>VWYE01015494.1:187598-256542 GCA_013398995.1 Alaudala cheleensis
CGGTGACACTGAAGCCCCACGGCGGCCACAGGGGCGGCCGCAGACACCGGGGGGGGTGCACGGAGCAGTCCAGCGGGCCGACGGGGCAAGCAGGGAGGGGGGCGGACCCGGGACCCGGCATGGGGCCACTCCTCCCCGGGTGGGAGGGGTGGGCGGCTGGAGCCGGCACCGCGGAACGGCGGAGCCAGCCGGGGAAAACCCGGGATCCAGCCTTCGTGGCGCCGGAGCAGGGGGGAGGTGGGCAGCTCCACCTGCGGTCCCCTCAGCATCAGGGAAGGGACACCCCCCCCCGCCTTTTCAGGGCTCCAGGGAGGAGACAAACCCCTCCCGACTGAAGGGGATCTTAGAACTGGGGTACAAATCTCAAAACTGGGGTACAGAGTTTCAAACTTGGGTACAAAATATACCTGGGACAGTCTAGCCCCTTAAAAAAACCTTTTAACATACACAGCTAGATATCTCAACACAACATTCCAATCTTAGGGCTCCTGAATCTTGCCCATCTCAATGTGCAGTTAGATTTCTTAGACATCTCTGTTTTCTTAGCCCTCAGATTTCCCCAGATACATACAAATAGCTCCTGTGCAATTCCCCTAATTCTTTAGCCCAGAACTGTAATCTTTCAGGTTTTCTCATGTAGAACTCAGCAGAATAAAATTTAAGAGGAAAAGAGTCATCAAACCTATTTTTAACTCCATTAAAATCTCACTGACTAAGGTTTACTTGGCCCATTATTTCTCAAAATGTACAGAAGCATAGTTATTTAATATTTGCTGGTTTTATTCCTAAATATGAGCATTGCTCTTCTGAAATTTCATTCACCATGTTTCAAGCAGACTGCAGTCAATTTCAGCCCTTACAATGACAGATTTTCATCTAGAGTAAATGTTGTTACCTTTTTTTGCTTTTCAAATTCCTCATGTTTTAAAAAACTAGGTGGGATGACAGGCACATATGTGTTAGTTAAGGACAAACAAGGGAGATTTTGCACATATTCAGATGGACTGCAACCATCCCTATACTGCTGAAAAACTGGCCAGTAATGACTATCATCAGTAGTGTATGCTACTGAAACACAGGTTTCTTGACTCTTATCTTGATACCAAAATTCAACGAGATTCATAGAAAAAAAACCCAAGTTTGAAATTAGCAGGGAGTAAAAACACTTTATTGCCCAGCAGAGATATGGTCAGTCCTCCTCACATCAGACTTCAATGTTAATTTCCATTAACTTCTTTCATCGTGAGTTCACTTTTGTTCTAAACACGTAAGCAAGTAAGTTTTACACCCAAAAGGAGTTCCTATCTCCAGTGGACTGTAACTGCAGCAGATTTAAATACTTAAATGTTTGTTTGCCCTCACTATAGCTAATAATGATCTTAAATACAAGGGTCAACAGATAAATGGAAATTCAGAGCTGTCAAGGACTGATTAATGGTAGGCAGGGTATGTTCTGGCAAAGTCTGTATCTGTCTCTTTTTTTACCTAGCACATGTAGTGTCTTTAGGCAGTGACTGAAAGTCAACATTTTCATCATAGTCACTCTTGGAAAAGAAGGTATCAATCAACCACTGCCTGTGAAGACACCTTCTCTGAGTACCACAATGTTTTCGACTACATTTAAGGGAAGTGTGTGTTGCATTAAACATGGCACTTATTTAACCATCTTGGTGAGCTGTAGGAGGCAGGGCCACCATACTGGATGTGTGGGTGGAAGACCTGTGACTCCTAAAGCCCAGAGCAAACATCGGCTGTTCTCCTGCTGGACTTAATAAGCAGCAAAGGCAGAAATCCACACTATAGCCCAATGCCCTGTTTGTTTGAACTGTCTATGTTATGAAACACTTTGTCATTAAACAGGCTGATCATACAGACAGATCTTAAAGACTGCACACAGGCCTGTCTCTAATTAATTTTGCTTTAAGACATCTTCCTGTCTTTGTTGTCTTTCTCCTTCTTACTTTGCTAATAAAAAAATATTGCAATTATAAAACCACAGATTTACTTTCTTTTGCTCTCTGGTATTCCCTGTAGTATGAAATTGACCCTCAAAACTTTAAGGTATTTTTAATGTTGTTTTAATAAAACAGTCTGTAAAATATGCTTGTGTTGCGCCCACTTCTAGTGTCTCAAGAATTTCAAGATTTATGGCCACTCACTTCCTTAGGCATTTAAGTGTGATGAGGAATCTGGAGACATGAGACAGCACGCAAAACACTTTGATCCTTGTTTTTCTGCAGCAGACAGGGAAATCCCCATGAATAATAAGGAAGGAAATCTAGGGGTTTCCCTGAAGATCAGCAGACCTCCTGAGCATCTTCTGAAGTGCTGTGCAGCACAAACACTGATAATTGAGCTGGGAATAGTACAAATAAGAGTAGTTTGGTGGATATGCTTAAACTACACTTTTGCAGGAAATTCATAGTAACTAACACATAGCTCTTCAAGTAAAATGGTTCCTCTCTCCTCACTTTGCACCCCATCCAAGGAATGAAGCACCATGGATAATAGTGAAGTGCCTTTCACTTTTGCATGTGGCAAGCATGTGGCTGGAACAGAGCTGGACTAAACAGTTAAATAAATTATTACTTCACTGGAAAAAGAAGTAGCACAGGGAGAAAAGCTATTCACAAATCATACACTCATTACCAAAACTTGTCTAAGAAAAGAGCATGGGAAGATTTTTGAAACTTCACAAGTTTGCTTTTTGGCATGCATTTAATTTAGAAATGTTCTGCATTTATTACCAGTTTTCAAAACAAAGCACTTTTGGTTTTGAAAGTGTTTTTATTTTTGTTTTATAATTTGAAACTGGGACTTAATTTAAGAAGAAGGGGAAAAAAGAACTAGGTTAAGAAATCTAGAGATAAAGAATTGGCATTAGTAGAAATATGCAAAATAATTGGTTTTAAAAAGAACCCAAGTAAATCTGTTAGTTAGGGTCAGTTCTTGGCTTGCTTTGCAGAAAATAGTTCTGTTTCAGTTAGACTTTATTTAATTTCTATTCCTCGTTCAGTCAGCAGTTTTTCCCATTCAGTCAGCATGACAAAAGAATTAATCACCCAGCCCTAGCCTGGGATAACTTTTTTGACTGTGATTGACATTTTCTTTTGGTCACACCCAAACACAGGGATCCATGCCCTGCACAGGTGATAACTGATTTTGCTGTGTGTCCCTGACTTCAAGTGCCATGAGTGTGCCACAGATTCTGGGTGTACTTTAGGTTTCCACTGAAGTGTCAGAGAGCCTCCACCTCAGACATGTGCATCTGCATTTCAAACAAATATTTGCTTTCCCCTTGCTGAGCAGGTTAAATGTTGCTGCATAAGGGGAGGGAATTTTGTTGCCTCATGTTGCTGCCGGGCAGACAGTATCTTGTTGGATCAGTAAAAAGTTATCATCGTATCAATATGTTACAGACGAGCTGGCATCGTAAGCAAGAACGGATGAGAAAGTAGAATGTGGTATCAAAAAGAAGACTGTTTGTTACAAGGCTATTTGATGATTTGTGCGAGTGAATACTGCCAACAGCAAAACCAATGCAGGGGGTGAAAAAGAGTTCAGTGTGTTCTACCCAGCTTCAACAACACTAACAGAGATCAAGGCAGAGGACACAACATTTCAGTTGTGAACAGAGGAATATCACAATACCTTATATTTCTAATGGCTCCACCACATGAATTAAAATGCTGCCTCAGAACAGTTCTAGTGGAAAATAAAGAGTACCTGGCTAGCCCATAACAACGTGCTCATGCTCCAGTGTGGTTTGAGTGCAGCTTCTGAATGAGGGTCCCCCAGTAAAACAGATAGGCCCCATTTATGGACTTGTGTAGAGTGTGAAATGCTTGGAAAAGAGCCCACTTCTTGTTGAGATGGTCTTGGGCAGCTCAGAGCTGCAAACTCTGGTTGCTAATAGCTTGCAAGTTAAAATGTACAAGAAACTTGCAGCCTAGGTTCTAGATACAGAACACAGTATGGAAGTGACTTCTAGTTCCCACTTCAGCTACCAAAAGAATTCTTCTCAACCTATCACCAACTTCTAGCTGCAAAGTCTTTCTTGTTTGCCTGGGGGTTTTGGTCACTGAAAATGAGGAGACTGTAAGGCAGAATCACTAGCAAAATCTGAGGATAAAGAGATTCAAGAATATAGAAGGTTTAATGTTTATTAAACTTTTAAGTCAGACTATCTTGTTAAGAGTGCAAAACTCAGTGCTTCAGGGCACAACCGAGAGGGTGAAGTTTTACAGTTTTTAGATTGACATAGGAGAAAACAGTTAGGGTTATTTATCTAACACACTGCAGGTGTCTTTCCCATATTTCATAATCTCATTTGTTGTACTACCTCCTAAAATGTCTTTGATGCACTGTTTCTTTTATTATTTTCCCTTGAGTTATTTTCCCTTGAGTGTCTGTGTGTCTGAAACTATCTTGAGGGAAATCATCTGTATTTTATAAGTCTCTAGGTATTGTGGACACTAACACCTAAATTAGTGACAAGATTTTAAACCTACTAAAATGTACTTTGTCATCTGTCACACCAATTAACACAGCATTAATAGAAATACTCTGTTACTGTGAGACTTAGAATTTCATACATACTTTATGGGGACATATGGCCAGTATTTTTGAACCGAGTGACTGATCTCACCAGATTAATTTTTGTACACTTCAAGTCCTTCTCGTAGATACCTTTCATGCTTGTTATTCACAAGAACTGTCTTCCACAAAAATCCACCATCATTTACCAAGCAACCCACAATGAGGCACTTCCATGGTTACTGGACTGTATAATAATTTCTCTCTGACCGTTTGCTCTCTCACACAGCCTTTCAGATCTTGCTTTACAGGGAATTTGCTTCATGACTTCAAGGCATGTACATCCATATGTGCAGAAATAAGCTTGCCTTGGTGCTCTTGTTGGGCTTCCTCAATGTGGAAGAATTCAGGGCTTGGAGTGTTGTTATCTTACACTATACACTGGGAATTTACAAACTAACCGCAACAGACTCTGATTCATCTGATTCATCTTTCAGTTGCTGAATCTTGCATTCCTCTCACAGACACCTGAAAAGAACTTTCTTAATCATAAAGCAGACTGATTTCCACTAGGACACCCAGGGCAAAATTGGAAACTTAACTCTACTTTCATTCACATTAACTATGTTGACTTGGTTTTACTCCTCACGCTTTGATTGCACTTTGCTGGACATCCTTGCTTCCTTTCTCCACTTTTCAGAGTCCACATGGTGCTGTCTCTGCTCATCTTTCTGGATATTGCTCTGTCCAGTGCACAAATGAACAATGTGGAAATGACCTTTTACTGAGTAAGACTGGTGCTTTGAGAAAGCTGATGGAAAGCCTGGAGAAACAGTTCATTTGGAGGAAAGGATGGATATGTTTTGCTGTAAGAAACCTGGTCAGACACCTAGGAAGAAGTGTAGAAAAAGAGAGGAAAAGGATTTAATGAACTCTTGAATTTGGTATGTCTAGTGAAAAGAAAGAAGATTTGAAGGTTGTGAGGAGGACAGGTGATTCAAATTAAAGTCAGAGATATTCATGGCCCTGGCAGTAGAATGACTTTCTCTATTTAACAAAAATGCAAGGGATTGGGGTGGGGGGCTTTGAGATAGAATCTTATAGGACCATGACCAAAGATAGATTAAAGATCACTCTCTGAATGAAGCTGAATGGCTGTAAGAAGGATTTCAGCAAAGGGTGAAAAAATTTTCACTACAGTTTTGCTTTGGTTATTGACAGGAGCATCAGACACTTTGCTTGTAGCAGGCAACCACATATATAAATACATATACCCTGTAGGAAATCCAACCTGGTTGGGCTTCTTTCAGAATTAGTAGGATTTTCCTACCTACAGTTAATTTTTAAAACATAAGAAATTTTGATTTCAGCAAGGCATGTTGAGAAGAGCACATTTATTGGTAGGAGAAATCTCACTATGAATGAAATCCTCCAAAAGAAATGGGACTGAATTTGTTGTACGTAAAAGTGAGTATATTATGGCTACCATAAAACGTTGTGTATTGTCCTTCTAAACTCCTTCTAAACACAAGGTACCTCCAGGAGCTCTGCATCAATTTGTACAGGTTTCAACTGCTACCAATAAAAACCCTAAATGGTGGGTTGCACCACGTTAATAACAGAAGGCCCATGCAATAATACCATTTACTACAAACACCTTTTCTGTTTGTTATCTTGCTTGTAAAGAAAGAGAGAGCTTGGAGCCAAATCTCATTTGCTTCATTTCAGCAATACACTTGATGTCTGTAACTTGTGTTCTAGAGTTTTCCACTTTGAGAAAACCTACAGAATGGAAGTATATCCTCCATGAATATTATTTTTGGGGGGAATAGGGAGTTGTAAAAATGTCAGTCTGGTAGAGGTGTGGAAAAAAGGACCCCACCAACATATGTCAGCTTTGAGACTGTCAACACCAAAGCCAGTTTTGATAAAACACCATGACTTACTGCAGTATTTATTGAACCTCAATCAAATGTATCTGCACACTCATATCAGCACACAAATAGGTTTCCTAATTCTTCTGAGGCATTCTGTTATTTATTTCCTGTAATGAAACAAATCCCATCTAGTGATGAAAGCTTCTCTCCTGCCTTCACTCAATACAGGAAAGAGAATGTAGGAAAATACTTTATGCAAAATAGGAAGGAACTCTGTGATTTTTGATTTAAAATTAATTGTATAGCAATAAAATATGACAAGAGCAGATACTGTTGTTTATACATAAATCCAAGGCCTGTGTTTTCTAGAGCTGCCATTTAGCTTATAATTTCAAATTACTCTAAAATCTACAGTAGCTTGCAAACCACTTCATGCTAAATTCCTCCCCAGTGCACGTGATGCACGCAGTTAATATCAGCACAAGATTTCCAAATAGTCTATAAGGTTGCAAAAGTGAGTCTTATATGTTTGGAATAACAATGAGCTACTAAGCCACTGCAAATATTGATATAAGTTTTGAGGACATCAGTCTCTGTGTGGGAAATCAGGTGTTGAGTTACGTTTTCTAATGTTACTGAAGTAGACTAATAGTGCATGTGACTGGTTTTCTGTGTATGTCTTGGGAGTTTTATGGAGAGTCCCTATCAAATTTAAGAATGAATCAATATCCTGTAAATAACTGTTCTGTCCTCTGTAATGGAATCCCAGTTACACAAGATCCTTAAACAGAGGGTTAAACAGAGTTCATTTGCATTCTCCTGGGTAGTACTTCATACAAATTTTTGCCCTCTTTCAGATCACCCATTTTTTAAGTTTTGCTTCCCTAAATTGCTGGGTTTGGAGTTAAACACTGCCCAAACGAAAATTAAAGGGTAGTCTGTCATTTTTACCTCATCTGAGAAGAATTTCATCAACTGTACCTAACTTTGTTATTACCAGTATTTTACTGGCTGCAACTCTCTTCTTTGTGTAATTCTGTTTAACCAAAGACTTTGGATGTCACCCAGATGTTCACATAAATTATATTTTACTTTACTTGAGACTGACTTCACTGATGTCCTGTAGCCATAAAAAGACTTTGCAGTCGTTTGTAACCCTGAATCTCTAATCATATTTTCTAGAAGTGATGTGCATTCTTATTGCTATAGATAAAGTGACTGTCAAGATAAAGGTTGTGTGAAGAATAATCTTCTTCTAAGGCACAGAACACAAAGAAAAGCAGTTACTACTTCAAACCACAACATCCTTAACTACTCTGGGCAGACTGTTGATCTTATTCACCCAGTAAGAGGCTCCTACTTAAACAATATGGCACAGTGGCCATTTAGATGCCATGGGTTTGGTTGCTTTTGTCTAAATACCTATGTAGCTGCAGTCCATACCACTGCAACACTGCTGTGGTCATCAGGTCCTTCAGAGAGTTATTGTTCATGCCTGTGAGCCTGTGTGCTGGGATAGGGGATGAGAGGTGGCATGCACACATTCTCCAGTGAAACAGCAGCTTGACTGCTATTCATAAATATCCTTTTAAATACAGAAAAAGAATGCTAAGGACATCAGTTTTCAAGTTCAGCCTACAGACTCTGTAAATAGTTTTTCAGATATTGTACATGTCTTCCATGTGTTCCAGACAATTCCTAGAATTTAGATTTTCTCTAGGTTATTTGAAGGTCTCCTGTGGGATTAAAGATCTTTGGAAAGGTTATGAGACCTTTATTTTTCTCAGTAAACTCCATAGTTTTCTAAGTAAACATACCATAGTTCTCCTACATGTTGTTCAGCTTCACAAGCTTGCTGAACTAGTCAGCAATGATTAGTTCTATGGGGTTATTTTATGCCTCATTTTTTTCCTCTTCCAGGAAGAAAATAGTTTTCTCAAGGGTACTCTTGTTGCTTCAATGAGCCCATCAGGCAAGTACATCCCAAACATTTCAGTGAGAGCATTCTCTTACTGCTCTTCTGTGAAATGGTTTTGTAAAAGGTGGGAGATCCCACATAGTGACACTTCACTCTGGGCATAATGGGAAATTGAAAAAGAACTAATTTTTTAATTCTTCACCCCCTTTGAATGTTTTGCTGATGATTTCTGTCACAGCAATACAACACAATGACAGAGCCCTGATTTTAGCAGGATATCAAGACAAATAAAATTGCTGAGGACAATCTTGAAAAAGCATAACAAGAAATCCACATCACTTTGGGGAAACATATTTGGGTTTGTCACTGGGGCACCAACAGAGGTCATAACAATGGACACCTTTCCCATCAGATATTGTAAGATAAGATGCACCTTGACAGCTACAGTCACACAGTACTTGAACAGTATCACACAGTAGCACATTTCTGCACATCAGTTCAGGAAACAGACCACCATTCAGGATGATTCTCTTGTTTCAAGGAGTGTAATTTTCTAAATCTTGATTTCTTCAGCTCATAAGCAGAGCCCCCTTCTCTCAGTCAGTAGCACTTTTAGAAAGTGACACACGTCTCTGAAGAAAAACAAGAGAGGACTGTGCACACTCACAAGGCCTCCACACATGACAGTAAGCCAAAAGGAGAAATGCGGGGAAAAAAGTCATTAGTAGACATTTCCTATCAAATAATGAACTTCCTTATCGTTTTATTTCCAAACTGCTGCTTTTTCATAGTGTCTGATAATCACAGAGGACTCTTCTCCTCCTCTCAGGATACACAAACCACAGGATTCCGATGACTCACACCAAAAAAGCTTTCAAACACACGGAGGACGGAAGGGCATGCTGTTTCTGCATTAAAACTTCCTGCCAAAGCCCCAGACTAAGCATACATGAATATATTTGGACAAAGTTTTAGCAACAATGATAAGTTCACCTCGCTGTAACTGTTCCGGTGAGACAATCTTGCCCATTTTACGAACTATCTGATTGCATCCTGTTTGACACTTCCTTTTTGACAATCACAGTTAAAGCAAAAACACCTGTGAAACTGTTGTTTGCACAGAAAGGTGCAATATTGACTTTTTGATGCAAGGGTATAATACCCTTCTTCACTGGTGGTCAGCAGAAAATATGATTGGGCTGAAATCCTTAGAGTTCTTTGGACGGGACCTGTAATGCATGATATCTTTATTTCTCTTTTATCTCAAGAATCTCCTTACTGATCAATATCTTGATCTAACATCAACAGTCTACTGAAAATTAAAGTGGAGTTCTCTCTTCTTGGAACTGTAAAGATCAATCCTTCAGCTGAGGCAGCACCTCTCCTCCCCAGGTGAAATATTGAGCTCAAATCCACTGTAGAACATAGGAGTCCTTATGGGAAGAGTTCAAAGGAAAGGGGTCTGAAAGGAGACACCAAATATACACAGGTTGAAAGTGCAGTCTGCTGCTGCTGCTGTCAATAAAGCTATTTGTCCTTTTCACAGAGCTTCTCTGGATATATGCCAAGGCATTCACCTGCTGTTTAGCACCTAGATAACACTGCAGGGCAGCGCTGAAGCCTATTCAGCCACATGTTTCTCAAAGCAAAGGCTTAATACCTCTAAATATCCTGTTCAGCTGAACTCAGGTAGTTTCTAAGACCATGGTTTGCAAAGCAATAAATTTCAGATTGTGACAAACACCAGGAGCCAGTGAAAGACCTGCATTCTCAAGTCCATTAACTAGTTGATGAGAGTGAATGCCTGCCTTGAAAGAACAGTGTGGATTAGCCATGCAAAACTTTGCGATGCTGAGCTGATCTCAGAAGTGCAGAGCAAGACCAATGGACTCATAGGGCACCTCAAGTTTTTTTACCTGAATTTCATCCTCAGCAGTTGAACGTGCAGAGCTTTCAGTAATTGGAAGTTAATTTATGTTTGCTACAGTCTCCAGATCCCAGGTACCAGCCCCTTACTGACTGGGGATAGTGGTAAATGTTAGAGCAACCAGACTGCATCCTCATAACAGGAATAGAGCATCTGGGATCCCAAGTAAGGGGGATTGGTGAATTGTGCAATAGGATGATAAGTATTTCTTGGGATCCTCCATGTGACTGACAGGAAAACTGTGGGAATAGAATACAAACATTGCAAAGGTACAATGAGGGCAAGAACCAGGTGGTCTTACACTTTAGGAGGATTATAACCGTCTTTATGCACCCAATTCACAGCCCCATTATTCTTGATGTGTGGAAAGGAGATAACAAGTTTCCCTAGGGCAATGAGTGTATCCCGCAGTTCATGCTTTCACGATACCACAGGGAACTACTGTGCTCATTCTCATCCTTCTATCAGTTGCATTTGCAGCCAATGCCACTGCAACTGATACAGATTGTTATTATTAGTGTCCCAAGATGTCCAGTGCATATGGAATGCCATTCATGAAAGATTTAAAGGAGTTATCCTGTTGTGATTCTTGCCTTTGCATCTTTCCACCCCATTCAAGGTCATGACTGATCACTCTTTCTCTTTTATCCATTTGGGCATATTTAGGTACAATTACTATAGAAAATCTACAGAGGGTCTTGAAGAAAATAATTTTATAAATGTATGGTATGTTTACTAGAACACTGGGATTTTTTATCCTGCTTGTGTTAAGTTCCCATCCCAACTATTCCCTTTATGAAAGTTTTCCTAAGAAACCAAAATCATAAGCTGGTTTTCATGGAAATAATGAAAAGCAGTGGTTGCAGAGATAGCTGATATTTTTCTTTTCTCTATGTCCCATTTGGTAATATGGGACATATTTAAAAATCTTCATCATTTTAGATGTTTGAAGGTAGCATAAACTAAATACCAAAGCAAAAGTGGGTGTTTGCATGAAATTAGGACATTAGGTCCTGGAAATAAAGGAAAAGCATGCTAGATGTACACATGTAAGTATTTCAATTTTTTAGAGGTCTGGATTTAAATAAGAATTCTGAAGTGGATTCCTATATGGCAATTTTAAAATTAGCATAATTTTGATTATACCATTCTAGGATGGTTGCTAGGTGTTTTTGGAAAGCATACTTCAAGCAATGGTGACAAAAATGTCAAACAGGATGTATGTATCAAGTAAATTTTCCTTGGGTTTACCAAGGAACCATGTTCTTGGATGATGGAAGAATGAGTGTGTTCATTGCAGCATCAATGTAACCTTGTATGACCTACAAGGTTAGATGTGCTAGAAAGCAAGATTAGAGTAGTTTTTGAACACCAAAGAAAAGGTCTGGAAACACTGGGTTCAGTTTTCAGTGGTGAAAAATGCAAAATTCTAGACAAAAAATGACAATCAAATAATGCAAATGCAGGGTAGGAAGTGATGGGCAATTGTAGCTCTGCAGAGGGGCATCTGGAAGGGGAGGTGGTTTTGAAACCAAAGAGGTCCCACAGGGACACAGGATCAGGTGGCTAACTTGAGACCCAGGGAGAAATTGCTTGTACTCTGCTGATAAATCTTCAAATAATTTCTGTGCTCAGTTTTAGGCATCCTGTCTTAAGGGTGAAATATACTTAAAATTACACACATTACAGCTAGAGATCTGTAAGAGGAGAAAGAGAATGATGATGATCAGAAGGCTACAAAATAAAACGGATAAAGAAAAACTGAGACTGTATAGTCATCTGCTTGAGAGAGGATAAAGAGGAGGCTAGGAAAACAGTAGGAGTGATGAGTTCAGGGAACCTGCACTAAGGGATGTGAAGATCAGAGAGTTCCGGATGTCTCAGGTCACCCAGGGAGTCTGAAAAGTCTCTCCACCAAAACATCATTGTAAACATGGCCAGCAAATAATCCTCACTAGCAACTGTGACAGGGAAGAAGATGACCATGAATTGAGTGTGAACCTTCTAGACTTTCCAAAATGTCACATGGGCACCACACAGTAGAGAAGCAGTATCAAAGTTTTTAATATTTCTGGAAGGATTGAGGGGACTAAATAAACAAAGAAAAAGTACAAGGGTATCCTAATTTGGTCAGTCTTAAAGGCTGTGTGTCTAGACTCTCATCCAAAATTGGGCCCTTAAAAAAACACCAGAAATCAATTTGAGTGAGAAGAGCTTAGTTTTAATGGACATCAAAGTAGAAGAGTTTACTTTTTTAATTGGGAAATCTCCCAGCAACTTATTCAGGCAGTCTGGAAATAGAAAGGTTGCTATGAATTCTTCCCCCAGTCCACTGTGTCTCTGCAGGCAGATCCTCTGTCCATGGCTGGTTGTTGCCAACTCATTGACTTTTTGAGCAGCAGTAGGTTTTTCCCAGTTGTCTCTAGAAAATTTTCCCTTCTTCTCCAGTCCTCTGGTGTTTGGATGTCTGATCTCTCCTTAAACAAGAGCAGCCTAAACTCCTTTTCCTTCTAGAGGATTGAAACCAACCTCTTCACTTTTCAATGGAACACAATACATCACTGTAAGCACCCAAGAAACAAAAACACCATCCATCACACCTTCTTGGTGGAAAGAATGCCAAATTAAGATGATGGTAAACAAGGACCAAGAATTGCTAGAGTGTAAGGCCAAAAGGGATCACTCTTTACATCTGGATACCCTCTTAAAAAACATATATCACTAAATTTCTCTGAAATACTTTTTATCTGACAAAAGTGTTTTTCTTTCTCTTTTAAATACCTAAATCCCAAACCAAAACTTTCAGCTGAAAAACCTGTCCCATTTTTTGAAACCTGTCCCATTATAATGATTAGTTAGACTTGCTGCTGAAAATCCATGATTTATTTCTAATCTTCACTTGTTGTTCTCTGGTTCCTGTGGTATTTTCATCTGCCAGGCTTAAGAGACAAAGTCAAAGGCTTGCTCACTCTATGAGTGCTGACCCTCTGGGACTAGATCATCTCCTAACTTCCTCTTTGGTAAGCCAACTATTTTGAGTTTCCCAGTGTGGGACATGTTTTTGAAGTGATTACTCATCTTTGTGGCTCTGCCATGACCCCTTTGACTTTACCAACATCTTTAATAGCACTGCAGAAGTAGTCGCATTTATTGGTGGCATTTATTAAATAAGGAGGGGGAAAAGTCTTCATTTCAACTTAGTACTTCCCAATACATTTCTTAAGCTATTTTAGTACCGGCATAGCAGGGGGAACTTGTTTGCATGCCACCCACAAATATCTTGTCACTGGTTCCTGTTTAGTCTCTGTTGCCTACTTTCTCACCCTGAGCCAACGCATGCTATTGCACATTCCTAAATATTTAGATCTGATTGCAAAATCCACAATGCAATCTCTTCACAGCTCAGCAATTCTCCAATATTTGTCTCATAAAGAATTTAGATTCTAACAATTTTATTTTTTTTCTTAAGTAACTGGCAAAGTGTCAAACATATTAGATTTAAGGTTAATGGAGTGAAAATGGGAAAAGAAATTCAATATTAGCTTCAAAATGTATAAAACTATAACCTTCAATTTGCATGTTTGTGTTTCTGAATTTTCATCTTTTGTTTCTGGCAAATTTCTGTGTTTGCCAATCTCTGCATATGTGCAGCTGTATACAAAGAGATAGCCCCCCAAAAATTTTTGATTGATCCTTTTGACAGAAATAATAGGGGTTTTTTTTTTTGCTTTGTTTGTTTGTTTAGGGTTTGTTTTGTCAAAATCACACTTCAAAACAGGGCCCGTATTGGGTAGGATTTTGTGAGTGTTGTGTTTTGGCAGTGTAAAACTTGCTAGTGACATTTTAATAAAGGAACCTGATTTTTCAGTTCAAGCAGGGTTCAATGTTAATTTAGGATAACTTTAGAAACCTTAAAACAACTTAAAGCAGAAGGAAAATATTTTAATATCAAAAAAGCCTCAAGATTTATTAAAAAGCCAGTCAACAAAAGGAGCTTTCAAAATTTTTTTTCCTACAGGGTATTTAGAAGGTTTTTTTAAATTTTAATTCTTCTTTGAAACATTCTGTAACTGTCAGATTTCCTCGGACACAAAAAATACTGTGCCCAGCCAACTCTTACATTTGGACCTCAGACAGTTTTCAAAGTGCTGTGGGCAGGTCACCCCAGATACTGCAAAACAGGAAGGAATTGTAAAACATGGCAGCAAAACAATGACTCATGCGGATGCCAGGCATTTGGGATGGTGTGATTCACACGCCTTATCGTGCCTGCCTGCAGAACAACACCGTCCCACCAGGGCAGAGGAGCTCGGCCAGCTGAGCACTTCCAGTTGCAAACAGGACACATCCGCTGGCAGCATTTCCAAGTAATTCTCAGAGAAGAAAAGCTCCATGGAAGGTGCAGTGAAACCTGTGCACTGCCACCCTGTCTCCCTGGGGAGCCTTTCTGGCACCTTGCAGAGGCACCACCCCACAGATCAGCTCTGCTCTCTCAACACCAGGTGCTCTGAGGGCCCCACAGGACCCTTTTCCTCCTTCTTGCCTGAAGGCTGCCTCTATAGCCCTTAACTAGCTCACATCAACCGAAGTAAACTTGACAGGAATTTTTTTCATCCCCCAGGACCATCAACCTTTCCCTTTCACATCTGCAGCCAGCATTTTGCATGGGTGAATGAGAAAGCCAAGGAGCAAGGTCTAGATGGGAAGATCCAAACTGCTCTCATCATTGTGTGTACTTTCCATTATTTCCAGAATTACTGAAGGGGCTTTTTTTGGATTTTCACCTTTCTTGTTTCAAACTCCCTTTTGCACCCCACAGAGACACCACAATAATCTCTAACTCTTCTCACATAGTCTCCCTTTCAGCAAAACAGGAGATCTGGGCTCCTTCCTGTTCCTCCTTGAGTTTTCCAGCCCAGACATCAGGACTCCACAGCAAGGACAATCATTGCCAAGGAGCAGCGAGGCAGGGTGGGGTTTGGTAAGACAATTCCTGGAGCAGAACACATCTTCACAGGGTTTGCAGAGCTCAGTGCCTGGTGTGAAGTGCATGCTGTTATCAGCCAGGGGCAGGGAAAACATCAGTCTTTTACAGACCTTGTAATCAAGTTCAGTGCTGATGAGGAAGTGTGTGGGTGTTGAAGGATAGCAAAATTTCCTCTTTTCACAGTTGGCCAATCCCACCACCTCATGAGATGTAAATGCCCCATTGATTTCATATTTACCACAGAGGACCTACTTGGTGCGATACTGCTCAGTGCCACCATTTCTCCTTGAAAGTTCTTCTCATCAGACCCCAAATGCTTTGTCTGAAAGTTTTAAGTCCACAACACACCTAGGTAGCAAAATCCGCCTTTGTTTGTTTATTTTTTGTTTTTCTGTTGTTGATGTTACTGGCAATATGATTTCTTGTGTTTTCCACCATCTTCAGACTGTGTTTCCTTCTCCTTTTAGTGTTCCTGTGTCCACAGAAATCTGTGAAAATGTGCCACACTAGTATTGTCACCTGCTGGAAGTAATTTCAAAAAAATTACCCAACTGGCAGCTCCTGTTTGTACACTAGATACAAACAACAGGCCTAGAGACACACTCCCAAAACCCTCCCCTGTGTATCCCTACAAACTGTTTGTCTTCCGATGCATGCTTTTTCAGCTTAAAGGAGAAAATAATCCTGAAGTAAATAAACAAAGCTCACTGACAGAGCATACACATCTCTACACATGCAAATAATTACTAGAAATTTACAATATTTGCTAAGTCACAAAAGAACTGTCTTTCATGTATTACCGTACAAACACCTTCACAAACTCTGTCTTCTTTTTTTTTTCTGTAAATGCTTTGCATTAATCCAAATATTTGGATGTTGGCAATGAATGAAACTTCCCAAAATGTAATTTTTTTTTTTTTTTAGGAAGACATAATTACTGATTCAGATGAATTTTGGAGCAATAGATTAGCGCAAGACTCAGACAACACTTGCACAACTGACTTTCCAAATCTTCTGGTTGAAGAAGAAAATAATCCAATAAAAGGAATTGAAATAAAATTAAGCAAATATCCATAGTAACAATGTGTTTCCATCACTTTAAATTTGGCTGGTCATCTGACTGTATGCATGTATCTGAAGAGCTTCTTAATTAGTTATAAGTGTTCTCAAAATAAGTGTTGTCATGCAGCTTCCTTTTAATGAATAGATGGGCCCATGGGCAATATTAAGTGATCACTTCCAAGGAAATAGCCCATGCATTTCAGAACACAGGTAGTCTCAGAAGCATAGATTAATTTGAGGTCTACTCCTTGTCTCTCACTGTAAGACTCAGAGAATGACCTTAATAATTCAGGCACAAGGGCAATGCCAAAATCATCCAGTTAACTCACATAGTTTATACTTAGAGATGCGTCTAGCTTCTTGTGGGCTTTTCTTGATTTTGCAAATATGCCTCAGAACAATAGACATAGAAATATGTTGGATGTTTTGACAGCAAAACAAAATAAAAAGTTAGCAAAATTTTTTAAAAAGCATTATCCCTGAGACTGCCAGGTGAAAACAAATATCTGCCTTTCTTGGTAATTCGTGCTGAGACTTATTCTCATTATATAAGTCTATTCACTTGTTAACAATGTGCCCTCTAGAAAATGCAGTTATAAGAAATCCTTGGGGATTAATAGGTTAGATTAATAGGCTTAGATTGGCACAAAACCAGTACAACAGCATCAGGATCTCTGCTAATTTGTATCAGAATAAATTCTGGACTGCATGGTATTTTATCTCACTTGCTCTTGTGATCAGATAAGGTGAGTATCTTCAAGAAATATTTTTAAACTTGACCATGTCTAAGATGCAGCATGGCAGCCTCTGCCTTAAACTATGCCTTTTTCTTACAAAATCAATACTTACTAGTAATTGAGGATGAATGGGCTCACTGAGAAAGGACTTCATTTTTGTAAAACACAAACATAACGAGTCCCAGAGTCTGGTAATTGGCTCATCGTACTCTGCGCCAGGCTTTTCACATCCCCTAGCCTTCTGATTAGACATAATTTCTCCTTCAGTATTTGCACCCTGTATTTAAAACTGCCTTGCCTTCTTCTAACCAAGTCCCTCATCAATCTCCATCACTACTTTGAAACTACTGTGTCCCATCCCAGCATGGAGAGGGGGCAGGAGATGGAGATGTGGTGGGACATCCAGGTTCATCCAATGTCTGTGTGCCTGTTGCTAGTACAGTGATGGGTATGCTGCCTTGTGGCCAAGAGTCACAGACACTCCCTTCCCCTTAATATTCACTTCACACTGCACCCAAGATTCTTTAAACTGAGCTTTGTTGAATTTGTAAGGTTATCCTGCCTGTTATCAACTCCCAGAAATCAGTCTTCTGTCTAAGAGCCTGGTGTAAATGACAGTCATAATTAGCAACCACAATAACCACTTCCCTGACTAACCATCCACAGAAAAGCATGTTTATCAAACACCTGCCTGCTTCTTGCTGCTGAAATACATGCAGTTTTCTTCCCACCCCTGTGAATTCTCAGAAGGGTTGTTCATTGGTACTACTACACAAAGGGTGTGTCATTTTAGACATCTGTGTTTGTGGAAAAAAAAGGCATACGTTGAGCTGAGTTCAGCTCTCTGCTGCCAACTGGCTTTTCCTGGGTGAATCTTAGAGTTAAATATAGACCTGGACAGACACAAAGACAGTCAAGAACAAGTCAAGACATGACAGCAATATACAGAATCTCTGTGACTGAGACACTTGTGTGAACAGACAGAAGGTACAGCAGGGAGGAAAGTCAAGAAAGCACTAGGTAGCTAGCTCTCACACCGAACTGAAAGTATAACATGCCCTATCCAAACTTAATTCATTCAGACAAATGCATTGTAGCTCACAGTGTATCCCATGGGTGTAGTTTTTATTGCTTTAGGAAACAATAATGTACATGCTTTCTTCCTCTTCCTATGTTTTGGATTTACAACCTATTTTAGATTTAAAGAGGGTCCTGGGATTTTTCTTCCTGTTACTCAGCATAATTAAATAGTGTTTATGTACTTCTGAGTGGAAAGCTTTCCAAATGATTTTTTCTTTTCATTATCAATCATTAGCTCTTTTGGTTTTTTTCTTTCATGACTCAGTCCTTTCTTTTCAGACATCTTGTTACTCTTTCTTATCTTGCATGATAGGCTGAACTTTCATACTAAAACATTTGGCACTTGCTCTTTATAGCTTGTTTTGTTTTATTTTCCCTGTGCAAATGCCTTCTCCTTAGCCCATAAAGTCGGTTCTGTCAGCCTGTAAATTCTACCCTTAAGCAGCTCTGACCTTTAACTTAGTCTCTGTTCCAGACAGAAATTTTGCTTACTTTTTCCTCTCCTGAAATGTCTGGCATATTTCTGAACTGTTGTTAGTATCATTACCCCCTTCCATATTAAATGTTATAGCTCTGGTTTATTCTGCTCTGACTACATAACCAATTGCTTCCTTTTTTCTCTTTTCATTAAGTCCATTGACCTCCATCCCCTCGCAGTTGCTGAGGCCTGAAGTCTTAGTTTGAGTACTGTTAATAAAGAGTAAATTACAAATAGCTCAGATTACTTAACTCTTGAACCCAAGCCTGCATGCATTTTGCTTAGGTGCCATTACACCCTATTAATTTTGAAAAAGGCTCATGTGATAAAACTTGTAGATGACCTCAGCAGTAAAAAATTTTTGCTTAGGCCATTCAGTCATTAAATATTTAGATTTCTGGATTTGTGTGATCTTTTTCATTCTCATGTGTTAAAAAAAATGTAAGACAGGGGATCATGATCCATGATCTTGCTTATTGCTTATGTTCAATGATGAACAGGAAAACACTGTTCAGTTACCAGGAAAGGGAAAACATTTTAACTGAAGAGCACAAATTATTTGTCCGTTTGTGCCCATTCACAGAACTCGAAGTTAAACACATGGGAGAGGGGCTTCTTTGAGAATTCAGACAACAGGACCCCAGTTAAAAGTATGATGTCAGAATAGAATCTTCAGTCCTTCCTAAAAGATCATGCACCCAGAGACAGAATCAAGAAAACCCTGATCTGGCAATAAGAAGCTTTCTGAAGTCCGAGGTAGACAAAAACTCTTTGTATATCATAAAGAAAAATGTGTAGCAAAATTGTCTAAAAATAAATGTTTTATTAGTGAAATCACAGGATACCACTAAAAATCCCAAAACTATTCTCATTTCCCTTTTTACTGCCTGTTTGTAAGATCACTCCTTTACAATTTTTGAGGGCTTAGCAGATCTTTTGAATGTATTGAATTTCCTCTCTCTTCCTGACTCTTTTTTTCCGCTGAAACCTCTGGATACTTGTCTCTCAATAATGATACAAACGGATGTAGCCACCCACAGCCTTGCAGTCAGTCCTTCAGAGTCATTCTTGCCTTTCATAAATACCAACATGTTATAACCCCTTCCCAATCCCATTTTCTGCTTGACTGCAATGCCTGATTGGAGGGGCAGCGCTAATATCAGCCAAGGAGAAATTATGACCATGCAAGCAGGAGAAAAACTGCAGTTGATATTAAAAATAAGAACTTGCAATGTTAATAGCTGAAGTGTGAACAGGAGGAAAAAAGTTTTGCCTACAGATTTTCTGAAAGCAAATGTTGATCTTGTTTGACCTTACATATCTCAGCTTCGCGTTGCTCAGAAGTTTGTTTACACTGTGTCACCTACCAGTGGAAGATATCATTAGTTCATCTAGTGAATGAAAACCCAATCTATTAATTAATGATTGAAAATGTACTCAATCCCACCAATACACATGGGAGCAGCAAGCTAAGCTTTTAGTGCCATTGAAAGAGAGGCCCATCCACTTGAAACTAATAAATTCATAAACCTTGATAAATGAATCCTGGCCACTAATTACATGCTGATTCATTTTGTACTGGCTTCATTAATTGAAGACTATAAAGAGCTAGAAGTGGCTGGGGGAAATGCACAGAGGCTGTCATCCTAAACACAATAGTCTTTGATCAAGGCTGAGTATGGGCAGGGTGTGGTGGCACATGCTGATGTGATACCAGTCGCTTGCATAAATGCTGCTGCCAGCGCTGGGGTGAGACTTCAAAAAGCAGAGGTGAGAGTGCCGTGTGCTGTTTTCTGCCTCACTGAGCCACCAATCACTCTTCACCTCAACACGATCTTGTGCCACCACAACAGCAGAGTGCAGGTTCTCCCCTCCACAGGTTTCTCTTGGAAATTCCCAAATCTCTGCAGAAGAGAGGTCTCAATTGCAGAGATTAAAGCTGAAAGCCTTGTGCACATAGACAAGAATACTGAGTCAGGAAGTTTCTTACTGTGCAATGTTCACCTCAAATACTTAAAGATGCAAAGCTCCCCAGACCTCATCATGGATCCTCCTTTTGAACAAACAGGCTCTGCTTTAGCCCCTTGAGCCTCTGCCAGGTGAAACACAGCAGAAGAAAGACACAAATGTCCTGAACATCCCAGTTCACCAAGGTCTGAACAAACAAGGTGCTTTGTGAGACATTCATACCTTTCGTGATTCAGAACGTGTACAAAGACAGCTATTGTGGAAATTCCCCTATTCCTTGCCAGGAGTCACACCACAGGCATTGCAAATCTAGAGGATGAAATGTGTGCTAAGGTAATGTGGAAAATCACTGCCCTCCTACCCAAAGGCAGTATAATCCCTAGCTGGTGGAGGGCAGGGTCAGGGCTGTTGGTGAGGGGCTGGTGTCTCTGCAGAAGCAGCAGCAGTAGGTATTTCTGCAGCATCCTCAAAAGACTGTTCCAGAGAAGCAGGTTCACTGGAGTGAGGATAGTGATCTCAGTGTTGGGAAAGCTGAGGAGCAGCTTATGTGTGGCTCATGGGAAGTCATAAAAACAAGTGGGAGAGTATTTGAACAGGCACTTGCTTATGAAACAGAGCTGGCAGGAATTCAGGTTGTGCATGGTTGAGGCATAACCCCTGACTGCAGAGTGATCATATTATTTGTGTTACAAAACCATGTAGCAGTCATGGTTATCATTAATTTACCATTACTCTGGATGTTACTACATATTGTCCAGATACTACAAGAGGAGATGATAGTACTGTTAATGTATTCTTGTTGGATGAGAAGTAGCTGATCAAACACCTGCAAAAACCAAAGTGAACACAAGAAGTGTTTATTCAAATAAACTGCATAGTTTCAGGTGTGTGCCATTCCTAACATCGGTAAGTTTCTATTTGAAACACTCAGAGGAGGAATTTCCTTTTTCTGTGTGAGAGTACCAAAGCCAAAATAAAGATCTGCAGATGCATTAGGAATTCAGATTTAGATGGCTCCCATCTACATTTTATGTATAATCTATTCCAGCAGAATGTCTGTAAATGCCTAGGACATTTCAAAGTATTATAAATAGTGTAATTGTAATTAATTATTCTTTGCATGTAAATAATTAATGAAGTCTTAATCTGACACAGTTTTCAGTGTATTTTATCACATACTCTGTAGTGTACAACTGCTGAAATCAGAGAAGGCAACTGAAGTGAAATAGATGCATATCATTCTATTTATAAATTCTTTTCCATATTCCATGTGGCAAAGTTAATGCCATGTTTTGATATGTTTTCTGAAGCATCCTACTTATTCATCTCTTTCCTCATTGTTGATGTGCCAGTAGAATTCTGTGTGAATGGCTGTGTCCTTAACTTTCATTATTTTACTTTGATTTTATAGAAAGAAAAGGAATAGCCACCTTGAAGACTGTGGTTGTACAGGTCCACAGAGCACTGATGCATACAGGTCATCAGTTTTATACCATTTCTCAGACCTGAAACACCTGTGACTCAACATACTTTAAAAAGCTAAGATGGGGTGTCCTGTTAGGCAAGAATGAGTACTACTTTTGTTTTGAACCTTTCTAATTTGTTCCTCATGCCTTTAAAAATTATCTTTTCCCTTTGGCACTCTGAAATCCAATAATGTTTCTAGTCAAAAAACTTGAAATGTTGCAGCTTAGCTTCTTGATAATTTCAAATCGCTCAGACAATTAATTCCTCCAAGTACTCCAGATGAACTCCAACTTTCTGAAAAAGAACTCTTACTTCTAAAAAGGTTTCTTGATTTTTTTTTTCCCAAGTTAAAAGATACATGTATAAAAGATGGGGTGTTTGCAATGTGTTATCTTCTGCTTCCCAACTGGCAGACAGGGATTCAACCACAGTTACTCATCCTCTAACGCTCCCCACTCTGGTTTGGAAACAATTAATGCAAACGTGCTCCAACATGCCTTTCAAGAGACCAAATTATCAACCTGAGCCCGTGTGGGAATACCACACCCCCTCCAGGAGCAGCCTCCCTTTCCCATGCACACAATCCAAGTCCTGCCCTAGTTCAGAGAAAGCCTTAGCTCTGGAGAGGCCATGGCCAGAAGCCCCGTTGTGCTTCAAGAGGCGTCAGCTGGGATTTCTCCCACTTAGAGTGTGCTGACACTGCTCTTGGAGAAACCATAATGACACCAGAGGTGCACCTTGCTTCCATGGGCGTCATAAGTGGCTTAAAATTCCCTGGTCATTTGGAAAGAGTTGTCTTTTCCAAGAATGAATTGTCTTGGGTCTCCTGACCCGCTTTTAGTTTATGTAAAACGGAGAAAATAGCCAGAAGAAAAGGACCAAGGTCTTGGAAGAAATGCAGGATCTGGAACATGCTTTGAGTCCATTTTCCTTCTTCCTCCTGCTCTGTTTGTGTCTTTTTGTCCATGTACCAAGTAAACATCTCCTTTATAAACTGGAACTCTCAAGGGAGAAATAGTTCCTGCCTCCAAATCATGTGGAATAATGTTTTCAACATGGAATACAAAGTCCCAAATCTAGTTAGGACAGAAGGTCCTAAAAGTAAGAAAAACATTTAAAAGCAAAAAGTTTTGAAAATCCAAATGCTATGAGTTTTGGTTTCATTTTGACCATATGACTTACTCTCATTAATAATCAATGTCTAAATGATTGACCATAGACTTAACTCTAAATTATCTTTGAGTTAAAATACTTTCACAAATAAAAGTGAGAATTTTTAAAAATTGCCAACTAAAAAGAAAATCTAATAATATTGGCAGGAAAAGTTTTCCTATAAGTAAATTTTTAATATGGAAAACTTTTATTAGAATATAGCTCTTTACAAAGTATTATTTGCCTCAAAAAACATCAACCAGATCAATTTACCAATAGAATTAGACTTGGGAAAAAGCACCAAGATTGTAGACTTTCATAATTCATAAGTAGTTCGGGACACCTTCTGACACAAATCTTTACTCGTGAAGAACTGAGACTTTTTCTTTATAGTGACTCAAAATAACATCCTCTGCTGTAGTAAAATAGGGAGCATTTGTATCAACCATTTTGTTCTCAATATTGGTGTCGCTTACTCAAGAGTACTGTAAAAATCCCTTAGTGAGGGAGGGGTAAGGAGAGAGAGAGAGAGATGGAAATTAGAGCTGTGGAAGTTCTTGGGATGAAAGTCTGATGAATTTCCGTGAGATTTTGTTGTGGGAAAACACATCTGAGTAGCACAGTGTCAGTGGAAAATATATCTATTTCTATATCTATATCTGTATTCCAGGACATGTCCGTCTTTCAGATTTGTTTTACATAAAACCAGGGATATACTCTTAAAAACTCTTATCTGCTTGTTTCTTGCTCATATTCCTTTGTCACTGAAGTCATATCACACAATTCACATTTAATCAGATGGAGAAAGATGAGGTAAACATTTCTATTTTTTACAGTAACCTTGAATTGCACTGAACTTTATGACAGATCAAATAATAAAAGGTGCTCACCTTTGTTGTTTAACTCATCCAATTAGGGACTACTTTTAAACTTACAATCGTGTTTCCTGGAGAAACTTCTTTTACCTCTGTGCACCAGCACAGCTGCCGAGCACTGGGTGTTGGACCTCGGTGCTGTGGTTCCAGCAGCACTGCTGCCTTGCAGGAATGCACACTCTGGATAGTAGTGGGGAGTTGTCTGGGGCTGACTTCCTCAACCCCACTGCTGAGGACAAGCCAGAGCATTTGGGGATAAATCCGCCAGAGCAGGGCACACAAGGGAGTTTCAGTGAGAGAAGGGAAATTCCCAGTGTCAAGTCATCTGGCACTGAGTGTCGCTTCCCATTGTTGGACTGTGGACTGTTTGCTCACACCCCAGGCAGGCTGCTGGGAGCAGGCTGCTCACAGTGTGCACAGGCAGGGTGCAGACAGCTGCTGCTACACAGGGGCTCAGAGGGCTTATGGAGTCAGCTGGCAGCCTAGCAGAGAATGATGACATCTTAGGGTTTTTTACAGAAGTCAGAGACAACAAAAAGCTGTCTACTTGAGAAACAAAAGCTCTCTACTTTTTTCATGTGCTACGAAGTGGTAGAGGGCAAGGACACTGGGGAACTTTGCTGTTTATTTTGAAGGTGTGTATTAGGTTTCCCACAGCTGAGAGACATGCAGCTTAGCTTCTGTGGCCCCTTAGTTCTCGGGCTCCTGTCAGTAGGAGAGAAAAGAGGAAATCAAGGAATCACTCTTCTCTTCAGCTCTTTGATTTATGAAACTTTGATTCCTGGTCTTCCAAGAGAGAATTGGTCAGATCAAACAGAGGCACACTGCCATCCACCCACACAGACTTGGTAGTTTTTGGGTTTGTTTGGTTTATTTTGCATGCACAGCAGTAACTGTGCTTATAACCAGAGGAAGGAAAAGAGCAAAGCTAACAGGCAGAGTAAAAGCTTATAAGAAAGTGTCAAAAGACTTCTAAAGATTCAAATCCCAAAAATTCCACCCCCTTATCTCTGAGATTAAACAATTCATGTAAGTTACAGTAGCTTATCTTTTACCATTAAAATGAAGCAGTACAATCAACGCTCCATTATACACATTGAGAGTCCTCTGCCTGATAACTGTAGAAGCTCTGAAACTCCTGATAAACAAGTATTTGTATTCAATGAGTCTCAAGTTCAGGCTCACTAGGAAGTAAAATTTCCCCTAACACAGGATGAAATAAGGAAATCATCAGTTACCTTAGCAACCCTTTAAAAAAAGCACGTGCATCTATCCAAAGGGCAACTAATCTAATTATAAATTATTGTAAAGGTTACATGAACGGCAGTAGCAAGAGGAAGCCATGATTCATTATTTTAGTCTATGGGAAACAGTATTGCCATTGTGCTCCTGCACAGTCTGTTCTACTGCTGTGCTCTGCAGACCATCTGCCAAGGGCTCCTACTTCATTTCCAGGACTGACCAAAAATGCATCTACTGAAAAATCTGGCTTAGGCTCACTGGCAGTCCAACTTTTTACCTCTCCCAGCTCACAAATTTCTCACACCAGGGAGGTGGGAGCCCAAAGCAGGCATTTTCTTCTTCAGTCTTGCCTATTGCTCTTGGCATAAAATTTTCAAAAATACCCAACTGTAGTTCAGGGCTGCCTACCTGTAAAATCCCCATCTACTTTTTAAACATCCACATGGGTGATGAGCAGTGATATACATTAATACCATAGCTACCACTTAAGAGGAGCTAACCCTACAGGCAGCACTTTGTGACAGGTTGGGTGTGCCAGAGCAAGGAAAGTGTCCTGCCCACCAGCACTTTTCTGAAAAGAGCACATGCTCCTCCTGAGCAATTTTAACCTCAATACACCCCAAAGGCAGTGTGTGCACTTTGGAGGCTGTGTCTCCTGGAGCAGAAGGGGTCTCACCACAAACTCCAGCTTTCATCTTTGCTGCACATTTTACCAGAAAGATGAAGGCTTCACAAATGCCGGTGTCTAAATGGCAGAGAGCAGACATGGTGAAACACTGGGGTTAATGGCAAAGGGAGAGAACACCAGGTTTCATGGGAAAACTCTCTGGCACGAGCAGTGATCTGTACCCTTTGGCAGGAACACAAGTTAAAAAAGATGAACCAGAACCAGAGTAATTGTTTTTAAGCATGATCTTTACTTAAGAAGAAGAAACACAGGAACTTACAGGTTGTGTCTCCTTTAAACTGCTTCCTGTACTCATAAATCAATGCAAAAAATCCTTCCCTTACCAGGTTGTTTAAACCAGCTAAAAGTCACTGTGAAATGAGCTGGACGTCTTCACTCAGTTTTTCAGCCTGATATTCCTAAAAAGTACAATCTGTGACCATAATAGAGGGTTGGTGGGCTTGAATGATGGCTTAGGTTTTATTTATAATATCATGACCTTCTGTTTTTCTGAGATGGCTCGGATTCTGTGAACCACCTTTCATTTCCAAGATGCAGAGAGAGCCTCACTTGCTCTAAATCAAACAACAGCTATGCCCTTTCCTCAGCCTTGGAAGCTCCATAGGGACCTCCATGCTGCTGAGCAGGGGGAGCATCACAGCCACATCCCAGTGGGATGCAGAATGTTCTCACAGCCTCCACACACCCTGCTATTCTCTAGAAGGAAGTCCCAGAGGCTATGAGAGACAATGCCTTTCCATGTTTAAATTCCTCCAGCTGTGTGCTGGCTGTGGGTTTCCTATTTTGAGTGTCATTTGAAATCTGCCCTTGTATTGTCTTTGCCACATATAATACAGATTGACAGAACTTGCTTCAGGAGATTCTGTTTTGGCTGAGGCTGGGAAAAAAATTTCTGGGAAATCCCTGGAATCCCACCAGGTCTTCTGCATTGCATAAGGACAGCCAGGTGCAGTGTTTGGTAAGAAGCTGTGGGAACATCTGTTGAGATGGAGAAGCTGAGAAGATGCCTATCCACTTCCTCCACCTGGAAGTGAAATGTTTTCACCTGAGCAAGATGAAGATTTGGTGTGATAAGGTAGAATTTTGCATTGATGTTGTAATAGAATTTCGCATTGGTTTTCACAAGTGTATATGGACAGCAAGATTTATCCCTTAAAATGCACTTCAGAGGAATGAAACTATACAAGGCATAAAGGTAGTAAGTTCAGCTGTCTCCAGAAAAATGTAGAAGGGTATGCTGGTAAGAGCCTAAAAAAGAACCTGGGTTGTGAAGGATCCGGTGGTTTTCAGTTTCAGTGGCTGGGGGCTAATTCTTTCTTTCACCTCCCACTCCTGCAAGGCAATTTTGGCACCTCCTCCCAACTCTGGGTTTCTGTAGCACCCCAAAGAGCCACGAAGACCATACTTCTCCAAAAGCAGCCTCCCAAATATTACTGAAAAAGAGAATGACAAACTCCTTGTGCAGCACAGGCAAGGTTCCCCCCGTCATTACTCCTGGTCTCATTAAGTCACTAAAGGAGACTTTAGACTTTTCTGGCACCATGTGAATAAAGAGCTGCAAATAGTTTCTGTGAGCAGAGTATCAGCCTTGTTTCATTGAGATATTTATTATGCAACATAAAAAATGGGAAACGGAGGTAGGGGGGAGTTGCAAGGTCACACAGGAAACATGCAGTCCAGCTGAAAATAAAAACATGGGTCTCCTGACTACTGTGAACAACAAGCCCTTTCCTTTCTGCAACAACAAATGAACAAATGACTCTGAAAAATGTCTTTCATTTCTCTGACAGCACAAAAGCATTTTATACGCAGGAACTGAAATTTTTTATCACTGTTGCCATCATCATCACTATTCTGTTCTTTTAAGAAAGATGCTCAGAAAGTGCTCAAAAATGGAAAATTTTAGTTCTAGGTAATTTTCTCTCTACTTTAACCTTACGTGCAGATAAGTTGTTAGAGATATTTTTCAGTATTTCTCAGTTGTACTTGAAACAGCCAGATCTCTATTCCTTTCAATTTATTTTAATCCTGTGCTGTGATCTCCCAAAGTTAGCAGTAATTTAACTATTGGCCTGCAGGAGGAGAAACAGACCAATGTGTGATCCTCAGCTCATATATGGAATACAGATAAAATGGTTTATGTGGAAGGATGTTGTTAATGGCAGCTTGAGGTGGAACCGCTCCTGCCATCAGTTTTGTGTCAGGGTGCTGTTTGAGCTTCAGGGCACTGCTGGTATGTCCACCACTCCTTCTGCTCCCTGTGGCTGTCAGACCTGTTAGGCTGCACACACATCCTCCACTTGACCCCTCTGCACAGTGCCTGTCAAGGAGCAAATGTATAAAAGAGTCATCGCACCTCTTCGCACAAGTTTTATCTCGCTCTTCTTTAAATCCACTTGCAGGTGCTGCCATGCCCCAGCATGCCATAACTCCTGATCTCTCTCTACCCAATTAGGGTGAGGAAAAAGGACCTAGGGGGTGGAAACTGTGCCTGTTTTCAAGTGCACAAAAGTCCCTTGGGAGCTGAAAGACAGGAGACTTTCACTGAGATTGGCACCCTTGGTTTTGCGTAGGTCGCTGTGATTCAGCCGTCGATGCCAGTGGCTCTGCAGTGTGCTGCTGTATAGGAGCATATACAGCAAATTCCTTTAAAAGGGTGTGGCTGGACCACAGGGATGGAGGTTGCTTGTTTGTCTTGTCAGGCCTGCAGCATCTAGGGCCAGGCAAAACCCTGCAGAGGCACGGAGAGTCCTCACCTCTTCCAGTATCTACCAAGCATGGTTGGGATGGGAAAACCTGGCAGGTTGTCAGGGTGAGAGACCCCATCCAGATGGAGCTGGCAGTGAGTCAACAGCACCACAGCTCTCATTCAAGATCCTTCCAAAATCTCAAATGTGCACGATGCAGTGCATTTTTTAGCCAAAACTGGACTTTTTCATCTGTGACAACAATGTCCTGTCAGTATGGTCTTAAAAATAGGTATTTCTTACACGGTTACCAGTTTCCTTCAGTGTAGGGTTGGAGGGTTTTTTTTTTTCATTTGTTTCACACTGAGTTAGCTTTCTGTGGCAAGAAAAAAAAATTAATAGGATAAGGAGATGTATCATAGTAAAATCAGTCTGGAGAGTCCAGTACAGGCTATAGAAGTATATCCTGAAACTGCTGTATAAAATCGAAATAAGAACCTGCACTGAGATGGAATTCAGATATTCACTTGTGAACCTAGCAGATGAAATATTTATTTTGAGTGAAATGTAATTATTTTGTAATGAAGAAGATGGGATGCGAAGATGTGAAAATAAATCCGTATTGGTGTTCCCAATGCCTTGTCTGACTCACTGACATTCTCTTCAAACAAAAGTATTTGCTGCAGAAGTGATGTGACTTTCACACGATGCAGTAATATGCAGCATTATGCCAATAAATGACTTTTAAGTACAAGAATAATGGAGCAATGTCATGTGAAAGGAAATGAGAAGAAGCATACACCCTGACCCACATCTAAAAGTTTTCTGCAAGACAGACTTAGACTTGCATGTTTGCCAGCATGTTTCTCATGTCTCAGGTTCTGGTTCTGTGCACAGCAGTGCTGCTGAGCCACTGCTGAGCATCTCAGTGGCCATATCATGAAGTACCAGTCCCTTTGATATAAGCACCCTGAAAGTCTCAACTCTTTTGCTGTATCACACATATTCAGAGCAGGAAACATGGCCTGCAGCCATTATGACTCAGAAACAAGGACAAAAAGATAAACTAGTGTAACTTTTAATGTACACTAATGGTCACAGCCATCACACAGGCAGACGTAATTTCGGATTTATCTTCAGGAGACAGTCAACAATCCTTTCCTTTTGCCATGAGAAGGGATAAAGCACAGCTGATGCCTGCTTCATTGCCAGTGACACCTAGGTTGAAAGAGCCACAGAAGAGGACTGTTGCAATGACAACTTTTGACTTTTCCTTCATACTACTCTTAGCATCATAACCACTTAATATTTTTCTTTCCCCTTGCAAGGAAAACAGGGGGAATGCCAGTCCTTCTTAGCTGTGGGCATTTTCCCAAAGCCTATTCTCTTATCCAGTCCTCTTTGCTCCCCCCTTGAGTCTAAGAAAAGCAGAATAAAGCTTCATGAAACTTCATGAAGCCTCAGTTATATTACTTTGTTACCACAGGGACCTCACCTTAGATGTCTAAAAGAGAGTGGTACTGTCTTCTTTTGAAGATGAATTTCAGACAGTCTCTAGGCATTGATAAGGACATCATTCATTGTTCCTTCTTCTGTAGCTGGAGGATATTCTGTGAAAAGTTTGAAACACTTATTGGAGAAATGTTGATGGAACTCAGCACAAATGACTGTTTTCTTCTTATGAAGTCTGCTTGGCATTTTCCATTTATCTAGGCAGGTGAATCTGCTTTTCTTGATGGGTATACATTAAAAATGTAAGTCCAGCATCATTATAGGCAGATGAAATATGTGCCTTCCTCTGTCTGCCTGGCTGCATTCTCAGATCAAACCTTGATTCTCTGTGTGTCTGTGAGGCACTGCTGTTAGCTGAAGAGGAAACCACGCTTCTAGCAAAAAACATTATTCCAACAGCAAAGCTAATTTCTGTACCTGGAAATTTAATCAAATTCCCTTGATTTTATATGTTTAAAACAATTCTGCAGAAACATTTGTATTCTTATCAGCAAATGTATTCTTATCAGTTAAAACTTGCACAAAAAAAATTATTTGCCTCTAAATTTGTTTTCCAAAGAAGTTGAGTTGTTTTAGCTGAAGTAATTCACCATTAAAAAGTAATCACAGGATAATTTAGATTGGAAGACTTTATAGGCAGTCTGTTCCAACTCTCACTTTGAAACAGCTCCAGTTAGATCAGTTTGTGCCAGGACTCTGTTCATTTAAGGTTTGAGTATCTTCAAGAACTGCCCTGAACTTTGTTCCAAGTTTCGTTAACATCATCATGTTACGGAATTTTTTCCTCATACCTAATGGGGTTTCCCCCATTTCAGCATCTGCCTGTTAGCTCTTATCCTGTTGCTGTGTATCCCTGAGCAGAACTTGTACCTTCCCACTACACAGTAACCATAACCTGGTCTCCCCTTTCCCTCTTCACGAGGCTGAACGAGCTCATTGAACTCCACTTCCTGCATAAGCCCTGTGTTCCAGCCCTCACAGGGGATCTTCCACAGGACTCCTTCCTCTATGTCAGCATTTGTTCTCTGCTGTGAGCTCAGGATAGCACACCAGGAATGGTCTCACTACTGCTGAGAAATTGTGAAGCATCCCTTCCCCTCACTGGTGCAACGTTTTGCTATATGGATGCACTTCTGCCTCCTGGCCAAATTGTATCCCACGAGGATCCCTGAGACTTTTGTGCAGAGCTGATGCCAGCTGGATGACATCAGCCTCTCCTAGTGCAGGGCTTTGTCCATTCCAGAGGACCACATTTACCCTGGTGTTTGTTCCACAAACCTGTCCTGTTTGAACAGCAGCCTACCCTTCAGTAAATTTTGGCACAACCCTACCTCTGATTTTATCTGCAAATGCACCAAGAGCTCTGCAGTCCAACCTATCATCCAGGTCACTAATGAAGGCAATGAACTTTACTGGTCCCACTGCTAATCTTTGAAAAATACTGCTTCTAACTGGGCCTCATGCTGCCATCACCACCTTTTGAACCTGGCAGTCCAACCCGTTTTCCATGCATTTTGTGGTGTACATACCCTATATCTCTCTGGTTTGGCTACAAGGAAGACCATGCCAAAGGTGTTTCGTATATGTAGAACTTCCTTTTCCCTTACATCACTGTAGAAAGCAATCAAGCTTGTTGAACACTATTTGACCCCAGTCCATCTGTGCGCTGGGCTATTCCCAATCACCTTCTTGTCCTTTCCCTGGCTCCAGGAGGAATTTTTCTATCACTTTTCAAAGAACTGAGCTGTGGCTGACCAGCATGTGGATCCCTGCATCCTTGCCCATCTTGAAAATACATGTAACATTTGTCATCATCATTGGAAGTCTAAGTAACCTAGGAGGGCAGAGATGAAGCTGGTAGAAATGAAGAAGGTGGAGAACACACTTGCAATGACACTGGCCAGCTCCTTCCATCCTTGGGTGCATCCCAGCTGGACCTGTGTGATTTTAATTTCTTCATGCTTCACTCACACGGCTTGGGCTAATGTGCTCAGGAGACTGCCTGGCCTGAAAACAAACCTTTCAAGTGAGAAGTGAGCCTAATCCTCCTGGGGGGAACAACCCAGGATGGATTACTCATTCTGAAATTGTTACTGCTTGGCCAAGTAACTGATTAACAGTCTCCTCTAATGGGAGCTTAATTACTGAGCAGGGCTAAGAACCCAGGTACAAGTGAGATTTTTTTTTTTTTTTGCGATTGTTCAAACTTGAGACCTTGAGATCTGCAAGAATTTAATTAATGTAAGTCCTATTGAAGTGAATATGTTTGTAGCAGTGTGATCTGTGTATGCACTATTGGATTTATCACTTCATCTAGCAAATTCATGTGAAAGAAATTATGAACTTGGCTTGTGATTTTTTTTTTTAATAATTCTGTAAGAAAGCATCTTACTTAGCCTAGAAATGATAATTGCATTCTCCATAGTGGGATGCAATCGTTTTCTGTTGGGATGTCTTCTAATTTAGAGCCCTGAAGTTTGGAAGTATAGTAGTGGCAAAATCTTAATGTATTGGCATATGTTATTGCCAAATACTTGTGCTGGGAGTAAATGAGTTCTACAAGCACACATGCCTACATGCAAAATACAACAGATTAATAAAAAGGCACATGAGTCACACCTAAATAATAGGCTGTTCTTTAAATCAGCAAAAGGCCATCTCAAGGTAAACACTAAAAATTCATGTGGTTTTCTGCCTTCTGTGATGTTATTAAGCTCAGCTTTTAAATGCTTTATTTTTAACTTGTGATGTGCTGTAGAGAGGATTGATGTCCTGCTATCCCAGACAACAAAACTGAAAAAAGGATTTTTCTTATTGCAAATGCTTCTTAGATTCCTGAAATTTCCCCCCTACTTATCACAGTGTTTCATTTGTCAACTGTACAGTATGAAAACAATGCTTATAAAGCCATTGTTTGTCAATCAGGCACCAATGAATCTTATCAAACTTCTTTAAAACACATCCTAAATTCTAAATGTGGAACACTAATAAATAAACATTGCCACTGGCTTACAGGGTTAATGAAACTGATCAAGTGCTGCCAGTTATTTTAAAATAAATGGGAATAATTTCAATGGACCACTGTAAAAAAAATTGATAATACAGCTTTCATTTGGAAAAGAGGACAATTTTTGGTCATAAAACTAGCTTGCTGTAAGATGTAGCTGAGTTTTATTGAGATATGGGGACATTTCTGTTCTCCTATCACAGAAGACAAATGTCATCTGGTTTGTTTATCTTCAGAACAGCCATCAAAACAAGGACATGATAAAATTTCCACCCTGATCTCACATATCTTATATGCAGGAAATAAGAAGTGCTGAAGCTTACAAGACTGGCTGAAGCAAAGCGCAAAAATCATATTGTTGTAATTCCTGAAACACTGCTTTAGAGGATCTTCCCCTGTACAAGGCAGAGGAGATACACTCCAGGAAGGAGGCTAACTTTAAAATGAATGTGAACCCTAAATGTCTATGACAAAGCCAGACTTAATCTGTGCTTTAAATCACCTTCCTGTATGTAAACCTATCTGAATGTACCCATTTTCTCACAGATTGGAGACAAATCACTGGTAAACTCAGTGCAGAGTCAATATCCAAAAACTCATGAACTATTGATTCACTCTGCCCTACCTCCCTGCTTGGCCTTTATAAAACAATTTTATTGTCCTATCTGAAACTCATTTAAATCATCAAGATTAAAATTAGTTAAATCTGAATTATTGCCCTGTACACTTTAGTATAAAGCTTGTGGCAGGACTTGGGTCATCCCATCCAAATGCAGTTATTCTGTGATCTCTAGACAATACTGTTCTTTCTGTTCTTTTCAGAACAGAACTCAGGTATCCTGCAGACAAACCTACATACAGCTGTATCTATCTCGTGTGACAGAACACAAACTCCAGTTCTGTAGAACAAGGGTGGGTGTTCAACAGCCCCTTTCACTATGTCACTCTTGAAATCAATCATGAGCTCCCTTCGGTAAAAGTGGGCTAGAAGGGCACCATAGGGAAAATTTTCAGGACATTACTTTACTTTGCTTTCTTGTACTCAGCTGTTTACTGTCTTCAGAGGTGCACACTTTATTGCAAAACAAACTTTTAGACAGCTTGATTCATAGCTGCAATCCTGGAGTTGAACATGTTTCTGCATATAGATGAAAAAAATCTATCTTGCCTCACCCATCTCCTGGTTCAGTTTTACAGGAATTAATCTTAAAAATATTTTGCTTCCTGCTAGCCAAGCTTAGTCTGTAAAGTAGTTTCCAAAACAGTAAGTACTGGGGTCCATAACAGATCATTTTCTAAACAGTAGGTTAGATACAAAGGGGAACTTCAGACTCTGAGTAAAATGTTAAGTGATTACTGCCTATGTCATTAGTTTCTAAAGCAGTGGGATACACACACCAGTGCTGCCATGACACTGCATTAAGAATATCAATGCTACTTGCAACACTTTTTTCCTAGGCTTGGGGTTATTGCTATGGTGGGAAAAAATAATTTATTCTTTTGAAACTTTAACTGGTGACTCTGCAGCCTTTATAATACTGCCTTCAGGAAATAAAAGAGAGAAACTTACTTAAAATTAAGTATGTGAAGTGTACTGCCAAAAATGGTTAATAAATCTTGATAAAATTCTCTCATAGCTTTGCAACAGTGCTCAGGTTTTCATGAGATTCTAATTCTGTATTCTGAGTCACTTCACAGTTTTCTTGGGGCATGGGATAATTATGTTATTATATATTAATCCAAATGCTTAAAAAAGATGTCACCTTCTCAAGAATTTCGTGACAGTCTTGGCTATTGAAAACTTCTGATACACAGGTGTTCCTATTCTGCTTCCACACATAAGACACATTTTAACTAGAATATCATCTGTTATGAGAGTAACTTTATTTAAGTCCAGTACATCCTGTCTTTCTGAAGGTAGTCATCACGTTGCAGGACACAGTCTGAAAGTGAGGACAAATGAGCTTTTGCCTATGCAAGAGTCCCTGAGTTGTCAACATGGAGCACGCACTGAAGCATTTCTTTCTCTCTCATATGTCACCAGGTTACTGTCCTACAGTCTGAATAGCAGTGCCCTCTCTCCTCATGTCCACACATACACCCTTTCTGACCACATCTAGTGCAGTTTTTCGGCTGCCTCCCCCTTTTGGTGTTTTCCCTAATCCTTAGCATCTCATTGTATCTCCACAGTTTCTCCTTTACCGTGGGAAAGGCTTGTTCTTCTGTCTGTCCCTGTGAAGAAAACCTGGTTTAATCTTTTATTCCATCTGATAGCTGGAGAAAGGTGGTGAAGAAACCTTAGCCACTGAAGTGCCAATATCTCCATCAAACACCCTGATTTTGCTACTGAGTGTTGAACCACAAGGTATTTTAGACAGCAGAAGTGCACCCACCCATCTTCAGAGGATCAGCAAGAGAAATTCAGACTTAATTACTGGCAAATATATGGTATTCTCCTGTCTGAGATTAGGTAAAATGTGTAACTGAGGAACAAGTGCAGTCCCCTGCTACTTACTGCTGCCCCAGGCTCTTACCAACTGCAGCCAGCTTCAGGTGTTGAGGTTCAGCATCTCTCAAGCTGGTAAGAGCTAGACTGCTGCAGCTCTTCGTTTAGTCAGCTGTCAAATAGCTCAGCTTTGGAGAAGATAATCATTGGACACAGTGAGTCTCTGTGTTTGTTAGAAAGGAAAACAACCTTGCACAGTGAGATTACAAATGGACATGGTTTGTCCTGAAAGGCTTCAGGAGAGCCACAGCCTTGGCTCTTCATGCATCCAGCCTTGTGCGAGACCCCCACAGAACCTGTGGCTCTAATCAAGGGAGGCTGTGGGACAGACATTTCTTTGCTGCTAACAGATGAGGAAGTGTCTCTGAAAAGCTGAGCTGTGCTACTGTTCCTGACTTTAGTGATATATTTTCTGCTATTTCATACATTACAGTACAGCAAATAATAAAATATGTACTGACATTTATTCCTATAATCTACCAGACTGTTCATGACAGTAAATTGCCAGTGTCTGTAGGCTGGGTAGAAGTTACCTGTTTATACCAGGGGTCTCATCTGATCAGCCAGGCTGGTCTCTGGTTTCTGGCCTAATGGCCAACTTTTTGATTGTCTATTAAAAATAATTTACTGAGCTATTGTCTTCCTCCCACCTTGTTAGCAGGTGTCCCACTCACACTAATCTCAGCCCTTCATAAGTCACGAATCAAAACAACTCCAAACTGGTTGACTTTAAAAGCTTAACTACAGCCTTCAGGCACTGCCCTTCTTTAGCTGATGGTCACTGTTCCTTGAAATCAGCTGCTCCGTGTCAAGTTGTTTCCCACTTACTCTATGCCCTTAGACATTGCCAAATCAACTTCTGTTCTGAAGTCTTTCTCTCCTCCAAGACACTGGTGAGACCCTTGAGAAATCTGTTAACAGCCACTATGACCTACATGAGGACAAGCTCATCTTTGCTATTTCAACACAGCAAAACCATAACCCTCTGGCTCCAAAAGGAATTGGCCAATGACATTTGCTCCGATTATAGGACTCCAGCTTTTCTCTCATCAGTGTGGAAAATAGGTGTCAGGACCCTTCAAACTGCATACCAACTTGGTGCATACTCCCAAGACCTCACTCAAGATCCCTTTGCAGCCCTGGCCAGAACAAAATAATAATCGTAGGCAGATGTTGGATGTGTTTCAAAAATGAGTCACAGGGAAAAAGGGTGTCTTGTGGTCTGTATCAAAATTATGTGGAAAATAGGCCTATGCCTGTTGAAGTGTAGCACCAATAAACTATTTTTCTTTAAAAGGTTTAGACTTCAAATCTTTAAATCTTCAAATGGATTGTTCAGTTGTAGTAGAAATTAGTCTGTCTTACAGCTTTACTGCAGACAGTGGGGCAGCTGTCTGCCTGGTTAAGACACACCAAGGCAGGCTCCCCAACACTGTTTCTGGCAGAACATGCCCAGAAGTATTTCAGGAAATTCTGAAAGGAGGTGTGTAGTCCATGTGTGGGTGAGAGACTGAAATTTCTCATTAGGTCATGGGATATACCCAAGAACATGTGATGCCTGAATAAATTCAGAGTAACTTGAAGACTTGTAAAGATGGAAAATAAGACAGGTTGCAACAAGTCATCTCCTATTCATCTCTCTTTTTTTTTTTTAACTTGTAATCCCATTACATATATTGTAAATAAAATTCTGAGCCTAAATGTGTGATTTAGAGATAAATCACTTCACTTTCCTGGTAGTCTTCTCTTTATAAATCTTGTGAGGCTGGAAGTACATGACATCCTTTTCTTCACCACTTTTTGAGAAGTTACCCTCCAGACTGCATGCATGTGTGAAGTATATATTTTTTCTGATTTTACAGTATAATTAAATCCATCAATGTAAGTTTAAGAATAATTCAGCAAGCTAGAATCAGTTAATATTTACTTCAACTTTCTTTTTGCATTATGTAAATTTAGAAAGAGACATATAGGCATTTTCTTCCCCTTTCAAATAAACCCTGCCTCATTGGGGAAACATAACTTGAGACTGTAACTCTGTGCAGGGAGAAGGCACAGGCACATCTGTGAAGGTCAGTGCAGCCTGTTCAAGTGGTCTGCTTTCCATAAAGTATATCTGAACAAGTTGCCCACATAGGCTTCTTCATTTCAGGTCATTTCATGCTGTCATCCAGCACTGTGAATAAAATGGAAAATAACCCCAGGAACAACTTTAAAGCATGTGTGCAGACAGAGCAGTGCTGAAGAAGGGTAGTGGCAGGACTGATGCTGAAACTCTGCCAATTTTGCCAGCAGTAAATGACTCAAAACAATCTATGCTGTTCTCACTCTAATAATCTTTTTAGACCTTGTACTGATGACCAGAACATTGCTCTGGTCCCAAGGCTAAGTAGAACAGATTTTATCACAAGACTGTTTCACAGTATGATAAAAACTTTGCCTTTCAAAGATGAAACAACCTCCAATTATTTCTGCAGTATGTGTGCTGCTTAAAAGGTTAAGACTGTGATTGACTACATAGGCTGAAGGGTGTGAATCATACAAAGGGTGCCAAGAGCTTGCAAACCAAGGTAAAATTTATGCTGCCTTACATTTTTGCTTGGAGATAGGTTTACTTTCAACTTTTCACCTTCACACATGAATGTAGTTACTTCACTTCTATAGACAGCTTGTCATCTTCTTGTGTGGCCAGTTGCTGACTTCCACTTTTGAGCAAATTTCTAAACATATTGTTGATAACATCCTGGGAGGGAGGGCCCAACTTCTAAAACCACTAGAGATCATTGATACTATAAATGTAGGATTTGAAATTGGACAGTCAGAGACAACGTATAGAATTCTTTTATTTATACTTCAAAGGAACTATGGACTAGTTTAAGACAAACAAAATGATGGGTAGAATATGTATGTAGCTGTATTTTTTACTTGTTCTAATAGGAGTAATGATAAATGCACTTGTGTGTTGGTTTTAGCTGGGGTAGAGTTACTGAGCAGGGCTTACACAGAACCAAAGCCTTTTCTGCTTTTGGTGAGGAAGTTGGGGGTGCATGGGAAGCTGGGAGGAGACACAGCCAGGACAGGTGACCCAAAATGGCCAAAGGGACCTTCCAAACCCTAAGACACCCTCCTCAGTATTTCAAGCTGTGTGCAAGAAGGAGGAAGGAGGGGATGTTTGAAGTGATGACATTTGTCTTCCCAATTCACTTTGGGGCACGAGGGGGTCCTGCTGTCCTGCAGATGTGAAACACATGCCTGCCCTTGAGAAGCTGGGAATTACTTCTTTGTTTTTCTTTGCTTGTGTGTGCAGCTTTTGCATTCTCTGTGCAACTGAAGTGATCTCAACCATGAGTTTTCCAGCTTTTATCCTTACAGCTATCTCCCTAATCATGCTGGTAGGGCAGGTAGCAAGTGGCTGTGTCTGGTGCTTGGTTGCTGGCTGCAGTGAAACCATGACAACTTGAAAACCCTGGTCTTCTGGTCCCACCTTCCACTTTTAAACCTTTTCACCACTTGTTACCTAGTTAACAGTGGAGTGAGCCAGGTCACAGAGAGTGCGTGCTGAAAATCATATACTACCTCTTCCTTCAGGCAAGGGACAAGAACAGTGCATTCCAACGAGCAAGAATCAGACAAAGGAGGCAAGAAACCACAGTGGATGAATAAAAAACTCCTGTCATTTCTCAGGTGTAAACAGGAAATACACAGGCTACAGAAGCAGGGTCAGGCTCCTTGGAATGAACACAGAGAGGTTGTCAAAGTAAGCAAAAATAAGATGAGAAAGGCCAAGGCCTTATAGCTGGCTGAGGATATCAAGGAGAACAAGAAGGGCTTCTTCAAAGACATCAGCAACAAAAGAAAAACTAGGGATAGTGTGGGCTTGTTACTGTATGGAAGAGGGATGATGTTAACAGAGGATGCAGAGAAGGCAGAGTTACTGAATACCTTCTCTATGCTGGTCTTCACTATGACCAGGCATTCTGACCCAGGAGACCAGAGTAAAGGAATGTTGAAAGGAAGACTTTCCCTTGGTCAAGGAGGACTGGGTAAGAGAATATGTAGGCAAACTTGACATGCACAGGTCCATGGGTCCTAATGGAATGTGCCTCAAGTCCTGGGAGAGCTGGTGCCCTGTTCTGTAGGTTATCTCTATCCACATGGATGACAAAAGATGATCATGAGTAACCAGCATGGATTCCATAAAGGTCAATCATGCTTTACCTATCCAGTTGTCTTCTGCAATGAGACAACTACCTGGAGGATGAGGGGAGAGCAGTGGATATTGTCCACCTTGACTTCACACAAGGCTTTTGACACTGTCTCTCACAGCATCCTCAAACTCAAGAGGTGTGGACTGGAGGAGTGGACAATGAGAACTGGCTGGATGAGGGTCACAATCAGTGACAGAGGGTCAAGTTGGAGATCTATCACTGGTGTTATCCCCCAAGGATCCATACTGGGCCCAACATTGTTTGCCCTATCCATCAATGACTTGGGTGGCAGGCAGGTGACACCTCCGCAAGTTCACTGATGACCCAAAGCTGGGAGGAGTGGCAGATTGCTCAGAGGGCTGTGCAGCCCTTCAGAAGGACCTCAGGCTGGAGAATTAGGCAGAGAAAAGCTGTCTGAAATTTAACAAAGCACATAGAGGGAGAGACACCTGGAGAGGAACAACCCCAGGCACCAGCACAGGCTGGAAAGCAGCTCTGTGAAGAAGAACCTGGGGGTCCTGGTGCACAACAAGCTGTCCATGAGCCAGCAGTCTGCCCCAGGGGGGCCAGAGGGGTCCTGGGATGCACTGGGAAGAACATCACCAGTAGGTCAAGGCAGGTGATCCTGCCCCTCTGCTCAGCCCTTGTAAAGGCTGCATTTGTACTGGAGCAGGTCCATTGGAAGGCCACAAAGGTGATGGAGGGACTGGAGCATCTTTACAAGGAAAGGCTGGGCAAGTTGGGTCTGTTAAGGCTCGAAAAGAGACAACTGCAGGAGGACCTTATCAACGTCTATAAGTATCTGAAGGGACAGTGTCAAAAAGAGGAAGCCAGGCAGGGAGCAAGGACAAGAGGCAATGGCAGAAACTGATGCATAGAAGATCAACCTGAACATGAGGAAGAATTTCTTTACTGTGTGGATAACTGAGCACTGGAACAGAGTGTCCAGAGAAGGTGTGGAGTCTCCCTTGCTCGAGATATTCAAAAACCATCTAGATGCAATCCTGTGCCAAGTGCTCTGGAATGACCCTGCTTGAGCAGAGGTTGGACTAGGTGACCCACTGTGGGCCCTTCCAATTTTATTCCTTCTGTGATTCTGCAAAGATAAGACACTTTTTCAGGTCTAAATTGGGTTCCTGCTTCTGCACAAAAATCCCTGGAGTATTTGGGGGAGGGGATATTAAATTGTAAAATTTTGACACAGGATAAAAGAGTCTTTCTTCAAGAGGCCTAATCAGAGTATGCCTGCCTGAACTTAACTTTTGCCAGTATTGAAGTTATCTAGGCTTCTCCAACTAGGAAAGTTCCCAGATTTAAAAGAAATTACATGTCTAAACAGTCAACAAATAGCATTGTGACGGAAGAAAACAAAGAAAAATCTCATTTGCAGCACCTTGTATTAAGTACACTTTCATCAGAGTACGTTTATGTGATGAATTTGTACCACTTCATGTTTTCAGTTCAGAGGAGTCCTAACATGTAGCTTTTCATACAGCTTTACCCTCAGACAGCACTAATAACAGGAGTCTGACACCTCCTGAGTCACTCTGGTGCACCTTTGCACCATCAAGGCACATGCTTAATACGTGTTCTCTGTTGATTCGTGCCCACAGGATGGGCATGCAAGACACCTGCACAGCTATGGAAGAAATCAGACTTCCAGCTTCATGCACAAAGCCTGACTGAACATTCTTTGAAGCTAATCCCTTGAGAGATCTCCACTGGTCAAGAAGTGCTACTGCTGCTTCCTGTTTCCAGTGGCCAGTCTGTACATCTCTTGGATCAGAATAAATGCTCTTTCCAGAAGAATCCAGTCAGTGCTACCACTTACATAGAGTTTTTAAAAGTGTGTTTTCACTGGGACAAAGATTATAAGAGCAGGCCCATTAAGAACACAGTATCACAGTGAGCAGAAGACCCTACTCCTCTATGAAGTTCTTAATGTTCTGGTCAGAAATCATGTCATCCTGCCTGTCATCTGTGTTTAATTAATTCCTCTTTGTGGGATGAGGATCCTCTCAGAGTAATACCTCTTGAATACCTCATATAATGGACCAGAACCAAGTCGAATTCTGGACACTTCCCACAAATTTCAGTTCATAGAATTTCTTATATGATGAGTTTTGTTAAAGATCACTACTAACTTAGAGTTCTGTAACTGGTTATTGAATTTGGTGGAACAGGTACATGAAACAACTGAAAGCCTCTTTCTGATTACATGCAATGGGAATTTTCCATTTCAGGTACTGAGCCACTGTATAAAGAAAGGAAGTGCTATAGACAACTTGAACAGGCTGTCTGGTTAATCACTTTTTTCCATTCCCCTTTCAAGACTGAGCAGGAAGTAAATACTTGCTGTGTTCAGACTCATCATTTTTTTAGAGATTAAAGATAAAATAATCTAGTCTTCCATTAGTACCAAACATGCCTAAAAAGCTTTTGAACACCACAGGTCCAGAAGAGCAGGGCACACATTTACCATATAAAGGTTATTCATTTGGGAATAGGCTTCATAATTTAAGGAAAACAACAAAACGGTGTCTCACTCAGTGCATCTTACTGTTTTCAGCAGAATGTATTCCCTCCCAGCAATTCTGCCCTAGAAGGTGGTGAGCTGACTCATACTGTCTAGCCAGACAGGGACACAATGGTATCAAGCAGTGGGTGGAGAGCAGAGAATTAAAATGATGTGTTTTAATGGATGTTTCCCAGTATTAGTATTGTACCTGGTTCAAGGAAAAACATCTAGTAACAAACTGAACTAATAGCCTGTCTGGACCAAATGCAATTCTCAAACATTGTCCTCCAGTACCAAGGGATAGAATTGTAAATCTGGACTCCATTCAAAAGCATAAAATATCTCCTTCCTAGTGGCTGAGCAAACAACCCTTTAAATTCATACACCCACTAACACAGACAGCTGGAAGGGGTTGCTACAGGCAAGTGAAAGACCTGGCCTATGGTACACAAAATCCACAGCTGAACTTTGTAACCAAGACCCTTCCTATTCATAATGGAGATTTTTAGCTCCATTAGAGGTGTTGCACTTTGTGTTGAAAGCAGCTCTTTAGCTCAGCTATCTTATCACTGAAAAGCTAGTCATAAAACTGCACCCAGCACACCTACAACGGAATTTGCCAGAAATCACATGTGTACATGTGCAAGGGTATTAGCAAACAAAAAATAAATGTTTGTCCCTTACATCGTATTTGTCCAAGTTGTTCTTTCTCCTTCAGCAGTTTGCAGAATTCTTATCTATTTTATCTGGAGCAGCTTCATTGCTAAGAACATCTTCTAAGATGAATTGTAATAAACATCTTTGGCTAGAAAACTAATTAGAAAATAAAAAAAAGAAAACTAAACTAAAATCACTATTTTTACACTTGCCTGTAATTGGGAAAAAAAGGGAAAATAACATTAATAAAAAAAAGCTAGAGATAAACAACGGAACAAGTTTTCAAGGACACCACTGCACACTAATCACACATGCCTTAGGTGTCCTCTAACCACTAGCCCATCTGTGTTTAAGTGCAGTTAGGACATCTAAGATATGATATTGTAGCAAACACAAAAGAAATGTCTGCAAGGTGTAACTCCATCAACAAATACAAGAGCTCCATCCACATGGTAACTACTCATGGACAAATACAGAAGGGAATGTGATAGCAGCTCTGTTTCATTTATTGCTTCTACTTTATGATCTGTACTCTATGATCCACCGGCACTAAGTGGAAGTACCTTTTCTTCATGTATACTTCCTATCTGGTAAATACAGTTGATTTAAGTTACCTTAGATGTTATAATCAGTGTGCAACTTTGTAAAAATTATGGGAATTTTCTGCCATGGCACATAACCACATAACCACACATAACCACAGTGCCAAATACACTGTAGCCTTTTAGCAGTGTTTTCCCTTTTCTGCAATTGTGACTCCTACAGACAATCAGGTTAACAGGATTGCAGTTGTTTAGTCACCAGTGGAAAATATTCTCTAGCCCACGTACAGCAAACACCAAGTCTCTGGGATATTTAAGCCATTTTAGATATTCAATACTTCAACAGGAAGAAATAAAACTTGAAATGTTCTTACTTAGCTTCAAAATGACTAGTTAGGAGTACAAGAGCTATATGCTGTTTTCTGCTCACACATTTCCTTCCCTAAGCCTTCGAAATCGATCACTTGACTAATCAGAATAGCTCTTATGAGGCAGTAATGTGCAAAAGTGCCTCGTGAAAGACACTTCAATTTACAATCAAGCATGTTCTTTTTGGGAAATGAAGGAAAGATATCAAGGGAGTCTTGTTTGTCAAGGGTTTTGGCAAGTTTTCTGCATTTGTCTTTCATCAGAGCCTTGCCACTGAGCTGTAAGAAAAAGATTATCATATGTCCACTCCCTTTTTACTCTGAGACATGGGGAATCTAGTTACAGAAAGAAGGAGAACCAGTTTTTGGGAAGCTGAATCACTTCATTTGTGTGAGTGGGGGTAATGCTGAAGTACAAGACAATCTCAGGCTGCACACAAAATGGCAAAAATGAAATCTTTTAAGTCTCAATATGTGTCTTCTAGAATGGAAATTAAAAAGCAGTGGGCAAAGATGCTTTAAAGTGAGTGACAGGCAGCAGTGGTCAGGCTTAGGTAGGGGCTGTAAAGCCTCCATGACTTCCCTTGTTTTAGAGAAAGTATGGAAGAAAGTACATTGAGAAAAAGCTTGACATCTGTTGAAGACACAGTTAGTGAAAAAGTCAAAGGCTCACCAAGCCAGATAATGCCTGGGTGTGGTTATTTTGAATTACAGCAGTAGTGTTTCTTCCACCACTTTGCACTCTACTATTGTTTTTTATGACATAATAAGCCTATATAATCTGAAAATTTTCACAATTATTTCCTGATCTCCCTTACTCAAGAAATCTTTCCAACAGTTCTCCCTCTTCCTTGTTTGTCCCAAACTTCAGTGCAAAAAACCCAACCAATCAACCAACCAACCAAAATAAACAAACAAAAAACACACACACCAAAAAACCTAACCAAACCAACAAATAAAAAAACCATTAAAAAAAACCTCACAAAAAAACCCCCAAAAAACCCAAAGCCCCCCAACCCTCAAAACCAAAAAGAACTTGAAAACCTTTAAGAATGTAAGTTCTCCCTGTGGTATAGACTGTCTTTTTGGACCTGAATTGTGGAGCACCTAGCATTGTCACATTCTAATGGTTTTAAATATGATAATTAAAATGTAACTAGTGCTTGATAACTTAAATATCAAGTAATAGATATTTAAGATATAATAAAACAGTCAGGGTTGCAAGGGGCCTCTGGAATTAATCTATGTTACTACTTGAAGCAGGTCCAGTTAGATCAGGCTGCTCAGAGATTCATCAAGTCAAATTTTAGTTTCTCCAGGGTCAGTGACTTCACACACCTTCTTGGTTCTGTTTCAGTACCTGATCTCTCATACGATTTTTCCTAATATCTAATGGGATTTCCCATGTTCCAGGTCATGCTCAGTGCACGTCATCCTGTTGGTGTTCACCACTGGGAAGTGTTTGGACCCATTTTCTCTGTTTTCTCATATCAGGCATTTGTAGACAGGAAAAAGTTCTCTCCATCCCCTCCTCTTCCCCAGGCTGATCCAGCCCAGTGACCCCCACCTGCCCTTGAATGCCTCAATGCTGTGACACTTTCTCCTCTCCTGTATCTCAGATTTTGTTTAGTTGTTGGAGGCCTGGGAATGAATAAAGTTGGTCTGCTGCTGACACAGAGCACAAGTTTCAGCCACTCCTATCCCAAGGGTCTCCAAAATACCCTGTGTCCCCCCATGTCCTCACTTCTCCCTTTACTCTGTGGCTTGGGCTTTTGCCTCTGCAGGATATCTAAAAAAGCATCATGGAGATCCTATTCCTCCTTCCTAATGTTACACAGTCTGCTCATCTACTCTGACACTCTTGAAATTACTTCTTCACACATGGAATCCATGACTGAGATTCAGGAGAGACACAACTTCCTCATCACTTTTACTACATGAACCTGAGTCAGGGGACTCAAGAAAATATTAGTATAATTTGGCTGTTTGACCTTGTCCAGTTATGAGCATTTTAATATTGCCACGTGGCCTCAGAAGCCCATGTGAGACACACAATCCCGTGAGTGCCTTCTAGAGAAAACTCCCTCTGAATCCACAGCAAGTGCTGTGTGTCACAGTTGGCATTTCAAATAAAGATTAATGTTCACATAAAAATATTTCTAAAGCATTTCTGCCTTGATGTTCATATGAGGAAAACAATATTATGCTCTCTACAAGATGCCTGAGGTTTTTGCTTAGTGCAAATACTCTCAAGAGATGCTTCAATACTATTAATCTTCTCACCTTAGACAAAAAGCAATCAATGATGTGTGAAATAACTCACAATGGGTGTAAACCAAATGACTTTTTTAATGCTCTTCTGAAATGCAAACATCTCCTCTCTGTAGGTGTGGCTGTAACTTACTGTTTGTCTATTAATAATCAGGCTGTGTTTGCCTGACTCTGAGGAACTCAAGTAAAAGGGCTGTTCCTGCACACCCTGGCAGAGTTACTGGCAGAATTACCTGCTGTGGCTCTGTGGATGAGCCCTAGCTGTTCAGACAGTCGAGTGCAAGGGCTACTCCTAAACATCATGCTTGCATGCAGAAATGATCCCTGTGTCCAGTCTGTAGCTTAGGGGCAGGGAAAAAGGTTCAAGCAATCAACAAGAGATTATTCAATGCAATAAAACCAAAGCTCACCGTTCAAGCTCCTTCCTGTGCTCATTGTCTCCTCAGCCTGCAGCCAGCTGACACAAAGTGACTGTAATTCAGTTTATGGAACCAAGAAATGTTTTATCAGCTAATAACCCAGGTAGGAATTTAATTCCAGTGCTTATCTTTATGACAAATATACTGAGTTACTGCAATAAATTTAAAATATTTAGATGAAGGAAGGTCCTAAGAGTGATTACTATATGGAAGACCATGTTCTTCAGCACCTGAAAACCTGAAGGTCTGGCTGTATCTCCCCAAAATTCAAACAAGATATTTTTAAAGAATAATCCCCATCCCTTCAGTTCCATTTGGAGTGAAACAGAAAAGGAAAATTTGTTCACTTGCTGTCACTGAGTACCAGTTTCCAGAACCATTGTTCACTGAGAGTTTGCAGGCCTGGGCCCGGTCTCTGCCCATCCATCTCTGACCTGGAGACAAGCCAAACTTCCCCATGCCTCAAGAGAAGGCTGTAAGCAGTGGCTGATTGTCTGCATTATCCCCTGCCAAAGTACACAGAAAAACAGAGACTTATAGTCCTGAAAGCAGATATGCCAGAAGACTTAACATTTCTTCTTCTGCCCCATAGCAAGTAACCAAGGCAAATGTCTAATCTGAACATTCCCCACTCATCTCCAGCCATCAGATGATCTTATTTGCACAGCCATTTTTACTCTGGCTCTCTGTGCTTGTAAAAATCTGAAGTTCTCCTCCCTGAACAAAGAACAGCTGACTGAGATGGCAATTATGATCAGCTCTGTGATGAATGAGACAAGGATGCTGCAGGCCTGGGCTGGGAGGAGGCTTGGGGAAGGGTGACCTGAAATGATCACGGATTTATGCAGAGAGCAACGTGCTTGGCTTTGTAGAACCTGTTCACATGCTGAGTATTGACAGGACACTGAGTGAAGGTGTTTGAAGGGCAGTTCAGGATAGGGCTGCTTTCACAGCTGTTGGGTCAGGGATTATCACCTCCTCTATTCGGAAGAGTTGTGTTGCATTCTTTGATTTATTTTGCCCTTTTGTAATTGTATTAAGAGTCAGGGTGATAAACTGTGTGGTTTCTGCGGGCTATGTTACAAAGGTCAAGTTAAAATTAATGGGCTTGAGGAGGTGATTTCAAAATGCCATGTGAACAACCTGTTAGATTTTCTTTTTCACTCCCCACCCACAGTCACCTGCTTTTACAAACAGGCTGCCAGTGGTAACAGACTACTTCACATTTCAAAAGGGTATGTAATTAAAAACAACAAGAAAATCCATCCTTGTGTATTTAAGTCCATGATTTAGTTTATTCATTGCCAGAACGATGTGATGACTCATCCCTTAGGTCAAGAGCCAACAGTCTACTACAGCACTGAATTTTTCCAAACACTGACACAGGGAGAATTTGGGACAAATTGAGTTAATCTCCTTCAGGAACATGATTAAAAACACATTTTTAAGATTTTTACTCTTCGCCTTGACAAAAAAAGGGTGTTGTCAATTCCCCAAACTTGCAGGTGCAGGGTAAAATAGAACCTCTCTGAAGGGGATGGTGGGAGAAGAGGTAAAAATCTCTTCTAATAACTGCATGTTTAGTAAGTCAGCATCAGGTTGCCCTGGATATACTTCTTAGTGAGACAATCTTCTCAAAAAAATAACCTGTACATACATTTCTGAGCAACCATTTCTGTGTTGTTTTTCCCTATACTAGGTCCCATGTAAAAAGTTTGTCCAGTGACAATGAAACTGAGATTTCAATATTAAGCCAAAGCCATCCCCATTTTCATTAAATTTAGCAATTTCCAACCCCTGATATTGGGTGTGAGAGGATGGAAGAGATAGAGTTAAAAGGCTTAACAAATCTCTTCAGTGCTAAATTTTATATTTTATGCTATATTTTATGTGCTCAATCAAGCACTTTAGTGTTCTATGATATGAAACAGAAGATATAATTTTGTCTTTATGAAAGTTTGAAAAACACTAAGACAACAAGTTGAAGACAACATGAAAATGGCATTAAAAATAAATCAGTATTTCAAGAGAACCCCCAATGTAACTGAACCAAGTTTCTGCCTTACTGTAAAGAATTCCTTTTTTCTCCCAAGAAGCTGAACTGTGATTGTGCCTCTAATTTTTGGGAGTCTGAACTATGCTGTAGATTTACTTGATGTTGTCTTCTGCCATCTTCCTCTATATATCCTACCTCATGGGAAAAGGAAATGGGCAGGTGGGGGCTGTCAGGTTTTTTCAGGCACTTGTTGATAACTTGTTGATGAGTTAGATGGAGCTCTCTCTTCACCTTTCATTCTATACTGGTGAAAAAACAAGTGAAAATTCTGTGGAGGGAAAGGAGTTTGCTCTTATTCCATGCTTGCAAAAAACCCAGGCTTCTGAGCATGGGACATTTTGGCTCAGTAATTTCAGACATGCTACTCAAGGCTGGATAATTTAAACCTAACCTCAAGTCAGATGCTGAGTTACCTAACATTCCAGCATCTGGTCCTTAGAGTGAAATCCAGAGGGCCAGCAACAGCAAAATGTCCCTGTGTGTTGAGGCAGAGGAGTGAATACTCATGGAAAGAGGTACAGCTGCTGTACAGGAAACCACCCGTAGTTTGGCAAACATGGCAGAGAAAGGATGACTGCAATCTCACTCCTTTCTCAAAAGTAGCCTTTGGGTTCCCAGCAGCAACTGGCTGTCCTTGAAGACACAGAGCCCAGGGTCTTCCTCTGAGCACTGGTCTTCAGAAAGAACTGACCCAAGCAGAAGTGGTCCCTGCAGCCAGCCTTCAGGCAAGGTGCTCTAGGGCTGATCCAGCTTCCCTCGTGCCACGCAAACCATTCATGGCAAAGGTTTGTGGTAAAGTTAAGGCTTTACCCAAAGTATTCAGCCCTCCTCTCCCTTTCAACAGGACACTGACACAGCTGCCTGCAGAAATGAACTGAAACATCCCAAAGCTATGCAGTAAAAAGCACCAATTTATAGGAGATTTTTGTCTCTGGTCTCCTGCCTTGACCACTGAGACCCACTGGCTTTGTTGTAGGAATTAGGTTAAAGTTTAACCAGCATTCCAGCAGTTTGTACTAACATGGCAGCAGTTAGTTAGTAGCCCTGAGCTTCCTGCACTTGGAGGAAGTTCTTCCCATCCTCAACAGAGACTCAGTATTTAACAAGGGGGATAATGTAGTTCCAAAAGCAGATGTGAACATATTTAGGAGCAGCAGGACTTCCCCATTTCCATACCATTTCCAGGCCAAACAAGAAAGCACGTGATTTATGTGCAGGCAGAATGGTTAGACTGGATGGCAATTATTCATAAGTAAACAAGGAAAATTATAGGATATGAACCTTTTTCTGTGGGCTTTTTTCTTTTTTTAATAGGTTTCTAGCTTTTGTTTCCACCAACTCCTGGAAACATCAGCTTACCTTTGTTGGCCATGCTCAAACTTTTTAGACCTGATAAAGCTATAAATTTCTCAAGTAAGTTTTTGTTCAGACTTTGATTTTCTAAATACTTGCCTACTTAATACACCCACATATTGTCTTTATTACTATCTACTTTTTTGTATTACCCACACTTAATAGGGTGGAGTAGGATTTTGCCAGTAATAGCAAACTTTACATCTTTTTCCCAGTATTCCTGCCAAATGTGTGTAGAAGCCTGTCTGATAGATGTCCAATGAATGCTGGTGGTCTATAACCACAATTTCTTAAAAAATATGGCAAGAAATCTACTCTGGAATACCTTTGATGTGGTAGCAAATATTTATCCACTGGGATGAAATAATAAGCATTCTTCAAACCATGAACGTGAACTTTCTGAGCAGTAAACAAGGACATCTGCTACTCTGTGCAGTGGAACAACATGGGTATCCCAAAATCTGATAATACCCTCTAAGTCTAGTCTGCAACCTCTGTTTTGGTCTCTGTGATGAAATGATTATGTTGTATACAGGATAAGGATTTATATGGTTAATACAGTTGGCACTGTGCATATCCCAAACTTCCTGATCCTGAAGGCAACACAGGCTGGAAGCACTCCTGCCTTTGCAGGTGAGTTTTCAGGTGTTTCTCTCTGCATCAGTAGGAAGGAGTGGGTTGTGTCTCTGTTCCATACATCCTGCCCACTCAACAGGTGACCTCCCTGGCTATTCCCTGACAGCACAAAGTTCACCAGGAAGTTGCCAACAGCAGTAGTGGTAGGGTTTACTTTCACTAAATTCATAGTTCTTTTTGAAAACAGCCTTTTTTGGGTTTCATTGGAGGTTTTGATTTTTGCCTATGCAGCCTTCCTTGTAAAAAAAGGTTTTAACACCATTGCTAAATCTGAAAAGCAAACACACATTTTTCACACATGATATGCTCATAACTGCTTCTCTCATGCTGAGGTTCAACAGCCTTGTAGAGAAAAGTCCCAAAGGAATAAACTCTTTACTATATGCTTCCAAACAGCTCTTTCTCCATCTTTCAAATTCTGGTGGGTTTTTTTTATTGCAGACCAGCTTTACAAAATTCAGTGGCTATGAACACCACCCAGCTTTCATTACAATTCACCTTAAACTCATTTTGGGACAGAAATGGCTCAAGCAGCCTGTCTCTGGCACACTGAAAAAAGCAAGGTACAGAGGCCAATTTCCAGAAATTTCAACATCCCTGATCCCCTTCTGATACCCACATAGCTGCCTGGGACACACCTGTATGTGTCCTTGCCCTGGAGCAGTAACCGTCGTGGAAAGCTGCAGGGATGCAGCTCTGCCAAGAGCCCGTTCAGACTTATCTGCAGGATGACTGGGCAGAGTCTCCCAGACCTTGTGAAAGTTCAAGGCTGTGTGAAAATTTTAGGAAGCTGAGTGAGCCAGGAGGTTATGCGCAGAATGGAAAAGGAGATGGTTGTTATAGAAGAGCCATCAAGGAGTTTAGTGTTATAAAACAGCACAGGCCAGCAATGTTTTTTGGGATAATGCCATGCTCTAACCTCCTTTTCTTCCTGTTTATTCAGCAGAAGTGGTCCTCCAGTATTAGGTTGGAAGTGAAATAAGAATAGCTTGTTCCTTGAAATTCTGTGGACAGCCTTTAGCTGGGCAAGGTTGGTTTTTAGGTGGATTCTTTGTTCATTTGTTTGGGTTTTTTTCTGTTTTCAGGAAAAGGGGAGGGGGCAGAGTGGGAGAAAGATTTTTCTAAGAAACCCCTTTGCAAGTCTTGCCATCTCAGAAAAACGCAGCTACCTGGCTATCTAAAGCCATGGTGCTCACGTTCACAGCCTGCATGCTTTGCCAGCACCTGAAAGAGTCTCAGTTTCTCTTGCTTACACACCAGTCCCTGACAGCAGTAAACCAGAGAAACATCACCATTACGTGCAAAGCTATGACCCTATTCAAATCACAGAAGAGACACCTGTAAAATCATTTGGGAAGTTTCTCACCTTTAGCCATCTAAAAATCAGGAAATAAGGCAGCTGGTTTGGGTTCCTCTGCATTCAGAGACAGTCACTTTCAGGAAGTAACTCTTCCCATTTGTCTTGAACACTCATTTGAGGGTGGTTCTAATTTTCTGTTAAGAGTAGAATAACTGTGCTTCCCAGTAACTGTCATGTTACAATTCCCACATGTAAGTCCCACTGAATTTGAAATAGCTATTTAAGAACTTGCTAAGAACTAGACACATAACACTCCTAAAGCTATAATCAAACCAAAATGGTAGTGTCAGTTCTTACTGCTAACAAAAATACATCTAAAATATATTTTTATTTCAGAACATGAATATTTAGGCTGTAGAGCCTAGATCTCACAAGGAGTTTGTCTGACCTGTTTGAGAGGGTTAGAGCTCTATATTACTTCTGCAACTATTACAGCAATTGCAGACTGACTTTTGAAGTCTCTGTCCAGTCCTGATATCTAAGCTTCAGAGCACATTCTGGCAAAAAAAAAAAAAAAAGCCATAACAACAATCCTTAATCATGAAGATTTTCCTTTCAATGCGAGATAAATGAGAAATTTAACCAATCACCACAACAAAAGCTTAAAGTGTGGCTTGGTCACAGCCTGACAGTAACTACATTTGGGGCACATTTCCGATACTATCTCCTTCTTTCAATCAAACAAGTAAAGAGACATGATGTCGTTTAATGGCTGGAAATTAAAACTGAACAGAATCAAGCCTATAATAATGATGTATAGTTTTTAAAATGAGGATGACTGGGTACTAAGATAAGGATTGATTTTCTGTCAGTGAAAGTTTTCTGATGAATAAAATTGATTTTTGCCACAGACATACTGAAGCACAACTGTGCTTACTAAGCAAGTTTGATAGTCCATGCTGTTTGGAGATGGTGGTAGTCACCCACTTTTCTCCCCAGATGCAAAATAATGTCTTTTCCTTAATCTTTAAGGCTCTCTGCAGGAGTTATTCATGCATTTCAGAAGATGGAAAGTGAGAGAAAGGAACATGGGGGAGATATTACAGAATATATTAGATTGATAAGTAATCAATTAATGAGTAATTCTCTAATTGGTTTGCAACAGAAAACAAGAAAGTGCTTGATGCAAGCCACAACAAAGAGATGCTTTACCTGTTTGATGTGACCCTGTTTAATGTTTGCAATCATTATGACATGGCAGTATCTAATTTTCTCCCTACTTGTGAAATCTATAGTGAATAAGAGAGCAGATGCTCAGAAACAACAACAAAAATTTAATTGGCATCTCAGGAGCTATGGCAGACAAAACTGAAAGATAAGACAGAAACCCTTCTAGACTTCAAACCACACAGGGGATACAAAAAAATATTTTTTACCCATTTTCTAAGGACTTCTGATTTTCCTGTCAGCAAAGAAATTGAGAACTTGATTCAGACTGTCCGAAAGAGGAGCATGCCAGGTGCATCCTTCCTAACATTACACCTCACATGGAAAGAGGGCTGTGGTGCTTCAGGTGTGAACGTGACCACAGGGATGACCAGTCAAAAAAAAAGATATTCCTGCCCCAATCCAGTGAAAGCACAGCTGGTAAAGGTGTGCAACACACACTTATTTGGATTAGAAAATCTACAAGTGGCAATAACCGAGGTTACAGCCAAAAAAAACAGGTGGAGGTTTATTAGTGGAGTCTTTGCAGGGTTTTTGTGCTTTCCTGATAAAAACGGGAGACTTAGTTATAATGAGTCTTCTGGCAGGATCAGCACATATTTCATCCATCCAAGTGATTGGAGGATCAGGCTCGTATGATCTCTCGTGTGCTGACTAACCAGAAGGCAGCAGCTTTCCAGATGTGACATTAGCCCATAAAAATGCAAGATGTTCCTTTTGCTTCCCAATCCATCCCTCTTTGTACTGTACTCTGATGGAAAACCATTTTTATATGCTTCACTGGAAAGCTAAACATCACATTTTGGGGTAATGGCAGGTTGGGTCATGTACGTGATGCATGCTTAATCCACATTTCAGTCTCTCAGTTTTGCAAACAGTATTTTGAAAACAATCTCATGCAATTAATTTGTAATGTGTAACACATCTAGAACGATTTGCAGCCTCATACAGACAGACTTTTCGGCTACTCCATGGTAAATTGAAAAGATGTTTTGAGAGATTTTCTGCTTCAGTGGTTAGATATATTGCCAGCAGGACCTTAGGTCTTCCCCACATTTTGCTACTCTTAACTGAAGGATGGAGAAAATTATACTTATCCCTTATTAAGACAAGGCAAGAGCTTTATCTTTCAGGATTATTCCCTGGCAAGGAGGAAGTCTGACCTCTGTGTATCTCCAGTGATGATTGTATCTGCAGCTACCTTCCATTACGAGCTTCACTCTGCTTCCAATACCCTCATTTCCCCAGTCAAAATCATGTTCCTGTCCTGGTGGGGAGGTTGGAAGAGTTTCTGGGAGGCACTGTGTCACATGTGCCATAAGGCAGCACAAAGCACAAGAAACAGGAAAGCCTGGTAGCATTTGCATTTCTGTTGTTGCTGCCTGACTTCTGGGTGGGCTGCTGTAACACCAATGGCTCAGAACTTCCAGCACAGGCTTGGTGGTGTAATTTATTAATAAGCTGGAGATAAGTTAACTGCTGGCATTGAAGAGTATGTTTCCATCTCAGCCCAGTGGGGATGGCACCACACCAGGGCCTACAATTTTCTACCAGGAATATGGAGAAAATGCTTTTAACATTCATCTCAAGGGGAGTTCATTGAGGGAGTGCACAGGACATATATCCCCAAGGTGTCCAACAAGATTTTTCAGAAATGTGAGATGCAATATAGTTAGAGAAAAACAAAACACTCTGGTAGTTGCTTTAAATACCTCTGTCTAGTCCAGTACTGCTGGGAAGGTGAGACAACTTGAACAAACATTATGGGAATGCAAAGTGTTATCAAAAATCCCTGTCAAGAGACTTTGAGAATTTGTTGAGTACCAGGGAAGCATGCCATACATGCACAGGAACAAAATTGGTTCCCATTGACATGTTCAAAGCATAAACTCTCTCCTCATGCAACCTTTGCACTTGAGACTAAACTTTTCAAAGATCCCTAAGTGTCTGATGTGGAAACACTGACTCAGAACAGAAGAGAACAGAACAGAAATTGTGATTGCTGTATGACAGAGGAGACTTCCACTGTTCACCAATAGATACCACTTAGAGTTCAGTTACTTGGTCTTAAACATGTATTTTGGGTGCTACTTGAGCTGGAGCAGCAATTCCAGATAAGATCATAAGTAGACACTGCACACATGCACACTGTCAGGAGAAGACAAGCCATGGCATAAGTCATTAATTTTCTAAATAGACTGTCCCCTCTACCAGGGACAGGTAGAGATGAAAATGTTTAACCACTTAACCAAGTTTCTACTGCAGCAGACACAAAGCAGGTCACAGCATCCCCTGGTCCATCTTGTATCTCTGCCTTTGTTTTTGTGGTTGGTGCTCACCAGCTTTTCCCTCCCCACTCAGTGGTCAGTGCTGGATGTCCTCCAGCATTTCCTCCTCTGGTAACACACCAGAGGGGAAAGGTTTCCTCCTTACCCAAGAGGCCTCTCCATCTGGTTCACAGGTAGAAATTCAGCCTTCAAGAGCAAGGCCTAGAATCATCCTTGTCTTATAGAATACTGGTATCCCATGAAGCATGCACATACCTTGTACAGTTCATCAGGGCAGATACATGTTTCTTTAGTTGCTATAGCAAATCACCTGTCAGGTATCATTTTTTTTCCTCTTCAACTGAGATATCATTTGGTTAAAGTCTGTCTAAAATATCTTAATTGAATTAGTAGAACAATTTTTTCTCTCCCTGTTTTTCTAAGTTTATGCACAAGCAGGTTTTTTTTAAATTTTGCCAGGCAGGGATAGCAAGGACAGCAAAGATTATTTCTTTGGATTTATGAGAAGAGTACACATCTAACATATATCAGATTGCATGGAAACACATTTTTGCCTAAAGTGTTTATTTTTTCTTCCCCAAGACCCTTGACAAGGTATTAATAATGATGTAGTCAAACAATCATTTAGCCACCCTAAACAGTGTACATTTTCTGGCAGCTTTAACAAAATTCATCCTCCCAGCAGTCCCTGCCAAGCGTTGCAATACTGCTCACCCTCAGAAAGACTGGCACAGATGATTACAACAAAATTTAGATATAAAAAGGCTGAGAGGGAGCAAACAAGAAGGAGGTACTAGAGTTATTCATACTAGATGCAGCAATGCAAATTAATTCTCAGTGCAGGAGAAAGATGCTCCTGCAAGGCTTGCAGCAACATAAGGGCACCCTGCAGCACCAGCAGGATGATAGCCAGAGGAGGGGACAGGTAAAAGGTAGGACATGGAAGCAAAGAACAGCTGCTACCACCTGTTTTGAGGGCAGCACTTTACTTTCCCCTGCTCTTGTTTTGAAATATAATTCCTCTCTGTGGTGGGGTAACAGCACTGCAGACTTTCACTTTGTGGAGCATGGAGCAGCCCCTCTCCACAAGCCCAGCCAATGATGATTTCTTGCTTTCTGCTGATGGGTGACTTCAAGGAAGGTGTTGCCTTGCTAAGCATGTCTGGCCTTCTAAGAAATAGGAAGAATTTTGAAACTCCCACCTCCCTACAACCACAGGTCCTTTTAGAGATTATAGTTTTATCACCAATTACTAAAATTGAGCACTTGCAGACCTGCAGCTGTGTTTCTGTTACCGTGCCTTAAACTGCAGTCCCTGGAGCCACCAGGTGTTCAGGACCAGTGGTGACACCCCAGGTTTCCTCAGAGACCATCCTCTTTCTCCCAGAACACCTCCAGGAACCCCATTCTTGCTCACCCTCCCCCTCTCACTGCAGCAGCACCCCAGCTCTCTGAGGACAGCTTGTGCTCCCCAGTGGCTTTATTGCCATTTGCATCCTTCTCATGTCAGGTAAGTCACAGCACTGCCCCTACACTTTCCAGTTTCCTGACATAAGACTGATAAAGAATGTAAGCAACCATGAAAACCATCAGAGGGAACTTACTTTGCCAGTTTTTTGCAGCTCTTCATTAAAACTTGGAAAGAAATACCTTTTGCAGCTTAGCAAAAAAATCTATGCAACCACGTTAATAAAAAAATAATTACATAACAACAAGAAAATCTAAGCTTCAAGGAGCCCTTTAGCAGAAGTAACTGTCATTATGTAAATTTGTATGAATAATACTGTATTTTAGAGACATACTAGCTTCCTAGGGGAAAAAATATTATTCAGACCATGTAGCATAAGAGGAGTAAGCAGCTACTGGGGCTGAACAAAATATAGCTGCAAGTGTTTACTTTTTATTAGATAAGCAAGAATCTTGTGTCTTCCTGGAGCCCAACTGGAACTCAAATATTGTTTGACTTTTTCTGTCTTACAACACACATTTGAACTTAAAAAGCTTTTGAAATCTTGAGCAAATAAAATACTGCAAGTTAAACATTACATGAGTCAAACTCATTACCATGGGTCCAAAAGAGTGGCTCAAACTTAGATCTATAAGAAAACATAACAGTAACTGGTGTTTACCACAATTCATTTTCCTAATATAATACCTGCCACGTCTATGAAGATTTCTGAGGATAACACCACTCCCATCCATTCCTGCAGCTTCTTTTTGTTGGTGGTTGATTGGGTTTTTTCCCCACGGGAGGAGCCCAGAGCATTTGACATCTGTTCATTATTTACCCAGTTCAATGCACTTGGCAAGCACAGCCAGTTCTGCTCATTTGATCATGAGTGTAAACCAAGGCACATTGAGCCAGAGCCTCACTGCCAGTGCTAATGGCTTACATGGCACCATGACAATTTACACCAGGTAATGACATATCCAAGGGTATTAGTCTGGTTGGCAGGGCTATGAAATAAGCCAGGTCAGAGCTGACAGCATAGAGGGACAGTGGAGTCCTTGTCACCTCTGCTGACAGCGCAGCAACTGCAGATTGGACCACTGACTGTCCTGGAAAAATATAATGTAGGAAGGGAGTTTGTTGTCAGGACTTATCAACACTTTTTCTTGCGTGAGAATGTAAAAAAGTGGCCCACTGGTCCACATAAATACATGTGTTTGAGACATATTTAATAAAAACATGTCAAAAATTCAGAAATGCAATATTTATTCTCAAAATTATAATCACTCATACCCTCTTAATTCAGTTTTCTGTGAGCAACCAAGAAACCTGAGTTCAGGGATTTCAACTTTCAAAATCTTTAATACCTAAATATAGATGACTGATGGCAGACGTCATTAAAAAAATGCCAAAATTATCAGTTATGTCATTGGAGTAAGCATTTCACCCAAAATAATATTAGAATCCCTGCAAGAAACAGCTGAGGACAAGCATCCTGAAAATGCATTTTTTTAGCTTATGGATGAGATGCAGCTATTTTTTTTAAAGATGAACATATCATATAGCATGCTATTTTTGATCTCTAAAGCTTTCTCAGTGCCACACTAAGACAATCCAACAAACATCCTTCTTAAAAAAATATGCCCTGCTTATTTGGTCTAAGCATGCCATTGAAACAACAGTATTGATGACGCAAGTAGCCTGAAATTATACCTATATTCTTTATTTTAAAATCCTTGGTTATTTTATTTCACACAGAGTGATGTCACCATATTTTCTCTACTTTTCAATGTTTGGGAGTGTATTTTTTTCTATTTTCAACATTATTCTTCCCCCCCTGTCCTCAGAACTTTAAGAAAGTGTGGCATTAATTCCACAATGACAAATCGTTTTCCTGGACCAAAATTTTGTTTTCATTTCCATATCAAATCTAGTGCAATTATCTTAAGTTATTTCCTCAAAGCTTTAGCATGGCAAAGCAACTTTATTTATTTAAAACTTTCTTGAGTGTTCATAATTGTAGTATGTAAGTGCCAAAATGAAAGGGACATGACAAATAGTAGTTTTCAGGATTTTATCTTTTAGTTACAGAGCTCTGAAGTAGTTCTAATAAGAACTGATGTAGTTCTATAAAAATTAGTTAAGAGAGCAGTATGTGTACCTGTGAAAGCAGTGAAAAGATGCTGTAATGTTCTTTATTACATCTCACTCCAGAAATTGTGAGGTTTAATTTCATTGTTTCTTGAGCAAACAAATATTTTCAATTGCATTGCTTCAGACCCCACAAGCTTTGGGCCTCTGTGGTCCATCAAAATATGCTCAGTTTATTTTAACAGATAAACAAATGCAAGCTCCACCCAGGTCATGGAGCCAGCTGAGAGTGGGTGTATGTCAGTGCATTTGCATTCCTTCTGGAAAAGAGATTTCTGAGCAGCCTAGGCTTCATATTAATCTCAAAATACTCATACCACTTCTGCTGCAGTGAGGCATAAATCATGTAATATGTAAGACTGTAGAGCTTCCTCATGTTTTGTTTCCCTTCCCCTCACTTAAAGACTGTATGGAGAAGACCATTAGAAAGGTAAAATTTTATAATAAAAAGCTGGCTCCCCAAAACAGACAGGTTCTGTGGCTGATGAGAGAGCAGAGACTCTCATTTCTGCAAATGCTTTCCTGGGGAGGTTTGCCTCAAATACCCATGGGTAGAGGGAATTTAACTGACTTTAACTCAGCCCCTAAACTAATATTACAACAAAAAAGCACTAACCTTTCAGAAAGCTATAGCAGAATAGCTACGGTTTCATGGTTATTTCTTTTTTAAAAAATGAGGACTCTAGAAAGTGTAAAAATGATTTCTTTCCTGGTATTAACAGAACTTAGACTCTGCATATCTTCTGGGTTTTACAGACCCCTTCCTTGGGAGACTTGATGCCTACAGGCCTATATTATGATTATGATTATGATTATGATTATGATTATGATTGTGATTATGATTATGATTGTGATTCTGATTCTGATTCTGATTCTGATTCTGATTCTGATTCTGATTCTGATTATTGTTGTTGTTATTATGCCTAAAGACTTTTCAACTTTAAATTACATCATTAGAACAGGACATTTGTAATGTTTGCACTCTAATGGAATCAGAATTAGCAAGAATGAAAGAAGAGCCTAAATCCCCAAGAGCAAATTTTGTCCCCAAAAGCCTTCAGCTAAGACTATTTTACTTCATCTGTGCCCTTCCATCTGGATTCTTCCTTGGCTAGACAGAGGTCTCCATGTTCACCAAAATTTTCATGAAATGTTATGCAGTTGGTACACAGTGTGAATTGCCTCTCGTTCCCAAAATCAGAAGTAAGCAGGACTGGGGGAACTGAAAGAAGGTGCTATGCCAAGGACTGCCAAGACAAGCTGTTTCCTCACTGGATTTGAAGACTGTCTTGGGGAGCTTGCATTTGAAACACTGCAGGTTTTGGTTCCTTTCTTTGTTGGTTTTGGTATGGCCTGATTTTTGGTGAGGAGGGAAGAAGTCAGCCACAGAAGTGATTTTCTGGGAGGAGCTGCTAACAACTTCCTCTGTGCCTGGCAAAAGCCAGTGGCTGGCTGGCTCTGAGAATAGACACACTATTAAGCCAATTAGAAAAGCTGGCAACACTTCTGTGATAACATATTTAAGAAAGGGAAAATTTGTGGAAAGCTCTCTTTTTTCCTTGCCTCTGAGAGTGGGGAGGAGGCCACCAAGCCCCTTCTTGGGGTGGCCAGGGCCCCTTTCTGGTGGGGTGGCTGGGTCCCCTTCCCAACGGGGCTGGAGCCTTTTCCAGTGGCGTGGCTGAGCCTCTTCCCAGCAAGGCCAGGGTCCTTTGTGGTGCAGTCACCGAGATCATGCCGTAGGGGGGCCATCCTGGCACAGTGAGCAACCACGTGGGCCTTGCTGGCTCCATTGAGTGCCTCTCTTCCTGCAGGGCTCCAAAAAGGAGAAGCTGCTGCTGCCGCTTCTGTCCTTCTGTTTGCAGTGCAGCAGGCTACAAGTGGCCAGGCAGGCCAAGTCCATCACTGGCTGTGCCAGGACAGTGGCAGCTGTGTGGCCACTCCTGGTCTGCTGCACTGCAAAGAGAAGCACGGCAAGTAATTCCCTGATGCAGAGCCTGGACAAGATCAATCTTGCAGTGCTGCAAAACTCTGTAGAAACTTTTCAATTGACAGAACTTGAGAACAAACAAACTCATAGAAACCAGTTCTCTCCTGAAACAGAGAAAAGGGAAAAGATGAAGACACGTGAGGAGAACAACATGGTGACACTAAGGGTGGTGAAAAGGAGGGAAGGGGAGGAGGAGGTGCTCTGGGCATTGGAGCTGAGATTCTTCTGCAAGCCCCGGTGAGGATGACAGTACAACAAACTGTTTCCCTGTAATTCATGAAGTGCATGGGGGGATGCAAAACTGACCTGCAGCCTGTGAGAAAAAGGTGCTCGTGCTGGAGCGTGTGGATGCTGAAAAGCTGTGATCTGGTGACAGGCNTTACCCCCTTCTCTACTCAACTATATCAGAGGAGACTGAGCAAATGATTTTTGTGGGTGCACTGGTGTTTGGCCAACATCAACCCCTGACACTTTCTCATAAAAGCATGGCACCTCCTCAGCTTTTATTTTGCACAGTGGTAGGCTCTGAACTGATTTTCATCCCCCTCTCTCAAGATACTGCACTGACAAAACTAAGCCACAACAGACCTACTTTTACCACAGCATTGGCCATTATTTTGTGGTTACAGCCCAAGGCACAATGAGAATCCCAACAAGGGATCTGATGGAGCAGCATGGTCTCAGGAGCCAGACACAAACTATAGACCTAAATATTTCCTCCTGAAATGCAGAGTTCCATGAAACTAATGTGCTTTATTGAAAACTAAATGGTGATGGTATTTTCATGGGAAATTTATTCGCAAAAATATTCAATCACCATTTAAAGGTGGAATTTTTTTTCTTAACCAAAGTTAAAACTTTCCATTTCTATTATGGAACCTTGAAACCAAAGCCCTCTGATTTCTCTGTCCTTGAAAAATATTGCTTTTTTGATTTTCTATCTTGTTTCTTGGTGAAATGAGGAGGAACATCAATAAGACTTTTAAGCTGGACTTCCAGAGGGCAGACTTTGGCCTATTTAGGAGACTTATTCAGAGAGTTCCTTGGGAAGCAGCTGCTAAAAACAAAGGAGTTTGGGAAAGGTGGGCGTGATTTAAAACAGAGATCTTGAGGGCACAGGAACACACAGGATTGTCCCTGTGGGCTGAAAGATGAGTCAACGTCCAGCCTGGATGAGCAACAAGGTTTCAAAGGAATTTAGGAACAAAAAGAGGATATATCATCTTTGGAAGGAGGGTCAGGTCTCTCAGAAAATATTTAAGGGGGTTGGTAGGACATGTAGGAAGAAAATTACAGAGGCCAAAGCTCCATTTCAACGTAATTTAACAAGTTTTGCAAATGACAGTAAAAAATGTTTTCACAAATACATTAACGACAAAAGGAAGGGTAAGACCAACCTTTGTTCTCTACTGGATGCAGGAGGGAACTTAGCAACTGCAGATGAGGAGAAGGCAGAAGTGCTTAATGCCTTCTTTGCCTCAGTCTTCAGTGGGAAGACGGCTTTTCCTCAGGACAGCTGTCCTCCTGGGCTGGCAGATGGTGTCAGGGAGCAGAATGGTCCCCCCATTATCCAAGAGGAGGCAGTCAGAGAACTGCTGATCCACTTGAATATTCATAAATCTATGGGACCAGATAGGATCCATCCCAGGGTGATGAGGGAGGTGGCAGATGAGCTTGTGAAGCCACTCTCCATCATTTACCAACAGTCCTGGCTCACTGGTGAGGTTCCAGATGACTGGAAACTGGCCAATGTGACTCCCATTCACAAAAAGGGTGGGAAGGCTGATCCTGGTAATTATAGACCAGTCAGCCTGACCTCAGTACCTGGTAAGGTAATGGAGCAGTTTATATTGAGTGCCATCACGCAACACTGGTATACCTTGGTATCAAGGTATGGCAGGGTATCAGACCCAGCCAGGGTTTAGAAGGGGTAGGTCATGTTTGACCAACCTGGTCACCTTTTATGACCAGGTAACCTGCCTAGTGGATGCAGGGAAGGCTGTGGATGTTGTTTATTTGGATTTCAGCAAGGCCTTTGACACTGTCTCCCACAGCACACTCCTAGATAAGCTGGCAGCCCATGGCTTGGACAGGAGCACTCTGTGCTGGGTTAGGAACTGGCTGCATGGCCGGGCCCAGAGAGTGGTGGTGAATGGTGCTGCATCCAGCTGGGGCTGCTCACCAGTGGTGTCCCTCAGGGATCTGTGCTGGGACCAGTTCTGTTCAATATTTTTATTGATGACATGGATGAGGGAATTGAGTCTTTCATTAGTAAATCTGCAGACAACACTAAGGTGGGTGCATGTGTTGATCTGTTGGAGGGTAGGAGGGCTCTGCAGAGAGACCTGGACAGCTGGATGGATGGGCAGAGTCCAATAAGATGAAGTTTAATAAGTCAAAGTGCCAAGTCCCACATTTTGCCCACAGCTGGGGATGGTGGGGCTGGAGTGTGCCCAGGCAGAAAGGGACCTGGGGGTGCTGGTGACAGCTGCTGAACATCAGCCAGCTGTGCCCTGGCAGCCAAGAAGGCCAAGGGCATCCTGACCTGGATCAGGAATGGTGTGGCCAGCAGGAGCAGGGAGGTCATTCTTCCCCTGTACTGGGCACTGGTGAGGCCACACCTGGAGTGCTGTGTCCAGTTCTGGGCCCTCAGTTTAGGAGGGACCTTGAGACGCTTGAGCGTGTCCAGAGGAGGCAACGGGGCTGGTGAAGGGCTGGGAACACAAACCCTGTGAGAAATGGCTGAGGGAGCTGGGGCTGTTTAGCCTGGAGAAAAGGAGACTCAGAGGTGACCTTATCACTCTCTACAACTTCCTGAAAGGTGGCTGTGGTCAGGTGGGGGCTGGTCTCTTTCTCCAGGTAACAACTGACAGAACGAGAGGACACAGTCTTAAGCTGTGCCAAGTAGGAAAGAAGTAGGAAAAAGGTTTTTTTAGAAAGAGTGATAAAGAACTGGAATTGTCTGCCCAGGGAGATGGTGGAGTCACCATCCCTTACTGGATGTGGCACTCAGCACCATGGTTTAGTTGAGGTGTTAGGACTGGGTTGGACACAATGATCTTGAAGGTCTCTTCCAACCTAGTGATTCTGTGTGATTCTGTGATTCTTTAACAGAGCCTGAGAGCTGAAGTGCAGAGGGGTGGAAGCTGCCTTCTCTATAGAAGACTGGCTGTGGGTCAATCCTCACTTGATCAAACTCATCAACACGTGTCAGCTCCATGCAGTAACAGCCCTAGAGTTCTTTAAGGTGATCCACCACCACCTTCCTCTAAAGCCTGTTTTTCCACCCTCATACTCTTCATCCCAAAATGTTCCAGTAGCAGCTTATACCCCTCACTCCTCTTCCCCTCCTTCCTCCCAGGTGTATTTTTTCATTTGCTTTCCATTCCTGAGTGCACTTCACTTTGTTCCTCTGCATAGAATCAACAAAGCCAAAAGAGAGCTTCCCTGAGGGTTTTCCTTCATCTTAAGTCTTTTGAATGCTCATTTGCTATTGAAATAAAACCGAAAGTCAGAGTTCCTGGGTGCAGTAACACTCCTATTTTGTTTCTGCTTTTGTTGCAGCAAGTAACCTTTGAATCTTGCACCATACACAGCCCCAGGTTATAACAAACAAACTGGGCAAGTGTATCCTCGGCTGCTTGGCAGAATATATTATGTTAGAGGCCATGTACAAATGATATACAGATTACATGTTGTACATGTATACATTTCTCCAAAGCCAACCTGGAGCACATCTCAATAAAAATTATTTTTTCAATGCTGCCAGGTTTGTAATACTTTTACATTTTTGCACCTTGCTCTCAACTCTTACAGTTAAAGGCACTACAAATTGTCTAGAATACAGCCAGCATTTTGCATTCCTCATCTGAGAAATGCAAAATCTGTGTTTGCTTTTAAAAATGACAAATAATTGGGAGTTTCCTTGTCAAGATTAACACATGAAGCCAAATGCAGAGACTTGGAGTGAAGGAGGGAGAATTTTTGTGGGGGAAAAAGAAGAAAAAAATTCCCAGTTACAGGGAGAAACTACAAAAATATCAAAAATCAAAGCATTTTAAATGAAGGAAGTACTTGAAACATAGATATGAGAGAGGGAGAAAATTATATTGTTTCTCCATGGAAATATCTTTTTATTATTACTTCTAAGATAATCTCAAAGCAATATTTTTTTTTTGGTCTGGAAAAGGAATGAGAAAAAAAATTTAAATTCCATTATTCTTTTGCAATGGTTCCATGCACTGACTGGGCTAAACACACTCAGTTTCAATGGTGTAACATTATTAAAACTTAAGACTTTTTAAAAATTCAAATCCAAAATACTCCAAACACAGAACATTAGCTTTTTTACAGGAACACCAGCTTTAGCCAATAAACCAATATAAAATTAAACAGGTAATTTCATAAGCCTTCTCCACAGAAGCTGGCAAGGCTGTCATCTGGCAGTTCCACTCTGAGACTTGGCATCTAATTACCATTCCCAGCAGTGTCCCAGTACTCTTTTAGGCTATTGGAGACATCTTTACTTTCATATGTCTCAATATTGCAAATGCAGAAGGTATAAAATATCTTTGTCTTATCTCTCATATTATTCATACATGTATGCGTGTCCATTTTTGCTCCAGATGGAAGCATTTTTCCCATACTCACTTGCAAAAACTGTAGAAACTCACAGAAGTCTCTAAAATTTAAATTTTAAATAAAGAAATTTACAGTACAATACATCTTGGAAATCACCAGCTCAGTACAAATAATAATAATAATAAGAAGAATGCACCTCTCTATCAGTAAAAGGCAGTTCCTTGAAGCTTGAGGCAGTTAACTTAAAATACTTCAAGTCAGATCTCTTGCCTTACCAGGATTCCCCAAGGCTGCCACTGTGCTCCCCCTTGGCAGACAGTCTCTTTCAGAAAATATTGGTTTGACTCATAAAAATCAAGACTTCTCCAAACCCTGAAACTGCTTTTTGGCTGGTGTGGCAGATGAGACAAACTTGTGTGTGTGTGTGTGTGTATTTTCACAATGCCTGCTTTATGAACGGGTTAAATGAACCACCGGGGCTGAATAAGTCACCTACTAAGTCTTTGGAGTTAGAAACTTACAATAGAAACTCCTGGTGGTTTGCATTTCCAACCACCATATATAAGAAAAAAGGTCAGTGCCTCATATCAAGAAGAGACAGGTACCAGAGAAATCCACTTCAGAAGGAGGAGAAATTTCTCCAACAAATGTGACATGAGTGCACTCCTTCTGACAGAAGAGGAAGCTCTGCCTTTCTGCCATACCCTTACTGGTTCACAGAAATCTCTACAAGAATAAATTTTACATGGTTGATGTTTTAGTCTCTCAGATTACCACACTATTTTCTTTCCCATTCCTTGACGTTTCATGTCACAGCAAGCTTCAAGACCTGCTGTCCCTGGTCACCCATTGGGAAACAGACAGGAGTTCTCATAATCCTGGATATGTACATGCATCTAGCTGTGGCCACAGGCAGGCAAACATCTTCTAGTTTTTTGTGCTGCCAACTAAAAATAATATCTGCATCCTGTAAGTGATCCAAGGCTCATCTCAGCCACTGAGCTCCACACCTTGTGTTGAAGATTGCACTTCAAATGCTGCTCCTCACAGTGCAGTCTTGCAGCTTATCTTTCCGTTTCAGACATCTTTATTCCTGCTCTGAAAGAGCATTATTAGTCTGTCAGTATCCCATTCTGTCATTATGTAGAAAACTTTTATGTTTAGGTTGGATCATGCCAAGGGCTTTCTGAATAAACCGAAGAGCTTTTGCATTTAGATGATCTGATTTTTGATGTTCAGGCTCCTTCTATTCTGTTTCTTTTGTTTGTGTTCAAGTATTCTTCCAGTAAATACTTTGTTTTTCAAATGGAACCAGTACGAAGAATTTAAGACAGGCAGATGGAAATACCTTCACAAAATTACCAAGAAATGTAGTAATACTGTGAATGAGTTCCAGGAATTACTGAAAGTCACTTGGTATTAATTGCTTAGTAATACAGTGCTTGAGGTTTCCTGTCACTAGTTCAGTTTATTGAATCTTAAAAATGTAATTTCAGTTTCATATGCTTTGCAAAAGCCTATTTCTACCTGATCATTTTGCAAAAAAGAACTGACCTGGTATTCAAAAAGATTGGAGGGCTTTCCTTAATTCACTTTGTGACTAAACTTCTTGTAAAAAACAGCCATGAGAGCAAGAACAACCGAGATAACACAGAGCTAAAATGTAATAGGCATCATTTTCCCATGATATCAGACAAATAATTCTATTGATATTGCCAAATAACTCAAGCACAGCATTTAATGATAATTTCAACTTGCAGCTGCTAGTTCATGTTGGATAGATGGCTCCTCAACCCCACAAGATGTGTTTTTCCACATCCCCCTCTAACTCTGAGGCCTGCTGAAACCACTGTATGGCTTCCAGGAGAAGAGGGAACAGACTTCCTCAGCAGGAACACACAAACATTCTTGCTCCTGATGGAAGCACAGCAGAGAGCCTGAAGACACCCTGCCTACATGGCTGGGGACCACAGATTCATGCAGTCCACCAGGGACTTGTGAAGTCCCAGAAGAAAAGCTTTTTTTGAGAACAAAAGCCAGGTGTACTGACCAAAAGGAGAAAAGCCTTTAACATCCTTACAACAAAACAGTGAGCAGAATATATATGGCTCAATTTTTTCTGTCTCAGGGCGACACACCTTACACCAATACACTTCCCTGTTTCATGTGCTGCCACTCTCAGGCTTGTCTGGTTACAAAAATGGTGCAATGTCGCAAACCCAGGCAAATCTGCTATTTCTGGGAATTTACGTGCACTGGTCTTTGCATGTCTCCTTAGAGGGAGACAAGTTAGGCCATGTACTCTCCCTTCAATACCTCTATTTTAAAAGACTAATACTTTTTATGCTGTGAAAACTCATGTCTTTATACCAGCCCAGCACTCTGATGTGATTTTCCATCCATTCACATGGGTAATATCAACACTGACACAAATTGGTGTGGCCACCAGCCCTGAGTCAGCGCCCTGCAGCCTTTTAAGAATGTTTTACCACTCAGGTGTGCTGGGAAGAAGGCAAGCACACTGGTACCCTCTCAACAAAGGCAGAAGAAGTAAGATAAAACAGTGAGAAGTAGTCCAAAGGAGGGACCAGAAACAGAAATGCTCCAGATCTACTATGGGGTAAAACTGTGTGTAGTGGGATAGCAGCCCATAGCTCAGACAATATGGATTCTGGAGACAGGGGGTTGGTACAGCTTTTTATTTCACAGTCCCAAGGAACAGGCAGCAGGTGGAAGTTTTGAGAGTGTGAAACTGGTACAGATGTGGGTGTGCTTGGCATGCTTGTATAAACAGAGTATGTGTAAAACAGAAAGAATAGCCTTCCTGCCCTTATTATGTGTGCTCCCATCACAGATTCCTGCTCCTACTTCTCATGTCCTCCCTTCCCACCCATTGCTCTCCTCCTCTGCCCAAACAGTTACTCAAAACCATGTCTGTGTTTGCATAGCTCTTCAAATAAGGTGGTGCAAAGCCACAATTTCTCCCAGGACTCACCTCCTGGGAGGGAGCCTGGGCACACCAACCCTTGTATGACAAACATGTCACCAGGAGTAACAGCCTGATGGATGGTAAAATGGTTCAGCTGAGAAGCAATGTTTTGTTTTTTTTTTACAGTTGCCTACCAAGAGCAGTGTGGATGTTGTACTGTCCTGTGCTAAGAGCATCTACATAAAGAACCTCATGATGGGGGGACAATGGCACTGCAGGTTTGTCCCACACTGATGG
>VWYE01015494.1:256551-276266 GCA_013398995.1 Alaudala cheleensis
CTGATGGTGCTGTGTGTGGGGCACAAGTCAGAAAGAGAGGGGAATGACTTCATTGTAAAAGAGAATGTCTGGTCATCTGGCTGTGCTCTTTGCAGTGAGTGAGCATAGCTTCACTGAGGCATGGATGACTAAAAAGAGGCCATGAGTTCTCCCATTCAATATTTTAAAGAGCAAACCCCTTTAAATCTATCCACCTCTGCAACTTCCTGTTTCACACTTTGCTGTGCAAACATACACAGCAAGATATAGATAAAATATACATACCATTTATGCATTTTAGAAATATCTTTTATCAGGCAAAAGTTTTACTTTTGCAAAGATCACTAGAAGCTTCTTAACTCTTAAAATGGAAACAAAAATGAAACTGATGCAGAGGTAGGCATTACCCAGAAAGCAAACAAATGAGAAGTGTTTCATCTGGTTTTCTCCCAGGACAAAGACAAATTAAAAGACTACCTCATACTTTATTCTCAGAAGAGTCTTCTCATCAGGTAACTCAAGCCAACACTCAATGTTTACAGTATCCATGAGCCCTTGCTTCTGTTGCTATTAAACTCTGCAGCTTTATTCAAGTCACTTAGGGAAGAATATTTTAGGGAAAACATGAACAGGTGTATGTCCTCCTTTCTCATACTTTAGAGTCAGCAAAGCTTTTGCACCCGATGTCTCTAAAACAGGGGAAAAAGAAAAAAGTTTGACTAAAATGAACCCAGACTTCAGGAAGTCCCCAGAAGACTCAGAAGTAGTATATGCATGGAGAAGGAGGAAGTTAACTCTTTTGTGGTAGACATATTTAATTGCACTTATTCAGGAACATTACAAGAATTCCCTCACACAGTCTTACAACACATTTACTGTGGCACTGGAGAAGGGATAAAGCTGTATCTTTACAGAAGGCATGCAAACTGTGGGTGTTCACATCAGGGGAAAAAAAGCACAGCTTAAATAAAAATGTTAGTATTTAATACTGAAATGCTAATTTTGCAGCAGCAAGGAGAGGAGAAAAATAGAGATGCCAACCAATGTTTTCCAGTTTTTCGCCCTTTTCCTGGAGAAGTAAAATATAGCACAGTATCAGAAGCAGGAATAAAAGCACAGATTGGGACAGCATCAAGATTTTTTATATCTTGGACAAAGCAGAGAACATTCAAAAGGAGATTAAGGAAGACAAATACCTATTTCAAGATTCAGTTAAAACCAGGTGAAGGAAGAAAAAGAGTTGAACTGTGTTTTTTCACATTTCTGGTCAGAATTTGGACAGAGAAGGAAGAGGACAGAGCCTACAAAGTTTCACCTAACCCTGCTTCTTTGTCCAACTCCAGGAAAAATCTGTGGTTGTGAACTGTGAACAGATGCACTTTTCCAGCTGTTTGTCAGCTTTTAGAGTCTTCTACCTCCTGAAACTTCCTCTTCTGCAGATATTTCCTAGAGGTGCCTTATGAGGTCACTGGCTTTGGTGTATTGCCTATCTGGCACCTGACCATGTGAAGCTTTCATCAGGGGTTTAGATGGCTCTGAGATCCAGTAATGACTGAGCACTACTCTAACATCACTGGCTCACCAATGACTGGTGATGACTTTTGTGAAACAATTGATTTTTCTTTTGTAAACATAGGAAGAAGATCTGAAAGGATGCGGTCTTACCATTCTCAGCTGCCTTTTCTCTGATGGCATTTCAAGCTCACCAGAGCTTTGAGGTGAACTTGCTGAGACATTTTTCTTCCAATTAGCTCACTGTCAGACCACCCTTTAGAACTTTTTGTATGTATCCTGCCCCCTTCAGCACCTCTGCTGCAAGGTTCCCTGCTCATTCTTCTGGGTCTAGCCAGGGATCATGGTGACTGGGACCAAATTTCCACATTTCCATATTTCCAGCACATTCAGTTGCTGTTGAAGTGAGGAATACTCTTCTCTCCTTTCCAGAGGTGTTCACCCAACACAGTTCTTATAAGTGAAAGTGAAAAGAATAAATTGATACTATTCAGCAGCCCATCACATCCACAATAAGAAAAAAAATATGGAAATCTCCAGTACACAGCTCTAAAAGCAGTAATTCTAGGTTTGGCAATTCAGATGTATTTTACGTGGTTGACTTGTTTGTATATCTATTTATTTCATTCTAGTATCAGTCTTGTATCAGTTTCTATCTTTTTCAGGTGCACATCTCATTCATTTTGGCCCTGAGGCAAATTATGACTGCATCAGCATGTGTGAAACCCAAAACCCGAGTTAGTTGACATTGCAAATAAAACCCTGATAGAGGAAAGACCTTCCATCTTGAATACATGTAAAAATGCAACTGTCAGCATTCTGCTCCTAAAATGTAAAAGAAAATTTTTTGCACTTGGGTCTGTTCTGTGGTAATTTGTAGCACTGTTTCAAGTTCTGCATCCTGTTACCCCAACCCAGCACTTCATCAAATTTTTGAATGAGTGTAAGTAAGGGAATCAGACATGAGACCAGACATGAGAACCAGACAGAGATTCCAGCTCTAGGACCACCGAAATAAGAAGGTCATCGACTTAATGGAGCAAGTCCAGAGGACACCACCAAGTTGATCAGAGGCAGGGATCACCTCTCCTATGAGGGAAGGCTGAAAAAATTGGGATTGTTCTGCCTGGCGAGGAGAAAGTTCCAGGGAGACCTTATAACACCTTCCAGTAAGTCAAGGGGACTACAGGAAAGCTGAAGCGGGGCTATTTTAAAAGGGTGGGTAGTGACAGGACTACAGGGAATGGCTTTAAACTGAAAGAGAGTAGGTTTAGATTAGCTTTTGGGAAGAAATTCTTTACTGTGAAAGTGGTGAGATACTGGCACAGGTTTCCCAGAGAAATTTTAGATCCCTTCTCCCTGCAAGTGTTCAAGACCAGTTTGGATGTGGTATCAAGCAACCTGGTCTAGTGGAAGGTGTCCCTTCATCTAACTAAAGAAGAAACTACAAAGTCTTAAAAGTCTCTTCTAAACCAAATAATTCTATGATTCTGTGATTCCATGAAAGCCTAATTTGTCTCAGGTTTATATGGTTATGCCTCAACACATGCCTAAAACTTTTGGATCTCAGCCCCGTCTGCTAGCCAATATGAGTGGGAGAAGCTCAGCAAATGACATGCTAAATGTTTCAGGTATGATGACAGATGGCAATGAAGCTGGGACATGAGGTAAGAAGAAGAAATTCATGGTGCTGTAAAATTGTGTGGAGATAAAAAAGAGTGACAGGTACATCTATACAGCAGCTGAAGAGGAAAAGCAAGATTTGCTCTTCACACTGGTATGTACTAATCCATGGTAACTTCTGCTGAGGTGCATTCGGTTGCTGATCCTCTCCAGTAGCATCACCTGACAGGTACCTCCTTCCCTTTCTTTCATGTTTTCTGCATGACAAATGTGAGGCACTGACAACACATCCTTTCCACATTTATCTGTTAGTCAACACTGCAGCCTGGCTCATCCCTTTCTCTGACAGAAGAGCAGTTCTCTGTGGTGAACCCATGGGTAGCAAGAGCTTACAACACCCAAACTTTCAAGTCCTTTTATGACTATCATGTTCAAAAAATTGCAGGGGAAAGGACTGAGAACACACACCCTTAATCCTGTGTTTGTTGTAACAATGAAGTAGCAGTAACAATGAAGTCAGTCCCTTTGATATCTATTTAGCATGCCACCCCTGCCACCAGCGCACCTATCAACACTGCAGTAAAACTGCCAAGGTGCTGCCATTTGCAGGAAATGTGGTGATTGATGGCTGAGAGATCATTTGTATGAACATCTGATCTCATGCCCAAATCTTCTGAGAGAAACATCTAAGAGTCTATTTCCTATTTTGTAGTAAGAGTTTTATAATTCTTTCCTAAAGAATTACATAAAGCATGATGACCCAGTCATGGTATGAAACAAGCCAGAGTACAAATAAATCAGTGAAGCTCAGGAATAAATTTGGTCAGAAACTGCTAAAGTGTTGGTTACTTCTCCAATGGTGTTTGGAGGCTTCCCAATAGACCAGAAAATTAGGGAAGGTTGTGATTACCTCATGGAAATTTACAGAAAAAATTTCTTGAGATAAGACTCCATGTCTTCCCAGAATCATATCTTTCAACACAGAAAAAGAGAGAGCAGAGATAGTAATAAATTCCTTGCTAATCCTTCCAAGAACTCCTCTGAAATGATGATAAGCATATGCAACTAATGAAATTAATTAAAATTCAAGTTTGTTTAATGCTGCAGAACAGAGAATAGACTCAAGTTGGAACTCAATCCCAACCCCTATCTACCTTTTTTATCCACTTACCTGACATGTACAGTTAAACAAAGTGTTTATTTCTTGCATAGGACTTGCCTTGCACAGCATCTCTATTGCTTGAAGATAGTAAGCATGGAGTATATGTCTACAACCTTACTCAGCATAAAAAAGCTAAATGAAAGGATGAATGTACAGTATCAGGGTTTCTCTATCTTCTAATAAGCTAAAAATGTCTCTAATTGGCTTTCAGTCTCTCTGTTTCTGCTCTACTAGAAAACCATATTATCAGTTCTTGTAATTTTAAGCATTTATACCTCAGAATTACAAATCCCGATTTCAGTTTAAACTTTGTTGATTTTATGTTCCTAACTTGCATTAAATTTTCTTTTCTGGAAGAGAATTCTGTAGTGTGTAGGGATATCTGAGAAGCTATTTCAACTCAAGCTGGCTGCTGCTGACCCTCATGTTGCTCAGACACATCCTACAGGGCATCAGTATCTTTTTGTTGTTGAACACCTTGTTGTTTCAGCTTACAAACCACAGACACATAAAGATCCTTAAACATGAAAAACATACCATTTTTTCTCCCCACAAATCAGAGACAGAGTTAGAAGTGAAAGAGCTTGAAACATTTCAATCTCTCCCACTGATGCACCTCTGCTTTGTGAAAATAGGAACCTAAGCCCTGTCTCCTTTCCTAATGGAGCCTTTCCTTTCAGTACCAGCTGCACTGTCATTGAACCTAGGGGCTGGGAGATAGGAACAGCTAAGGACCTCTAAGATCTTTGACCTAAACCTCAGTCTGAAAAATGAGTACCACAGGAACATAAATTTGGCACTGAAGTAACCATGACACCTTACTATGTTCATTTTCAAATGACAGCCGGCTGGGAAAGCTGGGAAATGAAAGCCAGCTGTCTTTCTGGGGAAGACAGAAACAGGAACACTGTGGGCTATGTCAAGATGACGTACATCCCCCTCCAGCACGTGTGTTATTGCTTAAGGAAGTCTGACAGCATTTCCAAATTCACAGGACCACGACTTTCACCAGGTTGCAGAAGCCAAAGATTAGTCTGCAGGACTTGAATTTCATCCAGCAACTGGTGGACTTTGTTTCATTATTATCTAATTGCTATATCTTTTAACGACAAAATCAGGAAGAATGACCCACGAATAATAATGATCTAAGCCCCAAAGTATGTGTTAGTTTTGAAAGTTTCTTTTTTCTATGTAAGCTGCCTTTGCTGACACACAGATATATGTGTATGACACTTAAAAACCAGAAAAATAAGATAAATGGAACTGTAGGCTCTATCTTCCCAAACTTCATGTTTTAGATGTGACTGATAAGTGGGAAACATTGGGCTGGGTCCCTAGCAAGGCCCTGTTAGCCTAGGCCTGTGGTAGCTTCCACCACAGTTCACACCCACTGGTGGTCTGCATGGCATTCTGTGGTGACACTGCCACTTCCACTTTACCCACAAGCACAGCCTGGACACGTTTTACTCACTACAGTAAGTGATTCTTCTTGGCATGTACATACATCAAAACTAATGATCCAGAACAAGATTGTCACAGAATTTACTCTGCTGTGATTGCAATCCCAGGTGCCAACAGAAACAAACAAACATATGAGTTCCCATCTCTCTGATGGGGATACATCAGCCAGGAAGCCACCCAAAGGTGCAGAAGAAGTACCACTCATCCCCACTGAAGCCACCCAAATGAAGAAGAAGGTGGGTTTGGTGTAAGTCATATTGCAACCTCCCCACTGAGTGATGCAGCTTTTAACAACCCTGAACTACTGGTGTATCTAAAATGGGTGTAAAAATGGGGTTTAAGTTGGACTGGGAGATTTTTAAAGCAACTGGTAAGGTTGTTTCTATGGAAAAAAGAGCCAATACTTGCTATTCCAAATCATACTTAGGGCTGTTTTGATCTGTAATCTAGTTTCTAGTTTTTGAAGTTTCTCTCCTTCCAGCTGAACCACCATGTGTCCCACAAAAAGAAAACAGTAAAAAGAAGAAAGATAAGAAATTATCAGAGAGATAAAAGCACACAATTTCAGAACAAGATTGTGTGAGCAGAAGTTTTTAAAAAGGAAAAGGGCTTTAATACATGGCTCAGAAACATTTTTTTTTTTTTAATGAACCAATGACTTTCAAAGGAAGCATGTAAAAAGCAACTTCTTTCTTGTTTGCTACTCTCTGTGACAAATTTTAAGTTATTTGCAGAGTATGAATGAGCAAAAGTGAGACAGACTCTCACACTGAAGAATCAGGAGCAAAATTGGAATGTGCAGCTTTCCAAAAGCATCTGGTAAGGGTATTTGGTCATTCTTCTGAGTGCTTACAAGTCTGGCTTTCCAGGATTGACTTGTCCATGCTTTCCCTGAGCATGCACAAATCAGCAAAGAATGAGGAAACACAGTGGGATATAATTGCTGACAAAAAGAGAGAAGACAACACCCTGTGCTGTGTGATTGCTTAACAAGAGGGAACTTTCAGATCTAGAGGTGGAACCTGCCATGCAGTTTCATGGTGTAGTATCTCTCCTTAACATCTTACACTAAAGATATTTTAAATGAGAATATTAGCACATGTGGTGGTAACTCCAGGCACTCAGAAAAAAAAAATCAGATTCAGCTCTCCCATTCCAAATCACATTGTGGTTATGGCCCTATATTAAAAAGGTATTTGTTATGGATTTTGAATCCTTCAGTGTTCCTGCATCTCAAACCCATCAAGGGCTAAATCCAAGAATTTCTGATGAATAAAATGGATTTGTGCACACACAATGAACATTTTGTTCAAACCATTTAAGACATACTTTACAACACATCTTTTCATTATCAGAGGTATTTTAAAAATATTTCCCTTTTAGTCACAGTTTGCTGATACACTGTGTATAATATTAAGTTTGGTATTTGATGCACAACTCTTTTTTTTTCCCTAAATGTTTACTCATTTTTAAACTACCCCATGTTGCTCAGCATGACCAGTCAAGGATAAGTAAATTTTTTTGTCCATAGCCGATTTTCATATTTAATCCTATTTATGATAATATGCAATAGGTTCTTTTTCAGAATAGAAAATAAAGTATCCATGTCTGTATGGATAAAACTGCTTTATAGCATTGGTTTCTTTATGGTGTTTCCATGTGAATTTTGGGGGTATTTTAAGATCAATCATTGTGTATTCTAAAGGGGAGGTGTGACATGCCCTTGTAAACATTTTTATTTAATACATATTCAACTAACAATATACCTTTGAGATGCACACAGACTTACAGGTAATTATGCCACTGATCTTACAAAAAACATTTCCTGCACTCTTTTTTTTTTTTTCAGTCCTACAAGGCCCCACATATCTTGCTTGCAGAAGCAAGTTTGCTTGTTGGAACCAAAGATGGTACAAATAGAAAACATTACTTACACTTCAAAATAAATGTAATTTTTATTTACTTCTGTGGTGAGCTTTGTCTCTCTTGTTACTGCAAATCAAAATAAAACCAAACTCTGTCCTCAGTTCTTAGTGAGCACCTCATGTAGGCTGCAATATTCCATAATGGCCCAGGAGTGTGCATGGAAATAATGGAGTGAACTGATCAGAGTCAAAACTGTCTTCTCTCCAGGAAGATACAGGATCAAAGTGATTCACCTGAAAACTGCTGATGCAGGACCCATGATGGGTTAACAGAAGAACCACTATTCCCTGTGTGGAAAGCCTTCTGTCTGTTAAAAAGAGAAAGGGACTATCCCCCCCCTCTTACTCCCTCCACTCCCCCCTGCCCCCCTTCCCCATCTAATTCTTAATATTAAACCTGACCCAGAGATTACTCCATCTACAATGCCATCTGACAAAAAGATTCTGGGAAGAAATACAGTTGTAGCCACCTCCTCATCTTCTGACAACTCCTTTACTCGTGACTTGACCACTCATCTTCTAAGAAGTTAATTCATCCTCTGTTCTCTTCTAAGAAATGAATCTGTCACCTTGTTGTGTCGGGGAGGCTGTGTTTTTCTTCTCTGCAGTGAGAAGCTGAACTTTACCTCTCCCCTACACGCAACAGAAAACAGACTCCATGCTGCCTACAGAGAAGCACCACTTGTGCGGGCACGTCTCAGACTTGCCTTACAGGGCTTTTACCTTATATGGGTATGAGAAGAAGCAATGCAGCAGATGCATAATGCAACACCTAGCAATGAAAAGCACTTCCACACTGACTTCAATAAGCAAGCAAAGTAGTGCAAGTATGTCTGTGGTCTGTGTGTGCCTCTTGATACGTGCAGAGATGTCCTAGGAGGCCAGGATGCTGTCACAAGGTACCTGCTTTTGCAAGAACAACTGCCCAGTGTTGCTTCTTGCTGCTGTGCAATGTCCCAGAAGCAGGTACTTTTGCTGCTGCTCAGGGTGATACTAAGCAGCCACAGATCTGGCCAACCTCAGCAGACAGTGACCTCATTAAATAGTGCAGAGTATTTGGTGGGGGCAGGGGGAGGCTGTTTGTTCCCCTTACGCAGATGGAGAAGCTTTGCACCAGTTAGAAAGTATCACGTTTGCACCAGTTAGAAAATATCACGCAGTGGAAGACAAGTCACGAGTTGTCACCTGAGCTTGCCCTTCTGTTCTTGCACCTTCCCCAGCCTCCAACAGCAAGCAAGGGAAGTACCTACAGGACAAAGTACTTCACATTCCTTGTTCATTGGTTTGCGATTTGCAGTAAACGCTTGGAAACCTCATGGTGTCAAACAGCCACTAAATGTTATAAAGGGTCCTTTTGAGTGGAACCCTTGTCATGAGGCTGATGTCATTCCAATGAGGTCACTGAAAAAAACCAAGACAAATATACACTGACCCTTGTTGGTTATCCCCTAATATTAGTTACTTGTCAGAGAAATCATGATAGGATTCACAATGTGAATAGACTGTACTGCCTATTGTTCTAGATTTTTTGCAAGCAATATAGCAATGAGCTCTGGGGAAGTTTTTCAGTTCTTTAAAGCCATTGAGTCACTATAGCTTCAATTTAGAAATCTTCTAATGTGACAACAAATTCAGAAGAAAATTATCAAACACAACAAGCTGGTTGCCTGTACATTTTGCAGCAATCACAGGATATTTCACTATGCCTCAGCTTGCACATGTCTCCAAGCCAGTGCTTAGTAGACTTTGAATTAACAAGACCTAACTTCCTCTCTGCTCCTTCAACTTTAATCCAAGATCCCAGAATGAGACAATTTCCTTTAATAAGGTAAATTCATTAAAACACAATATTTGAAAATAGAGAGCTGACCTTGTCAGGCAATGACTGCCACACTGAAACCGTGTTCTGCAATTCCAGTGGTGTCTGAAGATTCATGCCTGCAGTGTTTAAGGGTTTCTTACCTGCAAGAAACATTGTGCACATAATTTCACACAGATTCATCTTGCTTGCAAAGGTCCTAGGTGAAAAAGTGTTATTTTTTTTTGCTACCTTACAAGATCCAGGGTACAGGAAATGAGGTTATGGCGTTCTGTCTCTTGCTCTCAAGATGCTAACACCAACCAACCACTACTGAACTTTCTGTCTACTGATGGAAGCTGATACATGCCAGAGGCATCAGATTGTGCACAGCAAGAAGGAAGGATGAAATCTAGTTTTGCCAGGTCGGAGCCGTTTCTTTCTACATTCTAGGAATACACTGGATGGCATTAACTAATGCCAGGGCTACTAAAATGTGCAAACAGGCATTCTCTCTTTTACTGGAACAGAAAAGAGTACAGCATCTTTAGTGCTTTTTTCTAGGGATATGCAAAAGCTTTGCAAACACAGAGGTACAGCAAGCCATTTACTGTGGTTTCCCAAAGGGATTCAATCGCTGCTGGATGCTGGGGGTTTTTTGCAGCTCCCCCACGTTCGTTTCAGGTCGCTCCAAACGCGTAGCGCTGCCCGTCCCTTCCCCTCCGCCTCCCCTCAGGCGGCCGCACTTCCTCTAGATGGCACACGTACCTCTCCTAAAACTCACACCCGCCTTCGACACGGCATTTGGCAGCCTTTCTAGCTGTTATTGCAAATTTTAAAACCAATTAAAAAAGGCAGTTCCGCTGCCCCGGCAGGGAGCGAGGCTGCAGAGTCTGCAGGGCGAGGCAGGGCAGCAGGTGTGGTATGAGGTGTTTGTTATCCCCCTACAAAAGCAATAATTACAAAGAGTAAAGGTCTTCTTCAAGAAGCATATGATTGAAAAATTGCTATTGGCTTTGAAATCTGGGGGTAGGGCATGGAAACTATGGGACTGTTCAAGTAAAGTCAGTCTTACAAAACACGGATATTCAAATATAACTGTGCGAAGAGCAGAGAAAAACCTCATTCTGCCCCAGAGCTGCCTCAGAGCAGCCTTCCATCTCCCACAGACATGGAAAGGTCTGCTTATCATCAGCCTCAAAAGCAGGAGTCATGTCTACTGGAGCTGGAGTGTGCCAAGCCCCTTTACATGTGTTGCCCCTGCCTGGTCTATTTTTGCAGCCCACTTGGCCCATCGTTGCAATCTGTCAGAGGTAAAACCTCCATGCATCCATTAAAAACAGTATCCCATTGTTTGCAGGCATTACCCACAGATGAATGTCACACTGGCCACACACCCTGTTTCTCCACTGCTGTGAGTTCCTCTGTTAGTAATCTTGTTAATCACTTCCTCACTGTACCCTTTCCTCTGGTGCTTACTCCTGGTGCATGAATATAAGCTGTTAAAAATGTGGGTGTTTTGAGGGGAGAAGGGGCAAACAAATAAGCAAACAGCCATATTATATTTATTTTAGAGACTTTATTCATACAACCCTCACAGTAGTGGTGCTCTACTTTGCTGTCACTTCGAAGCAACACCAGAGATACAGTAGCACATAAACCTAGGATGGCCACAGGTCATCACCATCCCAGGCCATATAGGTATGCATACAATCAGAAAATGCAAAATGAATAAGGAATTAGGATTCCTTATTATTAAGGAACAATTCTCAAAAACTTCGAAGGTTCTCCAGTTTCTAGGTACTGACTGTTAAGCAACCACTCTTCAATCTTTTAAAATTTGCTTTTTCAAAATCCACATAAAACTTTGCTAGTCAGAAGCCCTCACATTCAACTGAATGGACAGAAGATCTGCATTCAGCAGGAGGAAATCACGTGCTTGATACACGCTGCAGAGACCTGAAAATGACACCAACTAAAACTAACCTGCTTTTGGGAGTTCAGCACTGCACCAACTGAAGCTGATGGTACACTCCAAGGTTTCTGCCTCTCTGCTTGGTACAGTCACTGCTTTTTGGAGCCCAGCCAGATGGGCTGAGGCAAGCCTGATGAATGAAGACATGGCAAGCAGGTCCTAGCCTGGGATGTTAATGGCTTTCCTCTGCAAACGAGGCTGTCCTGCCAGCTGCAGAAAGCCAGCTGCAGAAACCCTGTCTCTACTCTGAGAAATCAGACAGGAAGCTGCATTCACATGATGAAGTTTTGCTGTGCAAGTAGCAGAAGAAGGGATCCTGAACTGTAAAATGTTAGAGTTTGAAGGGAGCAGCTAGCACAAGCAAGCAGATGTGCTGCATTAGTGCATTACAGGGTCACTGCAAGATTACACAGCATTTGGAAGATGCATTAAAACCAACAGAAATCATTAATTGAAAGGGAAGAAAAAAAAAAACAAACCCTCAGCTTTCCCTTATTGTAAATAAAACCATCTTTCCTTTTCAGTAGAAACTTTCAATTAGATTTTGTACTTAAGTAAAACTTACAGTTAATAAAACTATTATGTTTTATTAATAAAAACAACTTCATAGAGGACTACACAGTGGTTAAGGGTACCTGAGGCTATGGGAATGGTAACTTATGTGCAAGTATCCTATGACAGGAGGGCACAGTATCCTTCTAAAATCCTTATTAAAAAGCCCTCAAAGGATATGCCTATTCCAGAGGAAAGATAAAACCAAACACCTGTGTTTCCTAGGCAGTGGCCTTTTGTGAATATGTAACTTGAAAACAAACAGATGTCCAAACGTGCTAGATAGCAGCCATCATGGGCTGCCCCCAAAATCCCCAACAAAATGGTATGTGGTAATTCATCATAGCACACACAGCAACTTGCACTGCAGCATCCACAGAGCAGCAAAAGCAGCAGATTTGGTCCATAGTCCTGCCATGCTCAGCAGCTGCTGCATAGCTCAGTCTCTGCAGGAAAGCAATGAAGGAATCAGAAGATATTCTGGCCCCTGAAATGGGATGCCAATGATTGTTTGGCATCAAAATCATCCTGAGATGCTTTTTTTTCACACAAAAAAAACCCAGGCACACCCATACAGATTGGTAAACCTATTGTCTTTTCCTCACTTTGAGCATCCTCCGAGGTTACGTTTTCGCTGGATTAATTTTACCAAAGGCTGTGGTGCTACAGTGACTATATCTAACCAAGCTAAATAGAAATATGAAGAGAAATAATGAAATATAGCATAATGAGAAAAAAGGCTAGTCACTTGACTCATCTTTTAAGTGAGCACCTTAAGATTCCAAGTGGTGAGTAGTCTGCTATCACTCTGCAGATACAACCTCCAGAATCACGCTGCCTCCTTGACCATGAGAAAACTACACTTGTTCAAAACCAAAAATGCCTCCACTTATTCTAAACAAGATTGTTCTTTTATAGGTAGTCTTACCAAAGTTTTTTATAGAAAATGCTGCTTACATAAGAAATTTAAAATGCAATGGGAAACTGATGCCTTGAGAGGCTACCTAGAACAGAGGCTAGACAGTGTTAAAGGAATAAGGCAGGTATTTATTAACAGGTCTTCAAGGATACACCTGGGGCAGTACAAAAGCCTGGCCAAGGCTACACCCAAGATGGACAATGGGTACCACGTTTTCACACTTTCGTAAGTTTTGGTCCATTTACGTATTGGGGTGAATTGTCCAATTACAGCTTCAGGTTATGAAGCCCCATCTTCCCAGATTGCTCTCCTCAATTCATTGTTGTTTATACTTTTTGGGCCTGAAGCTGCAATGATGTCTTTGGTTCTTGGGCTGGAAAAGGATTGTTTTGTCAACTAAACTGTGAGGAGAACTTGCTAACACTTTATATGATGTTCAGAGTTATATACTAATGTAGTACAGAATCCGGAAAATATGAAAGCTTAAGCGTAAAATTAAGGCATCAACACAAGGCTTTCACAGGCTTTAAAACTACAATAGAAGAAGTAAAATAGCCAAGAAGGAGGTTTAATGATAGAAATCTTACAGCTTAACCAGTCTAATCAGAAAAAGATAAAACACAGACAACAGAGATCTCTTCAGGTAGAAACAGTTTAGTTTGAAACCATACCATGATCTCTTTTTTTTGTTTAAAACCATGTAATCTATGTCTGTATTATAAAATATGCTATTCTGTTTGATGAGAACATACATGCACAAGAATGCCAGCTTGAAGTTACTTCAAAGCATTCGTGTCAAAATACCCTGATTTTACTCAGCTTGCATAAAATACTTCATACTGAAAAGACACTTATTGTTCCATCTACTCACTGACTGTTTGATAAATTACAAGGCAAATCTCTTTCATTATTCTATTTACAGAAAGCATCTGTGTTTTCATGTTAAAAATAAACCTACCATATCTTCAATCCAAGGTCATGGCCCTTTAGGAACCAACAGAGTATCAAGGTAGGCCTTTCATGACCACATGGTGTCTCCTTGTTCATGCATAATTATGACAGCTACAAATAATAAAAGTGTTTTATAGCCAAATTTTGTATTTAGAGATTCTTGTATAGACAACATTGTCAGTAAATAGTGAAATAACTATATATGTAACACCAGATTTGATTGCCTGATTTATCCTGTTTTTCTGTGGGAGATATTCACTTTCACCATCAGCTGTGCCTATAGACACAAACATAACACAAGCATCCCCTGAAATAGTTTAAACAGAAGAGAACCTTACCAATAAAACAGAGTGTTTAACTGGAGAAACTGTGGAACCATAGAAAGGTTCTAGAAAGGAACTGCAGAAAGGATGCACTTCAGGTCACAGACATGAATCAGAAACACCAGTGCACCTAAGGTGGATTACAGACAAAGTCTTATGTTTTAGAAATGTAGGGAAGGTATTTTTCCGCTACCTGAGTCATCCATCGTCAGCATTTTGGCAGTAAATAAGCACTCCACAAAACACATATTAAATGGACCTATACTGCACACATAATATGCAGTCAGCATTTTACTGAAGATTATTTTAATTGTGTAAACATTTTGCAAACACGTTAACTGGATAATGAGTCCTACTGGGTGATGCTGTACATAAAAACTGCAGAATAATAAAAGCATCCAAACCTCAAACACCATTCTATCATCAATCCTGCTAAATACTGAATGTCTTCAATCAGATCTACTGCATCCCCACATTTGGCCTTGGTCCAGGTTCAGACCCAAAATTCATCCCTTGGCACTTTGGAGCTACCTGATGTTATTTTTGGCAGCATATCCTGAAGCTATTATACACATTTTTTAAAAAATTCATAAGAAAGTGAGGGAATCTGTCCATACTCAAAAGTGGAATGCAAGCTAGATAGAAACCAAAATTCCAGTTTATGCTTCCTTCTCCAAGGCAAAAGAGATTTGCCTTGTAATTTATCAAAGAGTCAGTTACTAGGCAGAAAAATAAGTGTGTTTTAAGTATCAAATATTTTAAGGCAAGTTCAGTGAGATCATAGTGTCTTGACACAATTGTTTTAAAGTAACTTCAACTGTACCACAGCAGCACATAAACCCATACTTTTGTGTGCCTAAGAGTAGGGTTTGATTAAAGCCTCAGGCATCATTTGTATATCCATGTTTCCACTTTCCAGCTACTGCAAAAGGACTTTGAATAGCAAATGACAAAAGACCAAGCTAGTGGGCAGACTTATTTTTGATGTCTGAGAGACACCAGGTAAAGTTGAGTTATCAGAGTGAACACCTCCTGTATTTTGGAAGACTGTATGAAGCCTGATGAATGGGGGAAATTATGACATGACAAGAAAGTTCAACACTTGGAAAAAAACTACTCATGGATTTGAAAATACTCTAGGTTTTAGAGTATTTTCATACCCACTTTCAGCACTTAATGAATGTTCTGAAGAAAGAATGTGATGGTTAGAGTCAAACCAATGCTTCACCATTCTGATGAATTTTTACATACACTTCAGTGTGACCAGTCTGTGTGGGAGGAGATGGGATAGAGTTGGGCTGTGGGCTGTGGGATGTGCCTGCAGAAGCACACAAAGGGGAGGCAGACCCCCACGGAGAGGAGCCTGCCAGAAGCTGACAGACGGGTGAGCAGCGCACGAGCACCCCACAGAAGGACATTCAGCGAGCGCTGCTGAGGTGGCAGCATGGGGCAAATCATGTAGTGAGAATTACCCTGTAAGGAAATACAGTGCCTTGGAAAAGTGTATAAAACTGGCTTGTTTCTTTGAATAAACAATTCAGACTCCGTGTCAGTCTGAGTTCATGTGTCAGTTGCTCATAACATTATCCTGTTTCCTGCTTTTTTGAGACTCACAGTTTATGGGCTAATGTGATTAGGTAAAAGAAAGACCCTAGCTTTATGAAACAGGTTTGAAAATATGACCACATGAGATTATCAAATTAAGAGACAAGCTAAAGATCACCTAAATTGCTTGGAGTTATAGTGTGATAATCTAAAACATGTTATATAGTGACTCATATCTTCTGTTTTCAATAGCTGCACTGAATAGAGAGTCCTCCTCTCCTCAGTAGTCTGCCAAACAGATGGGGAAGATCAGATTTAAAACAAATGTTTTAAAGTAACTTCAACTATACCATCCCTCTTGCAACACAGAAACCAATACTTTTACTTGCCTAAGAGATGTTAGGTATTCCTAACAACTGATTTTCAAGCTGACCTACAAAGCAATTTGGGCTAGAGAGAAAGAAAATTAATAATGCTTCTCTTTTTCTTAAAACTTTATGGGCTTTACAAAAGTGGGATAAAATTGATTTAATACAAATTCTTCACAGGTCAGATTCTAAAAAATATCTCAATCTTCTCCCTGTGTTCCTTACTTAAAGGCAGGACAGGCACAGCCGGCAAGGAGTTCAGAAAGATTCACTAAATGTTCAGCCAGCAAAGCTCACTTTGCAACCTGCTGACATATGGTCTGAATAAAAATCAAAACCAGTAAGTAATCCTTGATGTCCATGGGCTCGAGTAAATTAAATTTCTGTATGTTGTCATAATGCACTAAATTGCTCTGCCTCTGACCCCCCAGCTTCATTTGGAATAATTCAAGGTGAGCTGAATATGAGTTGACTGTAACTGGGAAATCGTTCTCCTTTGTTCCCTGTAGGGGTATAAATATGTAGCAATAAAGATGCATGAATCAATAAAGATAGTTTACTACCAGATTAAATTGAACCTACAGAATCCCAGTGTGCTTGTATGCAGCCCAAGTGCAGAGAGAAATCAATAACTTTTTGTTTATTTTGGCCACCATACTCCTGGATCAAAACTGAGAAAGCTCGTGCAATGGGACAGATTCTCCAATGCAAGCTGATTGGTGCATAGCAGCTTTGGCAGAATTCCTGTCATTAACAATGGTTATACAAGTACATACACTTGGGAAATTGATTAAATGTTTAATTCATGCTAATTATGAATTTTATGTAATTTTTCAACATAGCTGTTGATTATGGGAGATGCCTGACTCACTCATCTTCAGACAGTTCCCTGGAACTGCAGAATCACAAAGCCCATGGACAGTGTATATGGAAGGTTTTACAGTTTGATTTTTTTGATATTGAACACATATCAAATTCAGTAGTTTTTCTCCCACTCTCCTTCAGGTCTATGACCAAAATCCTTACACATATATGTGTGAGACAAAGGGATTTGCTCAGCACTGTACAGTTAAATGATGGGAACATGAGAATTATTACTTAGATTCTAAGAACTTTTGCTGAAATTGCCAGAGATGCCACCGGTGCAAAACTGGAGCTGCGCTAGACTCCATGAACTGAATGTGTCCTAGATTCTGCATTCATGTCTTTCTCTGCAGCCAGCAGTATCTCTGAATGAGAAGGCATATACAATGAAAGTTGAAAAAGGAAAAGAGAAATAAAAAACCTAAATCCAGATGTACTGGCTTATCAGTATTTCCATAGTACAAACCACAGGACAAAACCAATGTGACATCTATGGATCAGAGAACTCTTTCTGGTTTGGAAAAAACCTTACACTCGAAAAACAAAATCAGGGATAATTTACAAACAAGGTAGTTGGCTAGCATCTGGTTTTGATGTTTTGGTAGCTTACAGTTCTTCAACATAAGAAAGTAATTCAGGTTTATTGTTCATTTTGTATTGTTCAGGGGGTTTGGTTGTGTTTGTTTTAAAGTTTTTGTTGGGGTTTTTTAGGAGCTTGTTGTTTAGTTTTTGTGGGGTGGGAGGGTGTCATTGGTTTTGTTGCTATTGCTTTTCTAACAGAGTACTTCCTCTACCACTGATTTAGCTATTCTGGGATTACAGTTTATCAAAGAGCCACAAGAAAGCAAAAGACATATCTAACATGATAACCAAAGGTGGGAGCAAGTTTCAAGGTAAACTTGAAAAAAGGTTCAAGTTTCATCTGTCAAATTTACTACTTCAGTAAGAGTAATAGTGCAGAGAGAGAGCTCACTGCAAACACAGTTGGGCAAATAGCCATAAAATTGCCAGAAGGGCATGTGTGCAGTGTTTTGTAGTGCTGATGTCCACTTTCCTTGAAGTAATACATAAAGAACAACTGGGCAAAAAGGAGAAAATAAACTTCCAAAATACTGTCGATACCATCACAAAGAGACAAACTAAATTAGTTAGTGTTTTTATACCTCCACTTCACAGAAGTACAAAACTGGGAGGTTTTTCTGTTCCGGCTTGTTTGCCTATTTATTTTGATCCAGAAAAGGAATGTCAGGTCACCAGTCTTGTCTATTTTCCCACTTCCCAGAGAAAGAGACCCAGGTAAAGGAAGAGCAGAACCTTCTACTCCAAATGTAACTATTTAAAGGGTGTCTGTTAGAAGAAAACATATCTGGGACAAACTGCCAATAATTCTTTTCCTCCCCAGGAAAAACTAGGCTAGTGTTTTTGAGCAATACTAAATTGATTACATATTATGTATACTAATTAATATCTTCTTGTATCTCTCAATATCTCTCTTTCCTCTTTTTGATTGTAGAAAATTGTATTCTTGCAGTGCTTGCAAGGTCTTTCTTCTTGCCAGGAGATTTGTATTTATTTGGCATTTTGTCACTGTCCATATACATAATTAATAAACCTGCAGCACAGAAAGGTGTGACACCTCCCTAAAGGATTGTTTTAAGGTCATGATCATACAATCTACCTTTCCACTATTAACTTTGAAAGAGAAAGAAGTCATTTCCAACTGTGTAGCAGCTTCTTTAGAGCTACCATCAGTAGCTGGACCTTAAAATTGTTCTTCAGATAGCGCATGCATATTCAGAACAAATGAAAAACTCTGTCTGAGATTCCAGTTCCAAGGCAAGCAGTTTCCAGCTAAAATACCTCCTTCTTTGCTAATGGACAGGATTTCCTTTCTTGGTCAAGAATACGAACATTTATGAATTTGCAAAAGGGAGAAGGTACATTTATTAATTTGCTGGAGGGAGTCTTCCCTGGCAGATGGCACACTGCAGATTTTTTTGACCTGCAGGGAAAATTGTGAAGGACTCCTTAATCTGTCATTTATATATATTTGACAGTGCTACTTCATGAGGTTGGTAGGAAATGCCACCCTTTTCTGAAAGCAGTGTGAAGGAATACATTTGGGGCATGATTATCTTATTTACCACATAGCCTTAGAATAACAAGTTAAATAAGTAAGTGGAAAGCATATCTTCATTTAGACATTATTTTCATGCTTTTTCTTTGTTAAAATGAAGTGCTCCTCCTAAATATTTCACACAATTCCAACGGACATGATTTTTTTTTTTTACCTTATGGCATCAAGGCCTTGTCAGAATCCTTTTCCTTTATTGTTTTTCTTGTAGTAGTTGAGGATCAGGATCATGATGAAACTGATCTATGAAACTGATTCTGCAGCACCGCTCTTTACTATTGCTGCTGTAAAAATCAGCTTGCAGTCTTTTCAAGGCTTAACCATACTGCTCACAGCTTGGGTGTTTAAATTGTACAGTGATCTACATACCAGGGTATGTAGATTAAATTATTCCACTTGTTTCCTTTTGTTTAATGTCGAGTTCTGAAACATCTTTATTTTCACATCTGCATGGCATCCAGTGCTTGAATGGAAAACACATTAGTAAAGAGCAAAAAAAAAAACCAAGCCAAACCAACCAAACAAAAAGCCAAACCCAAACACAAAGAAATCGCCAGATCACGTTTAAATGCTCAATTATTTAACCAGAAGCAACAATTTATGTCAAGAAGTTCTTTATTGTGA
>VWYE01015494.1:288255-336260 GCA_013398995.1 Alaudala cheleensis
TGGGGAAGGGGGGGAAGAGAAAAAAACCCAAAAAAAAAAAAAAAAAAACAAAACGAAAACAAGACCCTGAAAAACACCCTTATTCCCCTTGCCTCTTACAACGGTCTGCCTGGAACTTCGAGGTGGCAGAATAAAAACTTGACTGCGCGGGTCCTGGGTGCCGACCATCAGCTCCCCCTCGACGGCCACGGGGGGGTCTCTTGGGGTGGGGGTGTGTGTCACAGCCGTGCTCGAGGCCTGTGCGTCTCCTCCGGGAGAGGAGAGAGTCTTTCCTTGGCGGAAAGCCTAGGGGAGGAGCCAGGTTCTTGGGTTTTGAGCCTTTACAGCTGCAAGGCGAGATTTTTCTGCTAAGCCTCCGGCTGCGCGGCTGGAGCTGCGCCTTACCCCTGGCAAGCTCTCGCCGCGGCTTTCCTCCTCTCGGGAGGCTCTGGCAGGGCCAGCAGGCTAGGCTGAAGTGACTCTCTTCTATCCGGTGCCATGAGGTTGGTCGCAGACTTGCTGCGGGCGCTGCTCCCTTCCTCATCCGCCAGCTCTCGGCAGACGCAGGACGGAGGGATGGACCCCCGACCCACCGCTCGGAGGGGCTCGGGCAGGGCAGGACCCCTTTCAGAGACAGAAACCAGAGCAATCACTCGCACAAAAAAATCCCTCTCTATCCCGGGAAAGTTCAGGTCCGTCGTCCCTGCGTCATGTCGTCGCCCCCCCGCGTTAGATACTCGCGTGGCGCGTCCCACCTGCCCCGGCCGAGGCAGCTGCCTTGGAAGCTGTTTCCTGGGGGTCTATGCCCCTCTCCCCTGCCTTCACAATCCGCCCCGATACGGGGAGAGCTTGGGGTAGCAAGGCCACCGCCCCCATCCCTTCTCCCGGTGAGAGCCGCGCTTGAGGTGGGGATGTAACTGGGCTGCTCTCCGAGGTGCCGTGCTTGGGGACCAGGCTGCCGGCATTCCGCGGCCCTCCGCCGCCCTGCCGGTGCCCCTCGCCCCGGGCGGGTGCGCGGANGTACAAGACGGAGTTTAGTGGAGCAACGCTGGCAGCAAACGAATTTTTCTAGGATATATTCAAAAGGAGAAGTGGGACTGCAAAATCCGCTTCCAGATAACTTATCCAGATAGGTTTGGTGAATGATCTGCACTTCGAAGAAATTTCTTGATTTTTAAAATATGGCCCTAACAGATCTTTTTTTCCCCAAAGAAATCGAAGTGGGGCGCCTTTCTATGAAATATTAATGAACAAAGAGCCTAGAAACAGTGCTGGTAAAAATTGTAACTTGAAACTAGGTATTATATATTAGTAGTCACCTTTTTTTTTTCTTTTAGTAGTGGTAATTTTAATGTTCTCTAACCATCAATAGCGGCAGTATTTATTGATAGATGTTATAAGTACCAGCATGTAGAGTTGCTTTCCAGGCAGTTTGAGAGTTAAAAGTGTGTTATATTAATCGACATACTTAAACAGACACTTTTAAAATATTCGTTGAATTATTTAAATACCGTAATTTAAACTAGAGTTGTGTATCTTACAAAGAAGATTTTTCGAGTTGTCATTTGGAGAGATATATTTAATGATATATCAGCTAAGCTGAACAGCCATTTTGGTCCTTTTACATAAGAAATGAAATATATTTCTGAAGTATATTTCTGAGAAAGGCTCTCAGAAAGTTATTCGTTTTATTTCTGCTTCATGTTCAAATTGCAGATTAAAAGACTCTCCAAACTTAGCTATTTTCCTTTCCTCATTTCAGACTAAGTTATCTTTCTCTTGTCAGCAACTTGCAAAATGGCTGACACTCGAATATGTGGACCCTCTTTTTCTTTCTGGAAAAGATTAATACCGGGAATTCATATATTATGACGTTTATACATTTTCATACTTCTACTATAAATAAACCCAACTATTTAAAGTGCACAAGTCAAAGTCCTGAGAAAGAAATTGATAGAAAATTGATAGAAAAACCTATTGCCTTAAGATCTTTTTCAAAGTGTTTAGCCGCAATTTATGATGGTTAAAAATCCACTGAAAATGACCAGGAGAGTAAGGGAAATAAAACTCCATGTGCAGATGTATTTTGATTTTGTTTTTGAATGGGGTTTTTGGTTGGATTTTGTTCAATCGTGTATGATCAAACATTGCCTGAAGTTTCTGCTACTGGCAGAAAAGCAGAATGTCGTTGGGAATTTGCCACTTAGACACAAACTATTATTCGGAATTTTCCATCAGTTAAGTTCTGTGAGTTGTCGCGAACGCTCAGCTGCTGTTCTCACACCTCTGAGAAGACAGAGCTGAGAGAGGAAAAAAAAAGAAATCCCATCTTGGTCCGAAACTCGGGAGGGGAAAAATCGGAAAAGACCGACTGCCGAAAGGAGCCACACCCAGCTGCACTGCGCATTGCTGTGCTGACTATTGATAAATCCATAATGCACTCAAAGTGACAGCACTCTTAATGCAAAGTCCCTCAGGGCTGTCAAAAAATACATGGTGTGTATATATAGTACACAAACGTTCACAAATTCTTTATGCGTAGAGATATATTTAATGTATTTTAAATATATGCGTAAGTCTAAATGTATTTATTATGTATATATATATGCATTATTTATTACATAATAAAGGGTACATTACATAAATGGTATCTATATTGTGTGTATATATCTGTATGCACACACGTGGCTGCGTTTTAATCTCCGTATAAACAAGTGTGTGTACACATTTATGTGTACGCTCTTATGCACACACCGCAAGCACCATTTATACCACGGTGTATATAAACGGTATAAATGTCAAGGAAAACATAGGTGTTGTACCTAGTCTGGAAACCACTAGTTAATATTTTTAATTTATCATCTAACCTTTGACTCTCTCGTGTTGGAAGGGACCCGCAAGGATNCGAGCATCCCCGCTGCCGAGTCACCAGCGAGCCATAGCGGCTGGCGGCGCTCCCGATGTCCGACTGCTGGGAAAAGTCCTCCTTCCTCCCGTTACTTCCACGGTTCCTCCCGTGCGTCCCGGGGTCCCGCTTCTGCCAGAAGACAAGTGCTGCTCAAGTTCCTGGGAAAAAGAGGAAAAAAATCCAAAACACAATCAAGACCAGCGCTCTGTTTCTCCCTCTCATGCTCTCCGGCGGGCAGAGGGCAAGCAGCAGAGGGTTCTTTTGTACTCTAGGGGAAAAAAAAAATCTCGCCTTTCCCCCCCCTCCCCCCTTTTTTTTNAGTACACAAACGTTCACAAATTCTTTATGCGTAGAGATATATTTAATGTATTTTAAATATATGCGTAAGTCTAAATGTATTTATTATGTATATATATATGCATTATTTATTACATAATAAAGGGTACATTACATAAATGGTATCTATATTGTGTGTATATATCTGTATGCACACACGTGGCTGCGTTTTAATCTCCGTATAAACAAGTGTGTGTACACATTTATGTGTACGCTCTTATGCACACACCGCAAGCACCATTTATACCACGGTGTATATAAACGGTATAAATGTCAAGGAAAACATAGGTGTTGTACCTAGTCTGGAAACCACTAGTTAATATTTTTAATTTATCATCTAACCTTTGACTCTCTCGTGTTGGAAGGGACCCGCAAGGATGATTGCAAACGGGTGTCACAATAGGTGCAGGTCGCGACGACAATTAGCCGGCACAGCAGAATTACGCCCCAGAAGAGACGCCGGTCCGGCCGCCGCCAGCCCCGACTGGCCCCCCGGACTCTCCCGGCGGTGCTCGGGCGGGCGGGCGCTGACGCTGTCTCTCCNGCTTAGCGAAGTGAAAACGCTATGTTTCCCTTACTGGCTTGCTCACTCCCGTGCAAGGCTTTGTATTTTAGTCATTCCTTGAAATCCTTTTATGTTGTCACACTCTGAAATAGTGAACAATTCAGCCATATAATTCATAAATTGAAGGAATCCCCAAATCTTCCCACCAGCCCTCTCACATACAGTTTTAACACTGAGATACAATAGTGATTGAATGGTAAAAATTTTAACGTTGATCAGCATTACAGTTTGGAAACTAAAAACATTTTGTGTAGCTGAATTGTGCACAAGAAATTCGTGTGAGAAAACAATTGGAAATCAATTAGTTGCTGCATAGTTTTTTGCATTTGGAGACCCCATTTGTTCAAAAGATATGAACAAGTAGCTTCTTATTTTTAAGAGAGCTTTCCAAGTCTCTAAACCAGATATTTGGAAACAACAACAAATGACCGAGTTTGGTTATAAATCTAGATCTTTGCACACTTTTTGGTTTTTGTTTTCTGTTTTTCTTATGTAATTTTTGTCATTTATCCGATGTTCATACCACTTATGTGTGTGATTAAATATCTGCTATTATTCAGTAATAAAAACATGCAAAAGATTGGCTTAAAAAGAATTCACTCCTCGTGTTTGACTATTTAACGGTTCTATATGCAGCAGTACTCAGTTGGGTGGTGTTATTTATTTCAACTTCATTCGTTGCTTTGAATTTTTGCGTGTGTGTCTGCATAAATAAATACGGATATATACAGCACAATCACGCAGGTCAGGTAACAGGACTTCTTGGAGATATGCTTTATTTAAGCACATATACACAAGAGCTAAAAATACCCAATCGTTTATTTCCTTAATAAAAACAACACTTAAAGTGCAAGAAGAAAGCTCACCTGCACTTTGTTCCTTTGTGTAACTTTATGATGAATTTTTAAAAGTTAGGGAGGGTTTTCCTTTGGTTGGGGTGCAAGTCCTGAAGCACAGCCAGACCCATTTCTTTAAAATAGAGTTAGGGATGGGGAATCAGTCTCCTCCCAAAAGAAAAAAAAAAAATAAAGCAAAAAACCCCAATATATTTTTCTTAGTTCTTTAGGAGACAAACGGAGAGCGAGCCCCATCACAGAGAATGTTTGGCGTCTGGGAGCAAGCCGATCAGGCTTGGAACAAATTGGACAAATCGGACTCGATGCTTGTGACTCCCTCTCCAAGTCAGAATAGTCTGTAATTCTGTCAATGAACTTTTCGTTTTCCCTTCGGACCCTCCAGGAGGGCGGGAGCCCAGTTCAGCCTCTCGAGCTGAGAGGCGCCTGAGGACAGGCAGAGCTCGGCCGGCTTGGCGGGGCGCGGAGCATCCAGTCACACATCATCCATCCCGGCCTTTGGACTCACTGTCCCGCTCCCTGCCGCCGGCCCTCCTGCTTGCACGCTGCCCACACCTGCAGGGTGGGAAGGAGGGACAGAGCTCCGAGAAGTCCCCACCGAAATATGGGAGGGGGAGTGGCTTTCGCATCGGGATGCCAACGGGGTTTTCACCAGCCACTCCCTACTCGGGAAAGCTGCGCCAGAAGAGTGTGACCTTCCCAGAGGCTTTGGGCCCAGAGCTGCCAAAGCCCAAAATTTCCTTGGGAAGTTGCCTGAACGGGATGGCAAGTTCTAGGCATGGAGTTATGTACGGTGATTTCAGAGGTGGTGTTTTTCATTCCTTGGACAAGGAGCCAGCAGTGCTGTGTACTACAAAAAGCACACCTCAACTGTGTGCAAATGCCAGCATCTGAATAATTTGACAAGTTATTTTTCAATTGTGGTGTCCTCTGCCAAACTTTAATAAAATACCTTCAGGTGTAATGGCACTTAAAAACCAGAGTTTGCTATGAAATACTATGATAATTACTCTTTCAGAATATGACTCCCAAGATTTACAATAGGCAACATACCCTCCAAATTCACCCAGGTTTATTGTGTCTAAGGGTCCACAGGCTTTAAATCTTGTGTTCAAAGTTTTTGAAAGCTTCAGGCAAAACAGGAAAAACAAAATGTGTCTTAGAGAAGGAACTCATAACCCCACCTTGCCTGTAGCAGAGGTGTGGAAATTACATTAACTTCATCTCCTACTTACACAGAAAATAAGCCTCATGTACTGTAAATCTTAGGAAGAAAATGGAAATGCTCAGAGCCCTTACAGAAGAAACTGAAGATTTGAAGTACCAAGTGCCAGAGAGGGAATCTCTGAAGACATTTGTGTCTTCTAAGTGGGGCAATCCCTCCCATGGAAGAGAAGATATATCTAGTTGTTCTATTTTTATTATTTTTTGATCAGATTTCAACCAATCCTAAACTGACACTCACTGAAGTAATTAAATATTTCTTTGCTTTTTCCAACTCACAGGAAAAAGAGGCAGAAGTACGTTAAAATACTGTATGAACAGAAGACAGAACATTCTTTTTCTCTGTGGAAATGTCCCCAGAGGACCAATGTCTCTTACTACGTATTTGTAAGCATCTTTATGCTTTTGGTAGAAACACTTGTAAACGAAGTGTTTCTGTGCTGGAGAAAGTCCAAGAAGCTGTCGTGAAAGGAGAGGTGATCCTTAAGAGTTGAAAACCAAGAATCTTGCAACTAAAGGTGCCAGGCTGCTTCCCAGAAAGGTACATAGCTGACTGCCACTGAATCTGGTACTGCTCTTGCTAATGGAAATTCAGGATTGAGAGTAGGCTGTGAGAAGCACTGTTTTCACCTACAACTTCAGGCAAATAAGGAGCAAGGGGCATCTAGGGTTTAGCTGACAGCATCAGCAGAGGTCATGGTATTAGAAACACCCTACTTCCTACCACTGAACTAGGTAGCTTTTGCTGCCATTGATGCAGTCACTCCTTTCAGGAAGCAGCCTCCTGCATGATTTCTGAACAGAAACATTCTGACTTGAGGAGCTGAGTAGCAATCTAGAGTATGAGAGTTTGACCTCCCAGGTGGGGAATGTGCCAACATCAGCATCTTTTTCTCTCCATGGTGCTGGTTGATGACAGGTAAGAAAACAGATGTGCTGAGAGCTGGGAGGAGAGCATCCAGAACAGGGGAGAAAAGACACAGGTCCAGCTCAATAAAGAGGTGCCTGGGGGAAGCAGAGACAAACATGGCTGCTTGTGCCTGAAAGGATTCACCAGGGACACTTATCCGCACTCCACTCCATGTCAGCCTGGGTCAATGGTTTTGTTTGGCTTCTTAACACTCATCCTTGCCAAAGTCCAATGCATGTGGCTGATGAGCAGTGGCACGTAAAATCAGTGGATCCTCCTTGGTAGAGCAGGTGAGAGGGCATTCCTTGCTTATACAGAACAAGCACTTGAACACTGCTGGCTTTATGGTTTTTGGTTTTGGGGTTTTTTTACATCTGTTTTCTCTTTAGATGGTGAGCAGCCTAAGGGCCAGAGAAGAAAATTAGTCAACCCAAGGTACCAGTTACACCATGGAGTGGAGAATTTGTACTAAACTGATCCAAGGCGAGATTACTCCACTGTCCTCACATGCAATTGAGGGGAAAGAAATTCCTGCTACCACCATCCTCCTACTAACTTATCTTGCTGGTTTACCTTCAGACAGATGCAGAATAATGATTTTAATGTTTGATTTGTTTATGTTATGAAAACACAAAAAATATATTTCAGAGTTTTCTTGTACAGTTGATAAAAGCCCTTACAAAAGTTGTTTCCTATAAAGCATTAGGATTCTAAGGTCAAATTAAAAAATTCAGATGAAATGTCTTCCTTCTTGTGCTAGAGAAATCACACTGTAGGAAACAAAACAACTGGACAGATGTCATGTGTCCTCTAGAATACATTTCATTTAAAACAGGCACTGTTCCTAGTTCCAGATGGGTCCCATCTATGACATCCCTATGTTCAGATTGAAAATATACTTTCAAGTATGCCTAATACCAAAATTGCCTGAGCCAATTCATAGCAAAGATTGTGGAGAAACTGAAAATCTAAATAAACAATGACAAACTTTCGCAAAAGTGTGATCAAATGTTAATTTCAGTTCTTTTGCACTGTCCTGCTTCAGCCAACACTGCAATGACAGTGGGGAGAGGAAGCAGTCGTTAAAACAGTTAAGCCAGAATTTCCGTCTTTGAAGGCTGATCCCGCCCAGTGCTGAGCACCTCCTGAATTAATTTCTCCTCTTACTGATACTCAGCTGGTTTCAATAACAAAACACTCTCTTGCTGATTTGTTCTGGGAACAGCAACTGCTCTCAGATGTGTTTTGAATACTAATACAAAAACTCAATTCTGATGTCATATGCCACCTGTGCAAATTCAGAGAGATGCTTTGGATATTAGCATGAAAGAGTGTGAAGTGTTAGATAAGTGAAAATGAGATATGAGTGGGCAATCTCATGTTAGCAAGATAGATCAATGTTAGGACACAAACAATGCTTTGGAGAAAACAGAAAAAGGAGAAAATGAGTAAATCTAATGGCCTGCCTCCTGGCCTAGTTTGTGCCATATTTGAACCCACAGTATTGCATTGCCATCAGTACATTACTGATATGCAGTATCAGTACTGCATACAGTACTGCTAATACAGACACTGGAGGATGCTCTGAGCAAAATAAAAGGATCTCATGCAAGACAAAAGGACTTCAAAAGCCATGGATAGCTGGGCTAAGCAAAATACAACATCCAAACAATCAGTGAAGAGTGGAGTAGGAGATGGTAGCAAGTCCACACTCAAGAGACCAAGTGCTCATGACACAGGTAAGCGTGGGCTTGGAATATAGACGGGTGCTGAATGCTACTGAGTTCAAACAGAGAAGTCTCTTCACTCAAAGCAGGAGGAGTTCTGTTGCCTGGGGCACCTGTACCAAGATAAGGCAGAACTTACAATGAACATCACTGTCATAGGTTTGCCCTGGCTCCAGGCCAGTGCACCTATGAATGTACATTTCTCAACAACTACTGTGGGATGTGAGTGAGAACAGAGCAGAGCAGGCTCAAATCTTGAAGACAAAACAACATTTTATTAAACTACAGATTAACAGAAATGAAAACTTTCTAGAACATTTCTTCTCTTCTTCCCCCTGGTTCTACCCTTCTACACTTAAACTTATACACTTGTTTCTTTCTATTTTACTTGCTTTATACAACTCAAAAACTAATCTTCACTTCAGCAAGGAGAGAGAAGTCTCTCTTGCACATAGACTTCCTCACATGGTACTACTCTAGAAAGAAGTCTGCCAGGGTAACACTTCTTTTTGATGCCCGGTGCTCTCACTACCGTGCAGGGACTAAAACTGTACATTGGTTCTTCAAGGATGCTTAGCTAAATACTAAAAAATGTGACCACTTCTGGTCACCCTAATTTTCTCCTGGGGCTAAGGGTTCTAAGAACAGAGATCTTCACCCATGAAGATAGAGGGCTCTACCACACCTTCTTCTCATCTTTGTTCATGTTCTTCTCTACAGTCCTTTGGCTTAAAGCTAACAGCATCCACCTAAAACAATTCCAGGAAAATCCAGGCTCGTCTGTGGCTAATATTATGTAAGAAAAGTCTAACTTTAAAGCCACTCCTCTTCCTCTCTGCCCATCAGAGATTTTTCTCATCTTCCTTTAACATCTCAGTCTCAAGTTGTCTCTCTCACTCTTAAACTACTATCTAAAAGAAAACAATGTCTAGAAAAAAGTTCCTTTCTGCTTAAGAAAGAGTTAAAAGTCTTCATGTCCTCAGCTGGCACTCTCTCTGTCTGCCCAACTCCCCCTCTCCGCTGCCAGGCTGGAACGGCACCTCCTCTACCTCTGTCTGCCCGGCTTCACTCCTCTCTCTGCTACTAGCTGCTTCCAAAGCACTGATGTCTTCCTTCAGGGGGGAGAGGGAGAGTATAGTACTTCCACCCTTCGCTCTTTGATTTCCCCACCTCCCCCCCAGCCCAGAGAGCTGGGGATGGGAAGAGAGAGAGATGTGTTCTCACCTGCAGCCAAAACTCAAGAGAGCTAACTCTAGAAACTCTTGTTTCTTCTAACTCCTTGTATTCTCAGAAGCGTGTCTAACTTCTGTAGTTACTTCTTGGGGACATACTTCCCCTTTAAAAAAAAAACCCTCATTTCTTTCAAACCACAACAATCACTGAAGAGAAGTTGGACAAAAGCTCCTCTGAGTGGGTGTATGTCTTCTCTTGCATGTCATTTGTGTGTTGAACTTACCCTGCTGTGACATTTCTGCCTGTGGTCTGTGTAGATCTCTATGTTTAATAAAGTTCCAATCTCTGGCTTTGGATGCCAGATGAAAACTGAGTAAGAAATCAGTTGGCTATTTGTTGTGCTTCCTGGTCATTGCCTAATACTGTCATGCCTCTTGCTTTATGCATGTGTGCTATTTGCAAGCACTCAGTTCCACTCCATCTCCCCTCTGTGTATGTGGGAAAGAAAATCAGGCTTTCAGTATTTATTTCTAACATACCCATTGTTTCCCAGCTGCATTTCTCTATTTCCCCAAGGCATATCCTGCAGAGAAGCATGTGAGACTGATCTGTTCTTCAGCAGTTCCTGCTAGCTCTAGGGGTGTTCTCTTCAACCCAAAGCTGAAACAGCATTCAGGCCATCCAAATCAGTGGACAATTCTACTGGACAACGAGAAGCAGACTTGGAAAACTTAAGGCAAAATTACACTAGCTAATACTTTATTAAGCTTTCCATGGTTCTAATCCATTTTTTATGACATGCAATTTACCAACAGAGAAGCTACTTCATGTGCTTCAGTGCTCACTATTTAGGTGCCCGTCTTGAAGTGACTGGTGTTTAGAAGAGGCTTTAAAGTGGTCTGTGAAACATACACATAGAAAGCAGGCAGGTTTCCTGCTGAAAGCTTTACTAATTTTTCTGGGAGACAGCATTTGGTGTAAGAGATGTTAGTGTAAAACCAGAAGCGTCCAACATTCATACTTAACAACAAGAAACCGTGAAGTCTCTGCAAGACAAGCAATGCTATCAGCCAAGCCTGGAGGCCACACTTTGGAACCTGGGATGTTTGAAAACTCCTCAACAGCCACGATTTACCATCCTATATCCTGATAAGCCATTTACCAGACCAAGATACAATTTTCTAAGAGCCTCAAACTAGTACTTGCTAACACTGGTTCTGATGTTATGATACAGGAGCCACATCAATACTCTGCATCAGAAGGCAGTATTGCAAATCCTTCACAGCAAATGGACTGAACAACAGTTGCCAAGAAAAATAAAAAATACGGTCATGGAGAGACACTCAAACTGAAGTGTGAAAACGTCTATCAGTGAAGCCTTCAGCCCATCATGTTCTCATTCTTGTGACACTAGACATATTCTGAGTTCAAGAAGGGACCATGGTTCTTTGTTATAATGTTTACTGGGTTTTAGTAATGTGATACATACAATTTGTATCTTCTTCCTATCACACCTGCAGTTCTGCCTACAATAAATATAATACATTTCTTAAGACTGTTTAGAAAGACAATTAAAATCACTTCTATTTGGTCCTACCTTTACATAATTAAACATTATCCTATGCTTTTCTTGCCAATTACCATATCTGTCTGTAGTCCCATGAATAAATTACTTGCAACATACTTCAGACTATAAAATGTACACTGAACTTTGCAAAAAACACACTACACACTGCTACAATATGTCTCATACAAATTCTGCATGAGATGCCGTTAGGTACCAAGCCTATGCTGACAGGGCAAGTAAATATCACAGAAAGGTCTCTTCCAGCCCAAACCATCAATGACATATAGCCCAATCCTCCCACCACGGGCAGGGACACCTTCCACTAGGCTGATTGGGACTCTGCTTACCTGATTCTGAGTACTTCCAAAGACATTCACAACCTCTCTGAGCAGAGAATGCCCAACTTGTTTCACTGTCTCAGCAGTCCCATCATAAAACCATTTTTACATCCAACCTAAATATACCCACTTTGAGTTTAAAACTTTCACAACAGGCTGTGGTGAAATGTTTCTCTCCATCTTCCTCATAAACCCCCTCTATGTTCTGAAAGGTTACTGTAAGGCCTCCCCAAAGCCTTTTCCTTTCCAGTCTGAACAACCCCAACTCTCTCAGCCTGTCCTCTTCAGAGAGGTACTTCATCCCTCTGATCTTTTTTGTGGCCCTCTACTGGACTTGTTCCAACACATCTTTCTAACTGAGGACTCCAAAGCTGGATGCAATACTCCAGGTAGGGTATCATGAGAGCAGAGGGGCAAAATCACCTCCCTCAATCTGCTTTTGATGCAGCCCAGGATGCAGTTGGACTTCCAGGCTGCAAGTGCACATTGCCGGCCCATGTTCAATTATTCATCCACTAGCATCCCAAAGTCCATCTTCACAAGGCTGATCTCAACCATCTTTGCTTCAAATCAAATGCAGCACCTTCTGCTTGGCCTTGTCGAACTTGGGCTCCACTCCTTGAGCCTGTCAAGGTCCCTCTGGATGGCATTCCTTCCCTCACTCACCATGGTGCTTTTGACTTCCACAAATTCAATCCCACTATCTTACTTAACTGATGAAAATACTACACAGTAGTGGTCCTAGACCTCTGAGGGAAACCACCTGTTCCTGGTTTCCACTTGGACACTGTGCTATTGACTTTAACTCTTCGGATACAGCCATCCCTACCTGGTGTTCTCACCTAGCCTTGCATATGAAGAATTTGTAACAGAAATGTTTAACTGAACCTACCACCTATGGAGCTGCTCTGTGCACTCTCCTGTGACACTAACTACCCAGTATATAAACAAAAAAAAAATCTAGCATAACAATTACCATTATATGTCACTGCCAGATGCAAAAAGTGCATATGGAAGAAAGATAAAAATGGAAACCATTCTTAAGGCCAGATACATGATTTGGCTTAGTGGAAGGTAATGAAAAGTATGTTCAAGCTCTGGCTCCTGCAATCCAAGTTCTTAAAAAACACCAGGAAATACAGAAAATTGGTCAAGTTATTTCTGCCAGTATCTGAAAAGCATCTCTGCAGGTTTTGTTAGGAAGAATACATCCAGATCTAAAGGCTTTCACAGCAGGAGACTGGGTGTCTAACAGAAAAAGACTAGGAAGCTAAAATGCTTGTGTACCTGCTTTCTGCTATTTACCTTTGGATTAGCTGTTTGGTTTTTTTGTTGTTTTTTTTTTCTTACCATTCATGTTTCTGATCTTTTCCTTGCTTTCTGATCCACTTCTACCTCAGCAATCCCTGCTGTTTAGGGACCTAAAGTTCTGAGCAGCACAGTATTTTTAAAAAGTGTCTTTCCGAAAGTGTTGTTTACAAGATATCATCACCAACCTGTTCCATGAACGGCAAAAATCATTTCGAGACATAATGACTACAAGTAAATAAACCCACCCCCCCAATTTCCACACATGTTGGACAAGCATACGTTTCATTTGCTTTATTTACTAGACAAGAAGTAGCAGTTATTTTATTAAAATAAAACTGTTTTAAAAAATTGGAGTGTATACATTCAAACCATTTGAGCACATTCATCACTTAAAACAGGAACTAAAATTCGAGCTGTTCAATGAAACAGAAAATGGCCAGCAAGAGAGCTTGGGATACTGTCAGCAAAGTAGTTTTTCTGTAAGTCATGTAAATACATCTTCAGGCACTAATTTGGTTTAGGTATTACTTCAGCCTCCAACACTGACTCATTACACAACTGCTGCTGTGACAGAACCATAACAATTATGAAACCATGTCTTTTAGCACACAAAACAAATACACTGCTTTAAAAAAATCACTGGAATAAAAAATATGGATAATGTATAAAAATAGTAATTTGAATTTGAAATTGTTCAGTTTTTCTGTTATGTTTCTGAAGTGAATTGTAACCATGTGCCTTGTTGAAGGAAAAGATGGGAGGTAGAAATAGCAACACAAATAGCCTGAATCTGCTTCCTTAGATCTTATTTTATGAAACTGCAACAACAACATTACTTAGACTTTCCTTTCTACCATCTGTTAAAAGGTACCACTGAATAGAGGATACTGACTTTTTTCTCTAAGCACTGTCAGACACAGTTTCTCAGTAGGGCTATTTATAGATGAAAACATACTCAAAATCTAATTTTACCCATCTTATACATGATCAAACCAACAAAGATTTTAACAGCAGCCTTACACATGATCATTGGTCAATGTTTAGTCCATTCTTTTAAGCTTGTAACAATTTTTGAAGATATTGTAACCTCTGAAAGTTTGAAAGCGATCCACTCTTCCTTGAAAGCACTGAAACTTCAAGGTCCATCCAGGCTGTTACTGCTTTGGCAGGATGACTGAACACTGCACTGTCGCCTGAAATACAAAGGCACAGGAGATAAATGCTGCTTCTTCCAATGCAGAGAAAATTACTTTTCATTGTAAAGGTAGACTGTGGCTTCCATTTGGGTTACAAACAGGTGTAACTCCTTTCATGTGCATAATATCTCCAACTTTTTCCAACACTACAGAAGTCAATATGATTACAAGGAGGGCATACACACACAAGGAGTTTTCATTACAACTTTTGCAAAGTGTAAGTAGGCTTACTGGTACGGAGAAAGGCAACCATATTGCAAACCCACTAAATTATGGACTTTGCATTCACAGACTACAAATGAAAAATTGTGCAGCATGTTCTCTGTGACTTCCACATGACTTTCTGTCAATTCTGAAGTACAGCTATCAAGAACAGAAACCAGTCAGATGGCACTGACTGTGAGTGAATTAACTACTCAAGTTACATAGGGACAGGCAACTTTGACACTAGCCACATTCAAGGGCAAGGTCTGAGGAACATTTTAATCTCTTTCTAATCTTCTTCTGGGAGAAGTCCTTGGCCGGCAAGCACCCCTGCATATAGACCAATGCAACTGTAGCTAAAATGAAGCCTTGATGAATTTTCCTCCCCCACTTTAATCACCTGAGCCAATATACTCTGATCACATGTGTACATTCACTGATTTCACTGAGATACTTTTTGAGGAATAACTCAAAAATATTTACAAGATTAGACTGCTACATACTGAACTTGGGAATGTAAGTTTCAGTTTGAGATAGACTAGAAAAAATTACTGAAAAAATACTAAGCTTTATGCCCTTCAACTTGTTACTTGTCAGATCACATAAATGCCCAAGTGGCTCCTGGACGAAGCGTATTGAAACACATCTACAGTTACCTTATCCAATCTAAACTACCCTGGAATATTAACTTACCACAACTCTCAAAATACAGCATTATTCCTTGTATTAGAGATCTGAGAAATACCATTTCTCACAGTCTAGCACAGAAGTTCAAGAAAAAGGCAGGTAGTACCAGCAGGTTTCCCCACAGAGCCAAGAAATTTACCTGAGGAGCACTCAAAAAAGCTCTAATACCTTACCACAAACTGATCTTCTCACAGCCACACTGTAAAAAATCTCAGTTGTAACAGGACATTTTTTTTACCATTACAGTACAGATTCTCTCCTGATACTCATGGGTACAGAGCTCAATTCCCAGTTATCATGAGATAAAATCTTTTCAACAGAACAGCTTTTTTTGACTACTACTTTTCGTAGCAAAGATAAAAACCAGTCTACTTTATCAGTGCTCATATGAAATTGTCTGCTCTCACCAATTCATTTACTTCATGGGCAATGAGCCCATGTTTTACATGACAAGTTTTTGTTATCAATGCATTGGCTGCAGTTCTTGTTGCCTTTGACATCTCTGCCAATTGTCAACTATAGACAAGCTCCCATTGTCCTGAAAATATTCCTAACATACCTGCACTTCCATCTGGGTTCTCTCTTAGTAGCTTGTTTCTGCTTCCAACCCTTGAATGCTGCATTTTTACACAAGAGCTCTTCCTGTTCAGTCAAGGTCTTTCTGTGGATCTGTACTGCGCTTGGAGAATGCTGCCCTTAAAGACCTCCTGCCAACCTTCTGGAGCTCCTTGACTCTACAGAGCTGTCTCCTATGAGATTATACATGCTAGTTCATTGATTAAAAGCAAGTATGTTCACCTGAACGCCAGCAACCATACTGTTAATTGCCTTACTTGCTCCTCATAGGATGTTGAATGCCACAATTTCATGAGGATTACAGCAACAACTGCCAGTAATTATCACCTCACTAAACAACTCTTCTCAGTTAACAGCATATCCAGCTGTGTACCCATGACTGACCAGCCTATCCAGAAATTACCTTGACACCGAGGAAAAATTACTTGCACTGTGATCAACAGCATCATCTGTGTTTCCTGACACATGACATAAATACCACGTGGTCATACCCTGTTCTGAAAGAGTGATGGCTTTATCTTAACCTGACACCGGAAAATGATCACTTTACAGCAAGAAAGCCAGGGAATACTGGTCTAAAGACATCTTAGTTAAAAAATAGTAACTTTCAAAGCACTCTAACACTCACTAACATATCGCAGATAAAATGATACAATCAAAGAAAAGCAATGGCAAGCAGCCTATCCTTTATCAATAAAACAGCCCTTTGACATTTTGTTTCAACACTGCAGTCTTTCCTAAAGACTACTGTGAGATTCAGAGGTGACACCACTGGCATGTGTGTTATCTGGAATGAACACCTCCATGGAAGGAGACAGAAAATTACAGGTGGGCAGAGACTGAGAGCACATTTTCCCCCGCCAGGTGACATTCCTCCTGTCATAGCAGCCAGATTACAGAGTTTGGAAAAGAAAGGCTGTGTTAATGTAGAGCTTTACTGTTTCATATGCCTCCCCAACACCAGAACAGACATCTGCAAATGCCCATTTGAGATGCACAGCTGTGGTTTGGATATATGCTGTCACTGATAGTAGTGTACCAGCTGTAGTCTTACTCAGCTTGCTCCTTGTCTGTGTTCCCTAACACATTTCCACAGGGCATGCAAGAGGTGCTGCCTTCAAGCTCTAGGAAAAGGTGCCTCCAAAACAGATCAGTTCAAAAAACTCCATCATCTGGCCTTCAAAATTCTCACTATAAAATATACTTAAGTACACTATAAGACAATAGTTTTTAAAAACTCTTTATGATTCAATTACATGGTTGTACAGAGGCACATACACATATACTCTTTGCTTCCCTACAAAATTCCCTCTCTCATTCATTAACACCAATTCTTTATCTGCTTTATCATCATGGAATTCCTTAAACAGAAACATTTTCAGCCTATCCTGATGTTCCTATCTAAAATTAAAGGAAGCCATCAAAGCCTATGGAGCTTCAGAAAGTCTCACTATTCCGGAGTTCTTGTTCTTTCAAGTCATTAATACTTGTGGGTCCTACTTTCTTGATACAAAATTTCAATCCCCACTGCCTGTTTCCAGCTCTTCCAGTGCCTTCAAATCAACTCCCTTTCTCAACCTACCTGCAAAGAACTTAAACACCTAAGAACAGCAAGTGAAACTATCTCAAAGTTCATCTTTGATATGAGGCATTAGATATTTAAGAGAAAAAGCATTAAGAAGCAACATTAGGACAGAGTGACTCTTCCTCTGGTGCATTACATTTTCTTCTTGCAGCAAACAGTACTTAGGGGACTGAGCTGGAAGAAGCACTGGACAAGGAACTGAAAGACTGGTATTCATTAAAGTAGTAAATGTAGTACCAACTACAACTACCAACTCTCTTTCACTCCCAATGAAGATTCAAGACAATCACACAAAGGAACACAAGAGGACACTGCTCACTGAAGTATGCCTGCCAGAAATCAAGGTAGATTAATCAGTAGTTAAGCTGCATAGTAGACTTGGGAACTACTTCCTTTCATACCAGTATGAAATAAAATACCTTAGGAATATCTAGCAGATTTTACATTATTTGTTCCAACTCTGAATCTGCTGTATAGCTAGGCATCTGTATTTAAAAGTGTAGTCCCATCCTCTGAAAATGTTTTCGGTGGATTAGAGGGAAGAGGCAATAATGATTTCATTGCCTCCCTTATCCGTCCATTCCTAATGCATGCAAAAGGGAAAGGAAGAAGTCAGTTACCTCTCTCATATGTATAGAGGAAGCATTAAAATAACTGTTCCAGATAATCAGGTGAGGATAATTCAGGCCCTCCTAATGAAAACTAAGTTTTGGGGTTTTTTTTAAAGTAAAAAATTGGCAAAAGACTGATTTAAAGAATTTGGGTTAGAGTTCTACAAACCTGACCTGGTCATTTATGCTTAAAAAGTGTCCCAGGTGAATTTTACTAAATATGTCTTCCCTTCATGACATTGACTAAACTGGAGATGAGAATCACTGATATGATGTATTGGTTTTGCATAGCCTGGTTTTGGTAACAAGGGGCAGAGGGGTGGCCTCTGTGAGAAGCTTCTTCCATGCCCAGCAGAGCCAATCCCTGATGGCTCCAAAGATGGATGTGCTCTGGCCAAGGCTGGGCCAATTAGAAAGGATGGTAACTCCTCTGTGATAACATATTTAAGAACTCAAAAAGGGGTTGCAGAGTTGTAATTGCAACCAGATAAGAGCAGAGAGAGAACATGTAAGACGAAGCAGGACTGCAAACTCCAAGGTCAGTGGAGCAGGAGGGGCAGGAGGCGCTCCAGGCACTGGAGCTGAGATTCCCTTGCAGCCAATGGTGAGACCATGGTGAAGCAGCTGTGCCACTCCAGTCCTTGGGGATCCACCCACAGCCCATAGAGGAGCCCCATGCAAGAGTAGGGGGATGCCTGGAGGAGGCTGTGATCCAGTGGGGGACCAGTGGAGAGAGGGCTCTGCTCCCAGACTGGAGTAGCCTGTTCTTGGAGGACAGCACCCCATGGAAGAGTGTCCCATGCTGCAGCGATTGCAGAGGAATTGGGGCCCATGAGATGGAGCCATGTCAGAGAAGTTCATGGAGAACTGTCTCCTGTGGGAGGGACCCCAGGGTGCAGCAGGAGAATGACTCCTCTCCCTGAGCANCCTAATGAAAACTAAGTTTTGGGGTTTTTTTTAAAGTAAAAAATTGGCAAAAGACTGATTTAAAGAATTTGGGTTAGAGTTCTACAAACCTGACCTGGTCATTTATGCTTAAAAAGTGTCCCAGGTGAATTTTACTAAATATGTCTTCCCTTCATGACATTGACTAAACTGGAGATGAGAATCACTGATATGATGTATTGGTTTTGCATAGCCTGGTTTTGGTAACAAGGGGCAGAGGGGTGGCCTCTGTGAGAAGCTTCTTCCATGCCCAGCAGAGCCAATCCCTGATGGCTCCAAAGATGGATGTGCTCTGGCCAAGGCTGGGCCAATTAGAAAGGATGGTAACTCCTCTGTGATAACATATTTAAGAACTCAAAAAGGGGTTGCAGAGTTGTAATTGCAACCAGATAAGAGCAGAGAGAGAACATGTAAGACGAAGCAGGACTGCAAACTCCAAGGTCAGTGGAGAAGGAGGGGCAGGAGGCGCTCCAGGCACTGGAGCTGAGATTCCCTTGCAGCCAATGGTGAGACCATGGTGAAGCAGCTGTGCCCCTGCAGTCCTTGGGGATCCACCCACAGCCCATAGAGGAGCCCCATGCAAGAGTAGGGGGATGCCTGGAGGAGGCTGTGATCCAGTGGGGGACCAGTGGAGAGAGGGCTCTGCTCCCAGACTGGAGTAGCCTGTTCTTGGAGGACAGCACCCCATGGAAGAGTGTCCCATGCTGCAGCGATTGCAGAGGAATTGGGGCCCATGAGATGGAGCCATGTCAGAGAAGTTCATGGAGAACTGTCTCCTGTGGGAGGGACCCCAGGGTGCAGCAGGAGAATGACTCCTCTCCCTGAGCAGTGGGAGCATCCTTGCGTGATGAACTGACCATAACCCCCATTCCCTGTCTCCTTGCACTGCTGGGGTAGGAGGTAGAGCTGTCAGGAGGGAGGGTTGGGGGGAGGGCATTTTTAAGGGTTTATTTCTCGTTACCCTGCTCTGATTTTGTTAGTAATAACTTCAATTAATATCTCTAAGCTGAGCCTGTTTTGCATGTTACAGTATTTGATGAATGATTGTGGTGGTTTTGCACGGATTGATTTCTGGTGAAGAGGAAGTAAGACAGCCACAGAAGTGATTTTCTGTGAGGAGCTGCTAGGAGCTTCCTCTGTGCCTGGCAAACCCAGCCACTGGCTGGCTCTGAGAACAGTCACACTGTTAAGTCAATTAGATAAACTGGTAACGCCTCTATGATAACTTATTTAAGAAAGACAAAAACATGGGAACTCTCTTTTCTTCCCCTACTTGGAGGGGTGGTAGCAGGGGCCACCAGGCCCCTTCCTGGTGGGGATGCTAGACCATGCAAGGAGTCATCCCAGCACTGAGAGTGGCCTCACAGGTGAGACTGGGGTGGCTGGGGCCAGGAGTAGCCACACAGCTGCCACTGTCCTGGCACAGCCAGTGATGGACTTGGCCTGCCTGGCCACTTGTAGCCTGCTGCACTGCAAACAGAAGGACAGAAGCGGCAGCAGCAGCTTCTCCTTTCTGGAAAAGGAAGAAGAGGCACTCAATGGAGCTGGTGCCATGGAGGCTGGTGGTGCCAGTGGGGACCGTGTGACCAGCAGTGAGAGGCACGGCAACTAATTCCCTGATGCAGAGCCTGCACAAGATCAATATTGCAGTGCTGCAAAACTCTAAAAACTTTTCAATTGACAGAACTTGAGAACAAACTATTTCACAGACACCAATTCTCTCCTGAAACAGAGAAAAGGGAAAAGATGAAGACACGTGAGGAGAACAACATGGTGACACTAAGGGTGGTGAAAAGGAGGGAAGGGGAGGAGGAGGTGCTCTGGGCATTGGAGCTGAGATTCTTCTGCAAGCCCTGGTGAGGATGACAGTACAACAAACTGTTTCCCTGTAATTCATGAAGTGCATGGGGGGATGCAAAACTGACCTGCAGCCTGTGAGAAAAAGGTGCTCGTGCTGGAGAGTGTGGATGCTGAAAAGCTGTGATCTGGTGACAGGCTTGAACTGAGAGAGAGAGAACTCTTGCTTCCAGAGACAGAGGAAGAGGACCCTTGCATCCAAACTGGAACTGCTCATCCTTAAAAGACTATATGTCATGAACTAAACTGCCCACAAAAAAACAGTTGTGGGAAAACTTCCCGTGGGAGGGACTCACGTTGCAGCAGGTTGGGCAGAACTGGGATTTTACTCAGGAAGATTAGAACCATGCTGGAGAAGTTCACAGAGAACTGTCTCCTGTGGGAAGGACCCCATGGCAGAACAAAAGAGACTCCCCTCCCTAAATGAACTGAAGAAAGATTTTTAGATGTGACAAACTAACAAAAAACCTCCTGCTTTATCTCCCTGTGCTGTTGGTGAGAAGGAAAGATGGGTTGGGGTAGGGAGGAGGAGGGGGAGGAAAGGTGTTCTAAAGGTTTAAGTTCTCATTAGCCTTTTTTAATTCTAGTAATAAATTTCTCATTATACCTTTTAATATATTGAACCTGTTTTGCCCTTAGAGTGTTTTCTCCTAATCCTTATCTCACCCCATAAGCATTTTAATTTCTTTTTCTTTCCCCTCTCCTCTGCCCGACTATAGCAGAGGAGAATGAGTGAACGACTTTGGGTGGGTGCACTGGTGTTTGACCAGTGTCAAAATTGTGACATTTTTGGTGGAGAATGCGGGCAACCATGAGGATTCTGAGATATTAATTGGGAGAAATAATGGGCAAACAAGTATTAAATAATAAAATTAAGTAGAATGGTACTGGAAAATTTGTATTGTAATTGTAGTGAAAAATCTAGGGATGGATTTATTGTGTAATTTGTCTTTTTGTTTCTGTGTAGTGCTTATGCCTTAGATTTAGCATAGAGAATTTTTTGTTTAGGTCAGCAGTTCTTTGTTTTGCAAACTAAGGATTATATGTGGAGTGTAATTTTGATTACAATTCTTAAATATGTGACTCATAATGGCCAGGGGTGGAATTATCCTACTCTGATTTTGTTAGCAACAAATCCAATTAATATCTCTAAGCTGACCATGTTTTGCTCATGACAGCATTTGATGAATAATCTCTCCTGGTCCTTATCTCAACCCAGTCAAAAAAAGCTTGTTGAGAAGCTGAATAGACATCCAAACTATTTTAACATTGCTTTTGCCCTCTTTGATATAGCCACAAATGAATGTCAAGTATACCTATGAAATAGAGGTGATAAAAAACCCAAGTAAACCTTGTCTAAGAAAAATTCTGCTGAAGAACTCCCTTGTCAATATGTTATTAAATGTTTTTCTTTTCCATATTTTTTCATGAACCTTGGACTTAAAACCTATGGAGAACACAATTCTAATAACTTCAAACTGGTTATTACCCACACCTTTTAAGACTTTTCCTCTTCTATGCTTAAAGTGAGCATAATGTTTTTGGTTTGCTTCAGTCTCTTCCACTTGACTCTCCACTAAGATCCAAAATCAGGGTTTCAATTGAATACTCACATATATTTGTATCTTATTTGTATCTCACTTTGTATCTCATTTATTTGTGTCTTATATAGCTGATGTCTCACTTCATCAACTGTAAATAGCTATCTGTTTTTTTTTAATCTTCTCAGAAACTGAAACTTGTAAAACTGAAGCTAGATCTTGGCAACAAAAACTGTTAGAATCTGTCTGCCCTTCTTGAATGAATTTGGTTTCTTGAAGCATTTAAGAAATCTGAAACATTTTGATTTAAGCAAAAACATCCTGTAACATACACCTGTGTTATGTGTGCACACACATACACTGTCCCTGGTACACATCAGCCCCATTTGCATACTTACTTTCAGAGCGTGCAGGGTGTTGGTCCATTCCATGGAGCCTATCTGAGGTATGGCAGTAAGGAGTATGCTTGTAGCCTTATTTGCATTCCCCTTCAGCGTCTTTAAAACTTTATCCACTGAAACCTAGAAATACAATACAATTTTGACGGCACACATTTTAAACACCCAAATAAATTTAACTCAGAAGCGTAAAAGTGAAGCCTTAGAATATCAGCCTTTTCAGACATTACAAATGTTTTTTCCTCTGTGTGTGTATGGTTTACAGTTGTGTATTACAAACAAATAGGAGAACTAAAGCATATACATTGTTTTGCAGAGAGCTGCAACTGAAAAAACACTAGATCAATCACAGAAAGAAAAGCCACACGTGTAATTCATGAGCTTCATACTCACAGACCCCCTGATTCAGACAACAGGAAACAGGTTTGCTAATAGTGAGGCAGGTTTATGAAAATTAATGAGATAGCAACAATTGAGTCTATTCTTACTTTCACAGTCATTCAACAAGAACAGCTCAGGGATACTAATGTAATTGAGAACATTAGTACAGTACATCTTACCAAATTCTACATATTCTCATCCAAATCCCTCCAGACAACACCAGAGGAAAAAGTTTCACTCACTGCTTCTTCGTGTTCCTTCCAGCAGTCATAATCTGTTGCCATGGCAATACTAGCATAACTCATTCCAGCTTCCTTTGCAAGAATCACTTCAGGCACTGTAGTCATGTTGATAACATCAGCTCCCCAACTGCGAAACACACAGCTTTCTGCTCGAGAGCTGAAACGTGGGCCTTCAATTGTGATCATTGTCCCCTTGGAATGACACTGGAGCCCCAGCTTCTTGGCAGTCTCAATAAGAACCTGCAAAACATGCCAATGTTGAGGAAAGGAAATAACTAACTCCCCTCATGCACTGCTTTTGCATCCCATCAAAAACTTGTACACAAAAGAAGTTAGCTTTATAGAAAATAGTCACATTTCATACGACTACAGCTGTCCAAAACCAAAGATGAGTTTTGTTTTCCTCACCAAACAAGAAAAATTAATTGCCCTACCAACAGGGATGAACTTGAACTCATCAGAATGTGTTAGTATCAGCTGGATTACTGCTTTCAATACAGACCAAGAAGACTGGGAAACAGAATTTTTTTGCACATTTAGACTGTGCCTACACTGCAAGCAGAACTGCAGGTAACAGCATTCCATTGAGCACTGCATTATCACATGGTGGAGCTGAACCAGCGAAAACAGTAGCAAGAAACTTACATTTTGAAAGTAAAACTCTGCAAGTACATACTTCAAAAGAGTACCTTGGGAATCTGTACAGAAATTATTATATTTTCTCATGCCAGTGGATGAGCTGTATACTGGACATACAGCATATACTTCCTGTTGGGGTAGATGGAACAGGACAGCCATATAATTATACTTGTCAAGGGGATTGTGACAATATGAAATCTATAAGCAACGTAGAAATAAAAGCCACCTTGGACATCTAAGAAGCCAGGCAGATAGTTACTGAGTAGCTAGAAGACAAAGGCTTAGGCCAGCCAGGAGAATGGGTTCTCCTGTGAATCCTGTCTTAGAATCATCCCCTGTGATTCTAAGACAGTGAAGGCATCTAAGAGTCCAAAGACCACAGACTCTAGTAGTGTGGCAGAAAGAGTTTTTTAAGTAGGTTTTAAGGTTTAAAGTAGAACAAGTATGTTAATGTAGCAACCTACCATATACCTGTATAGGCTATTCGTAAATTGTATGGGATATGTGTCTTCTATGGATTGGTTATTGTAAACTATAATATTCAACATAGAGAAAGATATAAGGTATTGTAAAACACACACACGCAGACACACACTACACCATACACACATGCACACACACCCACACAAGCTTCTCCCTGCCTGATGGCAAGACACTCACAGCCATACAAACTCACACACAACCTCAACCTCAAGCTCCTCATACTTACCCTCATGCTTACATGCCTGCATGCTTACTTCCACTGCCTGCCTGCTTGCTTGCTCTCTCCCCTGCTCTCTCTCCTTCTGTCCCTGGGGCTTACTCTAAGCTGTAGGTTGGGTAAGCCCCCACTTTGTAACCACGACCCTCGTAATAAACTGCATGTTTAAAGAGCTAGCCAGGACTCCGAGAGATCCCCACTAGCTTTCCTACAACTTCTCATCAGTTTTTTTAGTTCCAAAGAGAACCTCATATATGGCAGAGTAATCCTGACTTTCTCTCTTGGTAATGGGCCTGGATAATGACAATTGGAATAAGAGGATACCAACCTAGGCAAATGGGACCAGGATACCCATTACTGTCCTGAGTAGGAAAGTGAAAGGAACTATGATGACATCTATTTAAAATGGCCATCAACAAAAGAATAAAAGATAGGAAAGAAAACAAAAGCACCACCAAAAATTGTGGTAGGCCAGAAGGGACTTTCACAACGTAGCAACAGTGAAAAAACCAGTCTGATACCACTAGAAGCAACTTTTTAGCATTATAACTTATGCTACCTGGAACAGCTTCCCTGGAACACTGTGAGAAGCCTGCACTCAACACAAATAGATGCAACAAGCAGCAACAGCTCAAGTGTGTTACATGACCTTATGGGGTGCCCTCTCCCTGGCATGTGGATCAGTGGATTGTGTGGAGCAGTCAATTTTGCGGAGCAGTGTAACAATATAAAGCTGGTGTACCCACATCTGCTACTGCAGATGCATGTAGGCAGGTAATTCTGCACTGTACCTGGGTTGTGGCAACACCTGAAACATCTACACATTGGAATAAAGTATTGAGAGCAGCCCTGTGAAGAAGGACTTGGGTACAAAGGATGATGATAAACTCGACATGACCCAGCCATGAGCACTCACAGCCCAGGAAGCCAGTGGGATTCTGGGCTGCATCCAAAGCAGCGTGGGCAGCAGGATGAGGGAGGGGATTCTGCCCCTCTGCTCTGGTAAGACCCTACTGGAACACTGCATCCAGCTCTGGGGTCCTAATTGTAAGAAAGACATTGAACTGTTGGAACAAGTCCAGCGGAGGCTACAAAATTGATAAGACGACTGAAGCACCTCCCTTATGAAGACAGGCTGAGAAAGTTGGGGCTGTTCAGCCTGGAGAAGTGAAGGCTGCGGGCAAGCCTCATAGTAACCTTCCAGTATCTGAAGGGTTACAGATACAGAACCCTTACAGAAGGGTTACAGGGAAGGTGGAGAGGGACTCCTTGTCAGGAACTGCAGTGATAAGACAAGGAATAACATGTGCAAGCTGAAAGAGGGGAAATTCAGGTTAGATATTCAGAAGAAACTTTTTGCTGTGAGAGTGGTGAGACACTGGGACAAGCTACCCAAGCAGGTTGTGGATGCCACAACACTGGGAATGTTCAAGGCATGGATGGATAAGGCCTTGAGCAATTTGTTCTAGTGGAAGGTATGCCTGCATGTGGCAGTGGCAGCTGGGACTAGATAATCTCTGAAGTCCTTTACAGCCCCTTAATATTCTGTGATTCGTTCTGTGCTGTAAGTTGATCTAATATTAATTACACCTAATATTTTGGTTTATTGATGCTATTAATTCTGAATATATGTTTAGCTGAATGTCAGTTAATTACATTATTGATAAATCAACAGACCAACAGACATGACATAACCACAGGTGAGCAGTACCTCTCTGAAACTTTATGAAGTTCCAACTTCACTGACTCTAAGATGTTGTGTTGAGCCTCAGTTTCCAAAAGCACTAACACTCGAGATACCCTATATTATTCAAAATTTTGGAGAGAAAAAAATAGACTCCATTTAGATTCTCATTTAGCTACTAAGCCCCTCACTAAACCAACTAAACCAGATCATTTTAATGTATTTGCACAAATGCAATATAATATTAAGGTTTCAGATGTTTTGATGCAAAGTTCCTTAAATAGGTTACATTCACAATTTTGGCTTTTTTATTATTATTGCATTTATCTATGAAATTCCTCTGAACTGGGATAAACTGGGCTGAAATCATCCCAACAATTTTCAGACACAGTTTCAGGAAAAAAAATTAAATTACTTTTATCTGATATTTTCAAATAAGGCAAAAATACTCCTCAGTCTCACAATGAGCTCAAAACCCACATGTTTTTTAAAACATCTCATAGGCAGATTAGAATGCACAGGCTAATGAGAAAATAATGATCACATGTGAGACTGGGAAGTACCTAAATATTTCTTCTCTGTTTGAAAAGGCAAATTTCTCTGCTGGCATTTCAAAAAATGTAAAACCCAAAAACCACCTCTAGCTAGTTAACAACTGAAAGAAAACTAGCCTTGGCATATATTCCCTGCAGTCTCAGGAAATGTCTTATGTATGAATACTTACTTTTTAAAAAAGTAACAATGTGAAGTACTGCCAATCACCAAAGTAATAACACTCTTTAATCCATTTCCTAATAAACTCCTTGCATCTGCTGTGACATGACATCATCCCCACAATAGAAAGCAATTAAATGCCAGCTAATCTGTGGCAAGAGTATGTGGCTAGGCTCTTTTTGAAAGAAAAATGCAAAGTATTTTGCATAATTTACCGCTCAATGAAAGAAGGGAAAAAGCATGCACATGTATAATATACAGTAGTTTGCTTCTTCATGGGACTTAAAATATTTCTAGCTCATTGTAAAACACCTTGATTCCCAGTGTGGTTGTCTCTAAACCACAGTCTGGCCAATTAACAAAAATAGCACATAATGACACTGAAATGAATTGGTGACAAAAGCAGAATAGCTCAGTAGCCCAAATATTTGTCCATGCTCTGGGTATGGATTGTGCCACCTGCTTCACAATTCAGTTTTGTCTTGATTGCAGATAGTAGGTCTCTTTGATGAATATAACTGATTCTGTAAGTATTCCTGTTCCTCTGAAAAATGTACCTCCTTGCAGCTCCCGATCATTCCAGAGCATTCCACAATACCACAAAATACACAGTTCAGTCTTCACCTTCCCTTTTCCTCAACTCCAGGAATACACTAAGGTGGCATATTTAAATCAGATACACTCCTCCCAGAAACTTATCAAGGTGCTGAAAAATAGGGAAGTGTTTCACACTCTCCAGTCTGAGGAACCTGGAAGTCTGAAGTGACACAACTGAGAGCAACAACTAGGAATAAAAGGCAAACATAATTTGGTTTGTTTCAACACTTAACATCCTAAGCCTTGACTCTCCACCACCACCCTACAATGCACAAAAGAACACAAAGGCAATACTGCAATTTCTGTGAATGTTAAAGTACTACTTATTTAAATATTTAATAATGAAGAGTGCCTCTACCATAGGTACAGGTTTATTCAGAAAAAATGGAACTAATTTCCAGTCCTAACTGCTTTGCTCACTTTGTTGCTTTCTTGGCTGGTTACTTTATAAATGAAGATCTTATGTCCTGTTATTAAGACTCTGTGAAAATCTATGTTGCCAACTGATTTTTTCTGCATACCTCCCTTAAGAAGACAAGACACAAGATCTTTTACTTCCCATGCCTTTCAAATGTTACATTCATTCTTAATACCATGATGTATCTGAGAAACAGGATAAAGAGGTGCATATTGCCTCTGTATTCTAAGAATGCACAATTAGATTAATATGCCACAAATAAGTGCCATAAAAACAGCATTTCTTAATATTATTACAGAATTCACTAACCTCCCTGGTTTTGGTGCAGAATGGCTCCGCCATTGGAATATGGCACACTCCTGAGAGAGCGGAATGCTGTCCATCATATAAAGTACAATGTCTTTTAGTTGTCCTAGAAAAGCAGAAAACTTGCTTAGAGAGAACAATAGAAAGAGAAAACAACAAATTGATGCAAATAAAAAAAACCCACAGCATCCCTGGGAGTGGAAGAAAAAAATCAGTATGATACTAGTGATCACCTGTAATCCTGTTCTTCCTCTGTACAAACTTTTGAAAACTGAGCTGAAGAGTATAAAACTGTTACTCCACTAGTGCATTGTCAATTCATTATGAAAATCCTTTGTTAACGGAGACAGTGAAAAGCTGATTTGTTCCTAAATGACACAAACAGTCCTATTGTGATGTGATTCTACTGTAAAACAATCAGCTAATTTAATAGTCAGTCTTGTAACCCCTGGAAAAAAGTATAAGGAAGGGAAGGAATAAAATCTCAATTACCACAAGGTTAGTTGAAATAGAACTTGTTCATATCACTGCACTCCTACCATCAAAAGGATGGGAATTTACAGAAACAGCTTCCAGCGTTAAAGAAACGTGAATTCAACAAGAAAAACCTTTGAACAGGATGTCTTCATGTTCGCAGAAAGATCACACAAACAAGCAGCTTCCAAGTGGAAGAATTGTTTTTCTCTCTTTCAGTGGATGGAAATGGTCAAACGTTGAAATTACCATCCACCATGCCATTTTGGAACACATGGAACTGCTACCCACAACCTCTTTACCCTCAAATGGCACTGCCTCAAGCTAATCCACCCAACCGGATGGTGCAAATTGTCTGGAAATATGTTCTCAGACACTCCCTTCTTCCCTGCAGTGTGTCATATATTGTGCTTTACAGAAGAAAAGACAATAGCCAAATTCAATCCACAGTTGAAATATGAAGTGTCTGCTGCTAATACTTTTTAAAACAGCTCCCCAATAAAGTCACTATGAAATATTTAAAAGAAGGTTTTAAATATAAGTTATATGTTAGGGTAGATTTCTACAAAAAAAAAGCATCACTAGGGTAGCCTTAAGAATGAGATTATAAAATAGGAAAGAGATGGACAAATTAAAAATATCTGGAAAATGGGATAGAGATGTTAAAATAGTTGAAACACTAAAAATAATTTTTCCTTTATGGGATACTGAAAAGCTGCAAATATAATATATGTGATTTTTCACACTTTCCTATTTTGTCTGCTAATGAATTTAATTTAAAGTTGGAGGAAACGGTAAAAGCCACAATGCATTTCCTGCATTATAGTATTTCAGATGTTGTTAGTCAGGCACTTTTGGTCAGAAAAGTGCAAGGAAGTATCTAATATGCAAAAATATTAATACCTGACTTTCAGATACACTGTGTTCTTTGATACCCTGAGTTCATCACTACATGCCCCCTTATAAAGAAATCCCACTACGTTTAGTGCCATTCATACAAACTTCATGGGACCAAGTAACAACAGCAAGACTGCTTTGAGCAATGGACAACACCTGTTCACACTGAGATAACTTCTCTTCTGCATCTGTTGCAGTTTAAACCCACCTGGAAACCAAACCTCACTAAGCCCCTGTACCTGCAGCAACAGCCACACTTTTAATCCAACAATAAGGTGGCTTTTGCTCCTTCATTTTGGTTTTATCACAGTAACAAAGGATTTTCTGGCAGTTCTGACTATGACTGATTCTAGGAAGCAAAATACAACTCAAATAAATTAACAAACCAATCATTTCCATCTGTGACAAACAGCCCTCTACCCCTTCCATCATCACCTTACTCCTTCCAGTACTGCTGAATTATCAAACTATTGGCAGTTAAAGAACAAAATGCAAATTCAGACTGGTGTAAGCATATAAAAAGCAGTCTCAGTATGCCCTGCATCTACAGGGACACTGAAAGAAACTTCTAAAAAAAAATTACAGGATGTAACAGTATTGCAGTAATTGTAGTTGTGCTTGTGACAGAGAACAGAAACAATAAAACTGGCAGCTGTTACAGGAAGCTATTTTCTGCATCTCCCCAACTGAGCTCAGTCATTCAAGTAAGTAGTTACTGACTTGCTCTTCTCTTCCTAGCAAATATGAGCAGCAAACCAAACAGAAAGTATTCAAAAGGCCCCAGTTAATCTGATGTAGTCAACTGACTAACAGTACTGCCATTAACTAACAGGAGTCAAAGGCAGAAAAAAATTCTCCTATATTTTTAAAGTACCTTTTTAAAGACGAGAACTTTTCCAGCCTGTGGTTACTTTTGGATTTGGAAACAAGGAGAACACAATATATGTATTTTTGTATTTATTTAATAAAAGGTATTTTCTATTGTTTAAATAAACAAAGTAATAAACATAAGGAAAGCAGAGACCATATATAGAATCAAACACTAGGTGTGGTAATGACCTGCAGAATTAGGCTCTCAAAAGTTTGGATATCTTATATAGCTCTAATTGCAGCTATTCAGTGTTTCACACTGTAAGCCAAACCCATGCTAGGCAGAAGTACTACAGAACTCCTTATGTTGCAATTCTGTCATTTATTTCACAGTGTGCTTGCCCAAGGACAGCAAATTATAGAAGCTGCCTACAATTTTCTGCTCAGTTCTAGCTCTCCTCCCATTCTTATTCACTATTCCTTCTTCTTGCTTCCCATCTATAAGGAGAATTGAGAATAGGAATTCTCTCTACTGAGAATATATATAGAGAGAACCTAGATACTAGAAGGTATCTGGACACCAGAAGGCATGATTTTAATGGTGGCCTGAGTAAATCCTTGCCACCTAGAGCCCAACTTCTTTCCTATGTACTGCCTGGCATGGGTTAACCACTATATGGAAGCCAGAATACTTGCAAGTAAAATAACTGACTGCTTTTGCAAATTTAACCAATACCTTCTTTCCAAGACTATTAACACTCTCTGCATTACCCTGATCTTTCATTAGACGGGATTTCAGAAAAATGCCAGCTTTTCAGACTTTGGGGGATAACTAAAATATTCTGCCCCATGAAAATATCTCCCCATCAGTCAGTAGTTGGCATAATGACTTCTATAACGCAATCACTCTTAGACTGCTGTGAAATGCTGAATGCAGACCCTATCTCCAAAGATCTGGCAGTCTAACATTCCCTGGCATAGAACATGATAAGAAAAAGACTTGACACAGAAATTCAGCTGTCAACAGAGACAGGCTATTACAATGTATCTGTTTTCTGAATTAAACTGCAAGTTTGGGGTTATTTTATAATTAATTTAAATTAAATTATTGTTTTCCACACTGAAACATTTTCACATGCTTTTCTGAGAAGATATTTGGTTTCCTGATGCCATTAAACAAGTCACAACAGGTTTCCACTTGCCTACGTCAAAACGAAAACTTAGTTGCCAAACGAAACATTTCTCATAAACAGGCTATACATGACTACTGGTGGCCATCTGAATAAACTCTACATGAAAACACAGATCACGGAACAGCTGAGGGCAGAAGTGGCCTCTAGAGGTCACTTGGACGTTCACATAGAACAGGCGTCCAGGTCCATCTCCTGATGGCTTTGAGTATCTCCAAGGATGGAGACTCTGCCACCTCTCTGGGCAAGCTGTGCCAGTACTCAGTCACCCTCAGCAAAAAGTGTTCACTGATGCTCAAAGGGATCCTCCTGTTGTTTCAGTCTGTTCCTAATGCCTCTGATCCTGGGTGCTGCTGGACACAGCCTGGTTTCTTCCATGCACCCTCCCTTCAGGTATTGCTACAGATCAATATTCCTCTTGAGTGTAGTCTCCTCCAGGCTGAACAGTTCCACTGTCTCAGCCTCTCCTATTAGGAGAGATGCTCCAGTCCTTTAGCATCTTACAGTCCACTGTTGGGCTCTTTCTACTGTGTCCATGTCCAAACTGCATTGTGGAGCCCAGAACTGGATACATTACTCCAGGTGTGGCTCACCAATGGCAAACAGAGGCACTCCCTTCACTTACCCAGGAGTCTGCCAGGTGATAATGCAGTCGAAATAATGGGTGCTCGACTCACAATCACCCAAACCATGTCCACAAGTCTGTTTAATATCTTTCCTACATAAATAACTATCAATACTTAAAAAAAAAGAACATTGTCAGCAATATAGCTGATATTCACCCCTAAATCAACTCAAGTATAACAAGAAGCATTTTATATGGGGCTTACCCCTGCAGGGTACTTAGTAATTTAGATACACTGTATCTAAAACCTACTCTTACAAGAAGAAAAGCATTTCAGTTACACACGCAAAAAAAGGTCAGTAAGTCAAAATTTGAACAGTACTGCAGTGCGGGGAACAAATCTAGGTTTACATGTTCAGTTGGCAATGAATATTAGGAGCAGCACCACAAAGGCCCAAAGAAGCTGCATAAACCATTTTATATACTTCAAATTAGGTGGAATACCCAAATAAGACTTCATTATATAATATACCACCAAGTATTAAAAGAAAGCTTACTTTTAAAATGTGCAACAGGTCTTTAAATTATTGGTGTTGCTGGTGATCTTTAAATGTAGCTTTATTTTGCCCCCAGCTTTGTTTGAATTTTTCTAGTCAAATAATCAAGGAGGATAGACTGAACTGCTCTACAGAGACTTTGGAAACAAATTTACTTCCTTATGATTCTTAATAAATAAGATATGCAAGCATCTATTCTTGTTTTAAAACAACCACCTCCCTTTTGCTACTGAGTTGCATTGATCTCTCCCGTACAGGACCTCATATGCTCTCCCAGCTGACTCCTACTATGCTTTCTTGTACCTCTCCATTTCATTTCAGATTCTTAAAGCTTGGAACGGCTTTTGCTCTTATTCACATTTCTCTCCCACATCTAAGAATAGAAGATTTCTTTTACTTCTGAACAGTCTTCCCATGGAACTATACTTCAGATAATTTACCGCCAGTCTTCAAAGACTGCTACTTCTGTGTCTGTTAGAATGGAACTTCTTATAATTGCATTCCCATTTCCTATCATATTTTCTTGTATGAATCTCACTTTTTGACAGAAGAACTGAGGCTATTATCTTATTTGACAAAAACTTAATGTAACATGAACATGTAATTATTTGGTTTAACCCCATTTGTCCTCTTTTTCCTTCATCTTACCTGTCAATGAACTGGTCAATTATGACAAGATCACCAGGTTGTATTTCCTCTCGTAATGAACCGCAGGCAGTAGTCACTAATATATGGGAACAATTTTCTTCTTTTAATGCCCAGATATTGGCACGGTAATTGACATTTGATGGCATAATTGTATGATGCCTTCCATGTCTGCAAAGATACATAAAGCAAGAGAGCAAAATAAATCAGACTGAAATTGTCCTCTGTCTCCCAAATAAGGAGAACTTCAGGAAACATATTTCCCCTAACAACACTGGAAGTGGAACCGACCATTTCAGCTACCTCTGGTGTATTTTGTTTTCCTAAATGTACTGAGCTGCTCTTGGAATTAAATTTAAGGAGGAGTGGTATATTCTCTTTTTAAATGCAAAATTTTAAGTTCAAGACTGTAATGAAAAGAATCTTAAAAATACAATTCAAATATAATTCAGCATCTTCAAGATTAAAATAAGCATTTTTCTCAGAATCTTCTACATCAGTTCCATAGATTTTGAAATCCCTTTTCCACACACTACAGAGAGTTTATAGGATTTATTTACACCTCCACAAATTTTCTGCTGATGAAAGAAGAATCTGCCCAGAAGCATTGCTTGTATTCTCCCACACAAAGAGTGGCACATCACAGAATATTGTGTTCTAATCTGTCATCTTTCCAAAGAAAACAGTAGAATCATCACATTTTTCTCATTGATCTTTAAGTGATCTGACAGCTTTCATAAATTAAAAGAATTACTTCACACTGCTGCAGTATTCTTTTTCATCAAGACAAGAAATACTTTGTCTTATAAGCATAAGCTTTTGTACCATCTCTAACTTTGCTACAAAAGCACATCACCTACATGATTAAACACCTTAGAAAATTATTTTCAATCATGTAAGAGAAAAAACGGAATTTATTTAACCAACTGATTTTTTTCAGAGGCCAAAAAGTCCTAAGAATTTGATCATTCAGGAACTGCATACAACACAGCACTGTCAGTCAGGATTCCCATGTTGTCATTAGCATTTCTGATAAGCTACTAGGCACACAGATTTACTACTTTATTGCAGTTGCTGTCATAATCTTCTTATAGAATATACATGCCTCTTTTTTTTTTTTTTTCCCAATCTGATTCAGAAGCCAAAGCACAAAAGAAAAATTTGCAGGTACCTTAGCCCTAAAAGTAAAGTCAGAAGGTTTCTATATGAATGGTCATGAATCCCAGGGAGAAGATAAACCATAGCCAAGTTGTTCAGACATCTGTGGTAGAAGATCTGGTCTGAAACAGTATAGCTTGACTTAGCAGTTCATTTGAGAAAATAGGAAAAATGTTGTCCAGGTGTAATAAAACACATGAGCAAAGTCCATTAAAGATAAGAGAAGTAAAACCACAGACAGAGGTGTAGTTGATGGTTAGCAGTCAGGAGCTTTAATGGAAGAACACTGGAACGAAAAGAATCGGGGCCTTGAGTGCACCACTGGGCCCTAAGTGCCCTGGCCAGTCTCAACCTGGGCTTCCACAGAAACTCCTGATGCCTGTGAGCCTGGGTGCTCCTGTCTCCAAGCTCAGGCTCCAGTCTTCACTCCTGGCCTGAGCTATGTCACAGTGCCCCAGTCCTCAACCTGGTCTCCCTCACAGCCTTCAGACCAATGCTGCAGTTTGTCTCCAGAGAGGGATGGGCTTTAGACATGCCACAGCCTCGTCTCTCACCTCCCACAGTTCCTGCCTGGATTCCCTGAATGGATCCTGCGCTTGACTAATTACCTTGCCTTGGCCTGCTGACAGACCCTGTTATCAGCACCTGCTCTGTCCATTCTGTACAGATGCCGTCAGCTGTGTTAGCTCTCTTGTGTTTAATCCAGTAGTAAGTTGGTCCTAGCCATGCATGGTTACAACCAGTGTGAAACTTCCACACATTCATCTGCAGATCCTGCTTCTAGAGTCTCTTCAAATATCATAAAAGATGTCTGAATTACATCAAAAATTTCATAGGGAGGGACAACTGCAGGGGATGAAGTCCCCTAAGCAATAATTGTAACAGCAAAAGAACTCAATAATCTAAGGGAATTATTTGGAGGAGTTTACAGTGGTACCAGCAACACAGTTCATGTTGTCTATTTTACAAAGGCAATCAGCAAACATAGTGAGCAGATGAATTAATTAATAAGGTTATCAGCATTATCTACCTACCATCAGAGCAGGTGGCCTTGCATGCTGCCATTCTTACTAGGGCAATACCTCCCACTGGATTTTTTTATTTAACCTAGACGTAATTTTTAATACTCTCAGTCCTTGCAGCATCAAATTTGCTTATGAAAAAACCCAAACTTGTGCTGGACTTTGCTAGCAACCACACAGCACAAGATGACATCAGAGCACAAATTCAGTTCACCTAATAAAAAGAGAAAAAATTCTGAGAAAACCTAAAGATGCATAATACAAACCCCCTTAAAATGCTCATTTACCTTGCTAAGAGCACACAGTCCACATTCTTGATCTTTCCCAAAATCAAAGCATCTGATGGCTGAAAAACAAGCACATGAGAATGAGTTAGCACCTGACAATCACATTACAAACCTTTACTACTACCCAAAAATAAGCACAACAATTATGGAAGAAAACACTGGTTACCATTGTACTCTCACTTTTTCATCAGCTTAGCTCTGTAATTTGATACAGCAGATTAGTAACACAGCCTGGAACAGGAAGATCAAACTAGAGACAGGAAGGATTACCACAAATTTTCTGTGTTCATACTAACATTAACATTGCAACTCTTTACTTTGGGGTTTTAAATTGTGATACTTTCTAATATATCAAAAGAGTATTTCCAACACAAAAATAGTAGCATGCACGTGTTACCATCAAATTGGTTAGCATGACTCAGTCTTTCCTGTAAACTTCAGTTTCTTTTTGCTAAATAGGTGGCGTTCTCTACTAAAGCCTCCTTCCAACATAAAAAAACATTTAATCTGTGCTTTTCCATAACATTCACCATTCTCTTCTCTGTCCCCTTTCTAACTTGGGCTCACAGTCAGGTATAAAGAGTTCTGGATTCCTCCAAACTACCCCTCACTCACTCCCAGCTTCCTGAAAAACTCACTCTTCCCTGCTGCTGGGAGTTCTGCTTTTGGGAAATAAAATGTGATATAACAGAGAAATTCTAGTACACAAGTGGCAGAAGCAATACTGTATTTGCTCAGCCCAGGGACTTCTCTTACACAACAAGAAAACACAATCCTCCTGACTACCAATCAGCTGGGACAACAGAATATTTTCGTTTTAGCTGTTCAGCTGGAACATGCACCTTGCCACAGAGATGGGTCATCCTGCCTATGAGAGGCAGCCTCCAAGTCATCAACTACCATTACAATAAATTAACTGCTCTGTGGCTGTGTTCTGCTCCTGGCCTTCAGGGATATGAAACACACTACATTGTAGCTTTCCTTTTTGTTAAAACAGACACTAATAAAATCATGGCTTATTTACTGATCACAAGTCTTTAAGTGTCTTGACTCACACATTTGCATTTAGAAATGTTCTGTTGTGAGCTACTTGATAGAAAACAAAAGTTATAATGCTAGGTGCAAGACTTCAATTAGCATTTAATTTTACAGCTGTTGATTTTATTATACACTTGAAAATTTGCAGAGATTGACAATGAAGTGACATGGGAGTCCCATGTTAATGATACCCATTTCTAATAAAAACATCACCTTCTACTTCCTATTGCACAGCTCTTTTTGGTAATTATTAATGAGAAAGCTCTCCATAACTTACCATAACTTACTCAATCACCAATGTTTAAGTTCTGGCAGATACTTGCTACTTCTTTTTTAAAAAAGGGAACATTCCAGAAAATTTATGTCTAAACTACTGTTTAGTAGTTATTCTGACTTTTTTTTTTCCCCAAGGCTCCTTTTAATATTAACATGTTGATATTTAAGTGTTTAATCTTTACCTTACATATACTATTCTTAAACAGACATGGCTTTAAGAGTGAAATTTCACACAGGGCAAAAGCCTTGCTGTCTACTGGCCAAGGCAAGTTGCCATTGCAACTTCCTATGACAAGGAAGGTTTACAAAAATTAGCATTTGGGATTTTGTTTTGTTTACACATATTTGCTGTGTTAAGTAATAAGCACTTATTAAAACCGGGGATTTAAGTCCCCAAAATACTACAAAAATACTCTTAAAAACTCAAGAGGATTTCCAGCAAAAGTTCTTGCCTCCCATCAAAAAGGTCAGTAAGTTGAAGACTGGGCTCTTTGCTTTCTAAGTAACAGACCCAAGTTTTTTGCAAGAGTTCATTTAAGTTTATATCCATTTTCAAAAGACTTGGGGTAATTTGATACCCATTTCCATCATGTAACTCCACTGAATTCTGGCATACATTGACAATGCAGAAAGAACATAACATCTTTGAAATTCCCAGGCTTCAAACCGTAGTTGCTGCAGCCAGGATTTCCTTCCCTATCCTAGCACTTCAAAAGGCTTTGGGATGGTTGTGTAACAGCACCGTCTGGTGGGCAAGACCTGACACCTCTGCACTGATTTCCATAAAAAACATTCTGCACATTTTACAGGTGATATACTGAATATCTTTCTGGGATTTCTAGAAAAATGGAAGAGAAAAAGAAATACTTGGAACAAAGAGACCAGTAAATGGTGAGCGGACAGTTTAAGAAAAGAATTGCAGATACTGCATCATGGTTCATTAAAAGACATTAAATAAAGATCATAGACTCATAGAATTGTTAGGGTTAGAAAAGACTTGTGGAGACCTGCTAATCCAGCCTTCTTGCCAAGGCAGGCTTGCCTAGAACAGGTTACACAGGGACACATCCAGGTGGGGTTTGAGTGTCTCCAGCAAGGGAGGGTCCATGACTTCATTGGCAGCCGGTTCCAGTCTCTGCCACCCTTAATGTAAACAAATTCTTCCTCATATTGTTTTTTAGTTTATGACCATTACCGCTGTCACTGAGCACCACTAAAAAGAGTCTGGTATCATCCACTGGGCAAGTACCTTTGAAATATTTGTATGTACTGACAAGATCACCTCTCAGTCTTCTCTGGACTAGGAAGGCCCAGTTTCCATAATCTCCCCATAACAGAGAGGCTCCAGACCCTGAATCACCTCTATGGCTCATCTCCAGTAGCACCTTATCTTTCTTGAACTGAGGAGCCCAGAACTCAACTCAGCACTCCAGATGTAGCCTCACCAGGGCCAGGCAGAGGGGGAATCACAGCCCTTGACCTTCTGGCCATCCTCTGGCTGCTGAACCCCAGGACAGCACTGGCCCTCCTGACCGCAAGGGTGAACTCGTCATCCACCACCCCGGCTTCTTCCCCACAGAGCTGCTTTCCAAGCAGGTCAGCCCCCAGTTCTGCTGGTACTTGAGGTTATTCCCACCCCAGGTACAGGACTCTAAACTTGCCCTTGTTAAACTCCTTCAGGTTTCTCTATGCCCAGTTCTCCGGACTAAGGTCCCCCTGCGTGGCAGCAAACCCTTCAGGTATGTCAGTCACTCCCCTCAGTTTTGTGTCATCTGCAAACTGGTTTAGGATTTATTCATTCTATCCCTTCATCCAGGTTGCTAGTAAAGGGACTGAATAAGACTGAACCAAATATTGGTATGTGCATGAAGTTATAGAAACAGACATTTCAAACTATATGTAAACCATGTAACATAGCTAGTGTATACTTCCATTCTACTTTCTTCCTCCCACAAGTTCTTTCCAAGTGCTGTGCCTCTCTACTATTATACCAGTCATAGCTAGGAGTGATGATAAAAGAATTAAAACTTTCAATGGAAAAATTTCAAATCAAAGCTCTAATACTGTATTTTAAAGGAGGATTTAATAAAAGGTCCATTAAAAGTACTCAAACATTAAAAATCAATAAATGTATTTTACTACTTCCCTCTTTTCACAAAATACTAATCAGATATATATTAATAATTGTTGCAAAACAGAAAAGAAAGACTAGAACCCTGGACAATTAACCCTGACTTATTACAGTGACAAACAACTGGAATAAATCCCCTTTGTCTATAATACAAATATGCATAAAGTACTGTTCATGGGGTGTCTACAGAGTTCATTTTTCGCTTGGTCTCACCTCAGAGGCTAGCTGGAACAGAAAACAGAATTAACATGGAACACTTGAGATGAAAAAGCACTTTAGAGGTTCTGCAAGCCTCCATTTTACCTGTGAGCTAGTTCAGGAACCAAACGATGGATTGTTTTGGGGAGGTAAGAGAGGAGCTTAAATATTATGTTACATGGTCAGGTTTTCCTGATGTATCATGTTTTCCTGATGCAAGCAAAAAAAACGCAATTGAAAAGTGGAACTACCCCCTGCTTTGTTTGCCAGATATATTTATGACTAGAAAAAGACACGGAGCCCCTAGAATAATTTTCCAGAGTGGGAGGAACTCTTGCCCACCGGGGAAGGTGATTCAGAACCAAGATCTGTCATCCAGAAAGCAAGAAAATGTCACTGAAAATATATTCTGAACAAAGCTTTCTAGGAGCTTCAAAATTCAATTATAAAGATAAAATGCTTGGACCAGCATATATTATTCTGTAGGAGACTAATATTTTCCATATCTGCAGATGGAATCTCAAAAGGTTTTGGGATATTTTCCATAGAATACCAAATTTTTGATGTACTGAAAATGGTGGAAGCAGACAAAGGAGAAAAGACAGCTGGAATATTAAGAGCTGTAAGCTTATTTAGCTTTTTGTAAAACTATTGATCTGCATTTTCACTATTACTAATGTAACTTGATAGATCATAAGAGGACCAATGTCAACATAGAGAACAGCAAAAAACTGTCATAATAGTTTCCTTTAAACCATTCCATATTTTCCACATTCCCTAATGCTAAATTTTGTAGTTAAATGATTCTTATGATTCAAGAAGGCCAAAGCAGAAGACAATTCAAGGACTCTGTAAGAAGAAAATGTAAGCTTTAATCATCTTTTAAAAGAAAAGAAAACAGCATTTTTCATTAAAGAAAAATCTATTTTGCTGCTGTCAAATGTCAACGATGCCAAGGAACATCTACACCAGAAAGATTTTCAGTCAAAAATCTTTTGGCACAGGTTTTCTTGCCTGCAAAGTTAAGAATTAAACCCCAAGATTTAAGTAAAGTGAAATTTTATGCTCTGCCTTTCTGCATGACAGAAGGAAATGGACATACATTCTAGAAACTATGCAATTTCCTTTTGACATTTATTAATTTTTCATTCTTCCAAGTTTTGCCTGAACTAAGCAGGTTGATATTTCATCTCAGTTTCTCCCGGCAAATAAAAGTGAAGTTCTGAAGCTTATTTAAAATAAGCCCTTTACTTCTTAAAATTTCAGGCAGATTATCTCTCCACTGACTTCACAGCTCTATGAAAAAGTATCTTTATGGCAGAAAAGCCGCGATTTGGTTTTATTCCAGTAGCAATCAAGAACAAAACATACTTTTAGGAAAAAATAGTAACAAACCATAAACTTCTAAACTTTTCCAGGCACACTTAAATAATAATAAAATTGCCCTCTTGCATTCAGCAATAGCTGCTCCTGTCAACTATGTAATTCTAAAATGACAGGTAGGTTGTGTAACACCTCCCTCCTGAATAGTGCAGTAAAGTAAATGAATATTGATCCCCCTAATAACACCAACTGAATTCGAGGCTTGTTTCTGCTTCATTCGAAATCCACTGTACTTCGTGCAACTGTAACTTGTGGACTAACTGCACACATCTTACACTAAGGCTGATCCATTAGCTGCTGAATTGGAAACGGCAGTCAGTCGCTGAAGTTAATATGATTCTATACAGGAGGAAATCTACATGAAACCATCATCAGGTCAATGGCTTGATTATCAGAAGTTCACACCTACAGAGAGAGAGAAGGAAGACAGGCCGTTGCTGGTAAAAGGATAAAGGCTTCCTGTTTGGCTGTGCTCTCTCTCTTGGACTGTGACCCGACTCCATTCAAGTCAACTTAACAGTCCCAGATCAACTCAGGACATTATCTCGAATTCATGCTTGGATTCATACCATGGTATCTCATCCTCCTCACACAAAGAAAAAAAATTCATGACCTCTTTTTTTTTTTAGGTTCAGCCTATGCTAAATGCATAATATACAGGGTCAGACAGAGGCAGTCCATTGATCAAAGTCTCTTACAAACCACAACAGGAACCAACATTAATTTTCTGCTATTGAAGTTGCATTCTGTGAAGAACACAGAAAAAAAGACACTAGATAAGCTATTTGCCTTCCATACTGACCAAAAGTGCATGGCTGATGAAGATTCTTTTCACTTCTTTGTGCACGAGCCATACTGGAAGTACTCCAACTCCTCTCAGGAATACTGAACCCTACTGCAGGCCACTGACTGTACTGCAGAATTTGGCATCTCAGTGCTGTGACAGAACAGACCTTCAAATGCTGCACTGCCACTGTGCCCTAAACTCTGATCTGAACAGAACCCTGTGAGGGAGAAGTGTTCCATCAATCTTAGATAGGAAAGCTTCAGTTAATACCTGCTACAAGAACAGCATTACTTTTGCTTTGCCAGCAATCTCCAAACACATCCATGCTATGATGAACATCCATGACTCTCAAACAGGGAATGCAATGGCAACTGGTCTGGTTTAGCCAATGGATTCTCCTTCAGAGCAAAGATGACTACTTTTAGAAACCAGAGTATAGAAAATAAAGGAGGTAAGTTCCCTTCATTCTATTACAATTTGTTAAATAATTTTGAAAGATAGGGAAGTCAAATGCATTCTTCTGACTATGTTTTCACTTCCTTTAATATTCACCTCCTTCTCCTTCCTGAACGGTGTGAATACAAACTCCTCTTGCTCTTTACATTCCATTTTAAATAATTTTTGAGTGCAGGCATGGATTCAGTTTTCGATCACACATCATAGCACTGAGTTTTCTGGCAAGCTTCCAGTCACAAAACAGCACTTGCTACCAGATACTGGATTTTTTTTTTTGTATGTACACTGGTAGACTGCATAAGATATAATTCTAATGGCCATTACAAAGCACCCAGATGTCCCATGTCCTACAACATGATTACCTAAGATCCAGTTCTTCTATGAGCTTTGTGTGACAACCAGAACATCTCTCCCCCTTTATTTCCTGCCTATAAAACTCCCCCATCCTTTGTCTTGCCTGTTTGTACTATAAATGCTTCGTGCCAGGAATTACCTTTGAAAACACACCCAGTGTTGTGTATAGAGCAACAGCCCTAGCCCCCACTCCCTTCTGCTGAGGGAAAGGACAGAAGCAATGTAAAGAAGAATTGTTCAGGTGTCCCAGTGTCCCAAAAACAGTTTCTGAGCTTCATTTTCAAATAATTTTCAAATTACGTGGCTAAAAGCATGATCTTACACTGACATGTAAAACATAGTCCATTAGTGAAAATGGTGTCTCATGGACAGCTTTCTTCAATTCAGAAAGGTTCCTGGACCAATCTCAGAGATAATACAGGTCACACACCAGTACAAATTTGAAATAGATGGCTTATCCCTTGACTGTGAATTCAGCAGTGAGTTTCTAAATTAATCCAATCTACAAATGAGAAGAGGTATGGTCTCCTTTGCACATCAGCTTTGCAACAATACTCTGCTTTTACAAACTAAGAATCTCACAATACATAGCAACTAAAAACAGTTGTGACAGCACCTCCTTTATACATTCATTTACCAGTCTGAAGGTTCTTAGAGCATACAAACATCTTGAAAATTGGCAAAAAGTTTCAGTAATAAATAAAAAGGTTATACAGACCTTGCCATAAGGAGTGTCAACGTATTTCTCTGTTCTTCCTTCTAAGATATCCGGATCATCCAGGCCAGTTCCACCAATAATTCCAATCTTACACAGAAAGTACATATTAGTCTTCTTGCAATTCACATTTAATTGCATGCATGAAAAACTAACCAGGCAGCTACAGAATATATCTTCTTCTCAAGATGAGGCTTAACAACAGATCAACAAAGCATAATATGCCCACCACAGTTTTCCAGAATGCAAATTCCAAATATCTGATTTTAAACAACTGTATTTAGCTTGCTAATTTCTTACCCATGATTCTCCTCTTTAAGATACCAAGTAATAATAAAAAAACTATGAAAAAATGCATACAGATGTGCCATTAAACATTTATTTCCAATATTAAAATTAAGACTGCTATTTGGGAATGCCTGTAATGACTGAGAAATACATGTAGAAAGCCCATTAAAACAAAGGTTCCTTGTTTATATGGCCAAAAAGTCTTACATATAAACACCACACTGAATATCAGGCTGTCATGGTTTTAAGCCCAGCTGGAAGTTAAGCACCACACAGCCTCTTGCTCAAACCCCCCTTCTTTCCTCCTGCACTCTGGTGGAATGAGGAGTGCAATCAAAGTAAAACTTGTATTTTGATATAAGAGAAGTTTAATAACTGAAATTAGAGTAAAATATGGTTAAAAGGATAACTCTAGTAAACAGTAATAATGACAAAAAAGGGAAAAACTAGTGATGCACAATACAACTACTCCGTACCCACTGACTAGTGCCAGACCCCAAATCTCAAACCCAGATGCCCTTATGGGTAACTCCCTCAGTTTATCCAGTGGGCATGACCTCCCACGGTGTGGAATACCCCTTCCATCAGTTTAGCTCACCTGTCCCAGCTATGCCTCCTCCCAGTTTTGTTTGCATAACCCCTCCATTCCCTCCCTGGCTGAGCATGAGACATGGAAAAAGAAGTCCTTGATTTAGGATTAACATGACCCAGCAAAACCCAAAACATCAGTGTGTTACCAGCACCATTCTCATTCTGAATCCAAAATACAGCACCGGAACAGCTACTGAGGAGAAATTAACTTTACTATAGCTGTAACCAGGATACAGGCATTTCTAAATGGTATTATACCTCCAAAAGAAAGAAAACTTTCTGGAAAAAAATTAGTCTTTTGTGTTGACTCAACAAAACCTAAGAGGTTTCCCAAGTAAAATCCCAGTTGTGTTTTGATTTGCCTGTGATTGCATATTCCAGCTAAGAAAAATGCATCTGATTTTTCTTGTTTCTAGTTAATCATTGAAAAGTAACTTGTTTTTTGTCTCTCTAGGGATAATTAGATTTTTCAATCAAGTCAAGTTTTTTCTTGAGTTCAGAACACTTGTAACTCTTTGAACGGAATTGTTACTGTCAAGCTTTTCATAAATGAAAGCTCAGTAATTCAAAAGTGATGTCACCATTTATCACACAGAGAGAAAATAAGTGCTTCTTTTTTTTCTTCAATGTGACCAGTTGTGCAAAGTTTGTATCACTTTCAAATGGAATACATATCATGACTGATTTGCTGATCAGGGAAGAACAAAATCTGAACTATTCTGAGGTACCTTATTACCACAAAGTCTGAAAACCTCCCAAGTAAAACCTTCAGACTTCAACATACAACACCCTCCTTCCAACAACACACACAGAGCTGCCTCTTACTCTAGCTTTTTCTTACTTTCACATTCGTAGAAGCCCCATCTGCTCAACCACTGTATTAGCTGGCTCATTAAGCACTTCCTCTCAACAAGCAGAGGCTCTGTGAACTTCGCTACTTACAAACACTTCCCTAACAAAGCTTTCCACGCCCAGTGGCGTAAAGGCTGATACGATGAGATGGTTTCAACCCATCACCTACTTCCTTCTGCTACCCCCCTGTGGAGCACGAGAAGAAGTGCAAAGGAAAACAGCAGCACTAACCCACAAACTCTGACCCTGAATTAGGCACGCAAGCTTTAGGGAAGACCTAGATCCCTGTTTGCAGTAGTACTGATTGATGGTCTGCTCCCATGTTACTCGTGTTGCTTAGCTATCACAAAGGTTCCAACTTGGATTGCTCATGAAAATCCTGAAAACTACACACGCTTCAGGATGAATAACAAATTGCCTTAAGAATCCTGGAAGGTATGCAACACGAACAATCACAAAACTCAAAACCAAAAAACGACAATCTTTATTCATGCATTCAGTAAACACTGATGATTGCTACATTAACAGAAGACAGGTCCAAAATGGTGCCTTTTGAATTTTTTTCAATCTAGGAAAAAAATGGTTCCTTCACCAACTTTCCTAGTTTCAGCTGGGTGTAACACTTGTTTTACTAGTGTCCTATGACTTAGGATTCAAAAGGGAACTGAACTTTTACATCTAGTAAAGTGCAAATTGTTGGGGCTGAGGAAAAGTGTGCAATGCTGGAGAGAGCAGCTACAGATGCACAACATAAAAGTTCCTTTGGAACGGCAATGCTTTAAGGTTATTGTAAACACAGAGATTCATCACAGTAATAGACTCTTCCTGTACAGAAAGCAGCACGCCTGACCTGTGGCAGCACAGGCCTGGTGTGGTTGCTCTCAAATTTATTCTCAGGATCCATAACCCTACTGCTGCAGCAGCATCAATACGTGCTTTGGCTGCACTGTCCAGTTCCTGCATAGGCTTTTACACCAATAGTCATGCTGTCAGAAATGGCAGACTGCAATGAGCTTGCAAAATATTCACAGTTCTCAGCACGCAGAACCCAAAGTACAGAAGACCTAGACTATGTTGAGTTTGTTCTGCCTTCTTACTCACTACAAACTTACCTCAGTGGCAGTCTGGACAACCCTCAGGCCACCTGAGGCAACACTGGCTAGAGAAATACTGGGCTCACTTCTAATTCACTGGAGAGCTACTTCAATGGAAAGGAAGTTAGGAAAGCAGGGATTTTTGAAGCAGCTGCTTCTCCAATCATGTAAGGTAAACTTGGAGCTGGCAGCTCTAATACTAAAATTAATTTTACCTGACAAATATTTTTCCTCCAATTTATATGATCTTCAGAAATACTATCTGCATCTGGAAACCAGACACAAAAATCTGATTCTATACTAAATTCTGCTTTCCCAGCCTTCTAGTGAGTTATCAAAACGAATACAGATGCTCTAGGCCCAGTGGGAGAGATACCGTACATCCTTGGTTCTGGCCATGACAGGATTAATTTTTGCAGTAGCCTGGGAAGACCATGACTAGGACCTAGAGGTTATTCTACATGACTTTGTATCATTTTCCAGAAACAGGGGAAGGGGCTCTGGGTCAGGGTAGCATGACAATTGAGCTTTTTTGAGCTCTGCATAGTGGTGAGCAGTTGCATATGAGCTGCTCCCACCTCTCGATGATAAAGTTGCTGTTACTGTTTGTTTTCTTATCTCACTGGTGTTTCCAGAAAATTGTTCTTATCTCAATGCATGATCTTCATCTTTTGTGCCCCCAACTCTCCTCTCATTCTGCTGCAGGAGGTGGGGAGATGCGTGGTTGGGAGCGGTTTCATTGGGAACACTAAATTGGAGAGCACCATGTCTAAACCACAACACCCCCACCAGGGGAGCTGTGTTCTAATCCCACCTACCAGCCCAGGTGCTGAAAGTATGGCAAGACAGAGAGGATGTGACCAAGGAAGAACAGTTTCACCTTTCCTCAAAAGCTAGAGGACTGGCCTCACACCTAGGAATGACCTCAAGAATGGAAAGATAAAAGACTGTATTGTATTCTACATTCCAGACTTTGCATCCTACAAAGGGACACAAAGGATGTAAGCTGTAAAAGTTAACAGGGGCTGTATCGAAGGTTATCTGGAATTAACTCTCAAGTAAAACGGCATTACAGTAGAGTGAATCACAAACACTGGGACGAAGAACAACAGAAGTGAAACCTAAGAAAAAGTTATCACACCAGTAACTACAAAAATCAAACCCATTTTTCTGTGGAAGTCCAAGTAACAATCACACTGAAGTGTATGCCTTCCTTCACCGGGTATTTGGTGAACGTTTTTAAGTAGGTTTAAGCCAAAGGCATAGAGGTGTCAGTGCAGTAATAGCCTACACTTGTTCATCTGTGGATCTTCAACACTAGTACACATCATTATCACCTATGGGTCTTTCTGACAACTAACCACCAACAAACCCTTCTGTATTCCTCTATTCTGTTTTGGGGATACTGAGAAAGGGTCAAGGATGGCATTAGAAATAATTTTGCTTAAAAGGAGATAAACACTGAGCTGCATATAATTTACACTGAAGAGAATAAATCTGTGCACGGAAGATCAGTCGCAACTGTTTTCTACACACCAAATCGACCGGAATTTTTCTACTGCACCACAGAAAAACAATGCATAGTTTGTGAAAACTCAAATTTCAGCCTGACCACCGGCCTGCTCGCCCCTGGTGCCATTATCGCTCTCAGCAGCTCTTCAAGCACACAGGAGGCAAGAGAGGAAGTTTCGCACTGCTCACTTTTGCCACAGCTTAAGAGTTCCGTCCACGTTTAAAAACAGAGCCCGCAGCTACAGACCCACCACGATCCCTGCCACTGAGAAAGCCAACACGACGCACACGGGTCAGATACCCGGAGAAGGAGACTTTTTTCTCCGTATTAAAAAAAAAAAAATTGTCTCTTCCGGGACGGCCACTGGCGCCCCTGCACGGGCCTGGGCGAGGGAGCGCTCGGGCGGGCACCGCCCCCCGCAGCGGCTCAGCCGCGCTCCCGGGCCCGCTCCCGAGAGGCGGCGCAGTACGAGGGTGGGAAGGCGGCAGGAAGCGGGGAAGGACGCAGTGGGCAGGAGGGAGGGAAGGAGGAAGGGAGGGAGTAAGGAAGGA
>VWYE01015494.1:336430-384450 GCA_013398995.1 Alaudala cheleensis
CTCCCGCAGCCGCCCCGAGACGGCGGCGGGGAGGGTTTGCGGGCGGCGATGGACGCCACCTCCTCCCTCCTGAGACGCGGCTGGGCGGAAGCGCTCGTACCTTCACGGGCACCGAGGCGGCGGCGGCGGCGGCCATGCTGGCGGGAGGGCGGGGCGGTGCCGCGGGGGCGCTGAGCCCGCCGGGGAGGGGCGCTCCCCGCCGGCAGGGGGCAGCACCCGCCCGCTCTGAGGGCAGCGCCGGGCCGGGGCCTCGGAGCGCCCGGGAAACGCGGGCGGCTCGGGAGTAGCGGGCGGAGCGTGAGGTGGATGAGGGCCCTGCTGTTCTTAATGCCGCTTGATTCGCAGGCAGGGCGCCCTGCGTGCTTGCTTCTTAATCCTTCCGACCTGCACGCTCCCCTTCGACTCTGGGAGCCTCCGCTGCGTGGAGCCGGAGTGGTGCAGCGGTTGGGTGTGATTGAAATAATCCGTCTGCTTAAAGGTGGAAGTGCGTGCTCAGATTGCCAAGCCCTGGCTCGGTGTCTCTGAAAATTTAACTTTTCAGCGGGCCTGTAATTCAGTGAGACCACCTTTCCGTATTCCTGGGAACAGAGCGGTTTATTTAACTTTCCCCCCCATTGAAATCTTTGAATTTGCCCACAGAAGTGGAGCTAAACTGCACCACAAAATCCCTGAAGCGTCCTTTAAAGCAGCGACATGAAGCGAAAAAGTGCTAATTAGCCCTGGAGTGCCAGGAATGGCAAAATGAGACCAAAATTCTAGCTTTAATCTACAGGAAAATTCCTATTTTAAATTTTTCTTAAACTAAGTACAAGAGGTTTGATTTAAATTTTAAAAATCCAATTAATTTAGAATTTTAATGTGCTCCAAATTAAGGGTTGTATTTCCAATATCCAAAAATAAGTCTGAGAACAAACTAGAGCATGTTTTGCAAAAAAGAAGAAAAATAGTTCTTTTTGAAGTACACATACATAGAAATTTTACACGTTTAGCTCTCCAAGCCAAATAGAGCTTCAAGTGATTGAAAAAGATAAACACTTTTATTATGTATTAATAATTAAATTTTTCTGATCTGAGGTATTTTTCTTGTTGCTACAAGTCCATGCATTTAGGAGGAATGTTTGTTTTACCGTACCATAACCCTACATTTTGAGACACTTCAATAGTTTTTATATATTAATGCATTTTATTCCTATAAGTATATTTACAGATATATTTGTAAAATGTATAGCTTTCAAAAACAGCCACTATTTTGTTAATTGGAAGTAGAAGTTGCTTGTAGAATTGTTCGACATACTGTCTTTAAAGCAGCTTTACCTATTGGAGACCCCTTGTCCACCCAGACGCACTATTCTCACATGTCACTCGATGCAACCTGCCTGTTAAAAAACTGTCACACATCTGCAGGTAAATGCAGGCTCAGATTTGTCACTGGATATATGTCCTGCATTTTGACTGCTAAGATCTTGAGGCGATTCTTTGTATACCGGAAGAAACTGATATTCCCAATAACTTGAGGCAGTAACAGCTAGTGCTGAACTCGTGCTTCAGCTGGAATGTGCTCTTTGTGCAGCTTTAAACACTTTTTGATCACTTTTTTTTTTTTTTTAAACACTGTCTTCACTGTGTACTAGCAATCTTCGTGTACTGCTGGGATGTTTGTCACCGAGGCTGAAACCTTCTTACTGCAGGTCAAAATGTGGAGCTTGCTGATAAGAAATTTACTTTCAAAAAACCTGAGTTAAAGGGAGAAGGAAGGACATGAGTGATGCTACGTGTTAACGTCTTCAGTTGAAGTTAGGGTTTTTCAGGTGAAGTTGTAGCTAATTTCTTTTATGGCTTCACTGTGTAGCTACAATACCAGAATATGACTGAAATTTACCATGTGTTTCTTGTTCTGTTGAAGGTGTATGTTCTGCTTTTAGTGTACAGACTCTTTTGATGAGTAATTCTTGGCAATTCTTTCTGTGTGATCCTGCAATTCTCTGCTGAATTGCTTACAAAAAGGCTGTGTCAGTTGTGTTGCAGTACTCATCTTTGACCACAACTACGTGCAATATATTTGCTTTTTGAATATGAGAGTTTGTGTTGCTTAAACAGTATGAAAGTATTCACTATTTGCACTCTCAGGGAAAGTTAGAAGTTGATTCTTACTCCTCTCTAAAACGCCCAGCTTCATACTCGTGGATTCTCTGATGCTTTGTGTGTTTTGTAGGAGTATTGCTCTGCATAATGCTCCCCATATATCCACATTAAATCTGAACACTGAGCAGCAAGCCAAAAAGACTGCTCACGTTGGATTGTTAATGACATAGATACTTAGAGAAATGTTGAGCTGGAAGCTCAAAAGAAGCTTCATGAGATGGAGTTTTTGATGGTGACTCTCGGAGCAACTGTTTCAGCATGTCCAGACAATGATGGACAGCTTAGAATCAGAATCAGAAAAGGAGTGGAAAACCTGCACTCTTGAAGTATGTTTTCACATTTGACACCATGTGAATTTCAGTTTCACAGTTTACTAGAAGGAAAACCTGTTTCAGTATGAAATTTTGCGCTTGTTCACATTGAGGTGTTTATCAAGTTAGTGAGTTTGCATTACTTAATCTTATAACCTAGATTAAGTCATACATGTATTTAAGCCTTCAAAATTATTTAACTGCTCAGTCACAGATAAGAAACAGTGCTTTGTGAAATGAACATTTTAAATGCTTTCATTTCTGTACACATATGATTTTGATAGCTCAGTTTTGAATAGCTTAAAATTAAAATACTGTTGTAGGATTGAGAGGTGGAATCCAGTTCAGTGACTGTTCATTAGGAAACTCTAATCTAGAAATCTTTAACACTACCCTTATCATTGTGAGTAGTCGAATTTCTACAGCAGCCATTTGAAATTGGAAGCAGGGAATTGAACACCATCCCAACAAAACCAAAATGTTCAGGAAAACACAATAAACATAAACTATTAAAAAGATACTTGTTACAGGATTACTAAAGAGGTTGCAATTTCAGTTCACAATTTCATTTATGCTATTATAGAAAATAACACTTTAAAATACAGTGATAGCTTTGTATTTTCCCAGAGATTGTGCTTCATATTCTAAATGATGAACTGTAAATCCATTTATCTGAATAAAAAGAAATAGTTAAATGATGTTTCACTTTTTCAAAAATAAAATAAATAGACAATTACTTGGAATCTCTCTGCTTTGATTTCTCAGTGTTTCTGTTGGCTTTGTCTGATGGGCAGCATTTCCTTAGCTGAAGTTAAAATAATGTGTAAAAATTAAGTCTCATTTACACCTTACACCATTCAAAAATACAAAAGAACCTTTAGATGAAAATAGGTAGTTTATATATCAGATGAATGCCTTCCAAACGTAAATGTAATTTTTTATGTCTCAAGGGAATTTTTGTGGAAGTCTCTATGTAGTCAATACCTGAAAACCCTGAAAGTCCTTAGAAGGTCCTTAGAAGGTTGGGAAGAGCTGACAATTTAAGTCTGCCACAACTTTGCTAAGTTTTGGTCAAAGGGCTTACAGAGCTTGGAAACCTTGATCAAACGAACAGCAACATTATTGTTAGTGTAAGAAACACTTTAATTACAAAAATAGTATATTATTTAGGTAAATATAGGAAACAGTCTGTGTATGAGAAGATAATTCTTCACAGTGCAAACCAACGCTGAGAAAAGGTCTGTTGTGGGCAGTTAGGGCGTAGTGACCCCTGAGTTTTGATCCCTCTTCAGGCATCAAATTTTTTCATGCATATAAGTAATTTAAACCCTGTCCCTCCAGAAGTCAGAATTGTGATGTTAATCAACCTTAACTGAGTTAAGGGGCGTTCAGATTAGCTAGAACGTATCTGTGAGAATGCTTTGAAGATGAAAAGCTCTGTATCAAGGTAAAAGGTCTTACTTTTTTACTACAACAAAAGTTGCTGTAAAGAAATAACAGTGCTGTGTACACATACCTGAGCTTTGAATTGCTTTTGCTAATGTTACTTCAAAGAAACAGTATTTGCATGGAAAAAGAGAAAATAAAGCCTCAGTCAAGTCCAGTTTACCTTCTCCATTCATTCATGCTGATGTCACCGAGTTCCCTTCTGCTTGTAGACTTTGTTGTTTCTGCCCTACAAGTTCACAGAATGTTTTCAATAGTGATGGAGTAATTTATGCATTAAAAGCAGAGTATTCGGTGTCCTTCTGTATCAGACAAAATTTGACCCAAAAAGGAAGCCCGTATTTGCCATTTGCTCTTACTGTGAAACTAGCTTTCTCTTTCACATTCCATGTTAATTTCATCTTTGCTCCTGTATACTGGGAACAATTTTCTGGCCCCTGTCCCCAAAATAATGATTTATTATTTCAACTGACTTCAAAGAAAAATTAATTTCTATGTTTGGTGTTAGGACAAACAACTTTTAAAGCATAAATAAGCTTGAGAAGCACTGTATGTAAGCATCCTTATCTAGATATTTAGAAACCTACGTTTCCAACTCCTTATTGTGATCCACTATCTAAACTACTAGTTTCTACAGATGTCTCCTGGAGCAGAGAGGTCTGTGAACCCTCAAAAGCTTGGCAGCAAAAGGCTAACTGAGGAAGTTAAAAAGATCTTTATCAGGGGCTGAAGACATCTGTCTTTACCCTGACTCTGCTATGTGACTGGAACATTTTACATTGGTCCATCCAATGTAAATGAGCAGTTGGATTTTCCCTAATTTGAAACAAGTGGAAGTGTCTTGAAGGGACCATTTTAGCAAAACAAACACTAGAAAATTCCTTCTCTAGCATGATTTTTTTCCCAAGGAGGAACCATGAAGAAGATGCCCTCATCATCTTCAAAGCTGTGATGTGCTTCTTGTGCATTAAATAACCTTAAGTCAATGAAGATTGCACAGTCCACAAACAGAGCAACTCTAGCATTTACAAAAGAGAAGTTTTCATCTTACAGATAAGTTACTGTCATAATTCTGAAAGCATCCGTGCAAGGAAATACACACTGTGAGCTCAGGTATGCAAAATCTGCAAGGTAAGATAGTGGAGTTCAGAAACTTGAGTTGTGACATTACTGACACAAGCTAGTTCAGAAAAGAAAATCCATACTGCAATTAATGCGGTCATACTTTTATTCCTGATTGTAATGTATGGGCTCAAAGTCCCCATTATCTTCAGTGATGCTATAGAGAAAAGAGAGCCTCAGATCATGTAGGAAACGGTGACAGAATATGAGCATGATTTTAATTAATAGCTGCATTGGTCTGCTAGTGTTAAGATGTGAGTGATTCTCTCTAATTTGGTCCACATACCACTTAATTAGTTTTTGTTCATGAAGTATGTGAGTGCATCCATATCACCTGTGCACAGAAGTGCTTATAAGTCTAATGTAGTTAGCTAGAACAAAAGCTGCCTTCCCATGCGGTTCGGCTGCAACTTGATCCTCTACCACACGCTTCTACTTCCAGCATTTTTTCTAACATACTTAGCTCCCACTACACAGGTATTAAAAGGAGAATGAAAAAGAGGGGCCTAAATATTTCATTGGTTTATGCTGAGGTATGTTTATTCAAACCCCATCTGGATTTTGTTTTCCCATAACCCCTCTTTGACTGCATCTTGATTTCAGGTGACTTCCTTGGCTCTGCTCAGGCATCACTTCTGTAAGGTCTTGATGATTAAAAGTTATGTCCAGCTAATTGTAAAGTGCTTCGCAGGGGACTGGCCCAGGAGGTGCAGTGACTCAGAGGCATGTGATGCAGGCTGCTTCCCTGCCTCTCCCTGTCCATGGGCATGCAGGTACTCACTGCTGACCTAATGCATCCTTCAGTTATTACATGCCCATCCCACACAGCTGTGCTCTGGATGGGGCCAGACCTTCACCTTTTTCATGCCTCTGCCTGCTCCCATTTGGTGGGCTGGCAGTACCATTTCCCTATGGTTAGATCCATGATCTATCAGGTCCTCTGTAGAGGTGAATAGGTTCTGAGCATTTAACACTTTGTTCTGAGGTTTGCTGGTGCTTCTAGCCGACCCGTGGTGGTTCTGTGCCAAATGAAACACACAACACTCTTACGTGTGTGTGCATTGTAGGTGCAGATTATCTCCTTCAGCAATGTGATTTGCCTCTAGCAGCAGAATAGCTCCCTTTTGTGTGGGTGGCTTCTTTGCTAATGTAGCCTGTGTGGCAATGTTGGCTAAACTGTAGTGTATGCAGTCTTCAAGCTCATCATTCAGCTTTAAATAGCAATTAAATATGAGTTCTGTGCATTTTAAATGACAAAAAGAGGCATTTTTAATGTCTTTTTTATACTGCCATTTTCCAAAATAATAAAGGTAGCTTGACATGAGAAGGTGACAGCATAAAATACAGTTTAATTCACTATTGTCAAAAGTTTGAGGAAAGTTAAAGAGGTATTTAAAATTTTAGTTGATCTAAGTTGATCTAGTATCATAAGAGGAGTAAAATAAATCCCCTGATCAGAGAACATATTACTTTCTAGCTGAAAAAAGGGGTGATGCTTTGAATAATGAGTTGATGTCTGCTGGTATCTATTGTCTATAGCATTCATATTACTGTAGTTAGAAATATAAAATATTTTAAAAACACATCCCCTAACAACACCCAAATTAGATGGTAAAACTACTTATGAATGATAGGCTAAAGGGTTGATAAAAAAAAAAAAGAGGTCAGTATGTCAAGATACCGAAGATCTCAGCTGGTGCACAGTTCTCTAAACAGTTAACAGAGAGAGCTGCACACCTTCTAGTGAGATCGAAGTACCCCAAATGTTAAGAGACATATCAGGAGTAACTTTCATGCTGTCCCTGTTACAGTGTGAGTCATTTGGCAAACCTGAGCGGGAGAGCTGTGGCATTGCACCAAAGTAGTTCTGCCATGATCTGCACATCTGCGAAGAGAAGGGAAAGAATTTCCCAAGATCATTTTTCAGGAGAGTTCTCTGGTTCTCAGTCAATCACTGAGGTGCGTCCTCTGCCCAGGTATCTGAGTCTCTTCAAGCTTCAGGGCACGATGAAAAAACCCTTTGATTGTAACAGGGAATGTCCATGCTAAGGAAGCTTCACTGTCCAGACACCCAGGAGCCACTCTGGCAGTCACATTCACGCCACCTGAGCTGGGATTTTGAAGTCCCTTCACAGTTACATCACCCTACTCGCAGTCAGACAAGGATTCCTCACTGGCTCAACCCCAGATTTCCCATAACAAAGTCTCACAAGTCCAGACCCTTAAAATAGTTTAATCTTGATGCGATAACTAAATAACAGAATAACAGCTCGAGCAGGTGCCTCCGAGGATGGAGAACAAAGGAACCCCAGGGCTTCTATACCTTCGCAGTCTAAGCATGCGAAAGTCTCCCTTTTCATCTGGAGCCTTAGCCTACTGTGGCGTCTCAGTGTCCAGTGACCTGGCTGGGGCCACAGGTCCCTGGACACAAGGTGCAAAAGGTGGCAGTCCGTGTCCTCTTGCCTCATGCTTGGGCTAGGGCTCCTGTCCTGGCAGAGCTCAGTCTGCAGCCTGCACTGCAGCCTGCACACCGACCTGCCTGCACTGAGTGTATTTAACATCCATTGGATGCTCCTGTGACAGAAGTACTTTTTAGCAGCTGAAATTTTGTTGATGAGAAAAATCCATCTAATTTCTACTATTTGTCTTTGAGCAAGATTTTGGAGACAGCTATAAAGTAAAAATCAGGGTTCTTGGGATCAACAACCTTTTCTGTTGTTTATTTAGCTGCTAAAATAAGTTGAACATGATTAACAAGAGTGTTGATGTGCAGAGTGTTTCTCTTCTGAAAGTATGCTGTGCTGTAGCCACCACTGCATCTTTGAAAGGAAAAATCTTTAGTGTAGATGAGCAAAAAGTGTTAAGACAGTGATTTGTAATTGCACAGAATGTGTTGAGATGGTCTCTGCTTCAAAGAGCTTACTGTTTATGGCGATCCAGGCAGAGAGGAGAGGAGGCAATTTAAGATATTTGAGCAATGAAAATGTGGAAACAGAATCCCATGTCTCATCTCTCCCAATCCCATACTTCTTCCACTGAACCAGACTAAATTACAGACTATGAGCTTTCTGAAACAATAACAAGTAGTAGCCATCCAAATTCTAGTTTTGAACTAATTTTAAGTTAAGGATTCACCCTGATGCTGCTGTGCGCTCATTAATTCCCCACCACCCCTATCAGCGTAACCATCTGCACCCCTCCCTTCTTAAGAGATGGCTTTGCCAAACCTTTCCTATCTTTCCTTGAAACAATGCATAAGACAGATTTAAATTTCAATTACTTCAGAGAGTTCTCAAACAACTCTGGAAAGCAGAAGGGAAGCAGCAGAAGACTGATTATCTCTAGAGCTGATCTGCTTGAATGAAACAGGAGCCTAAAAAGCCCCGTGTGGATGAATTGTTTAACAGGTTTCTGAGCCCTGTGGAATCGCCACCATCCTCTAGAAAACTTCTTATTTCCCCCCCTATTTTCTTATTTAATAGGAGTAGATTTAGTTAACAAGATGAACTTCTTTTTCTAAGCAATTAATAGAAATCATTAGGTGAAGGATCATAGGCAGGGTTATCCTGTGGTGATTGATGTGTCTTGTTACTGTAACAAATGACCATTTGAGTTTAACAAGCTCTAGCAAACTGGAAAGCTGTTACCTGTGTACAACCTTGCAGCCATAAAGAAGATTTTTGTGGTAATAGTCCTGCCATGAGGAAAAAGCAGAGATCTAGAAGGAAACAAGGCAGAAACATATGGCAGATGCCTTTAGGTACGCTCATAGAAGGCCTGTGGTTAGAATTTTTGCAAAATTAAGAGTTTGTGGTGGGTTGACCCTGGCTGGATGCTAGGTGCTTACCAAGCCACTTTGTTACTTTCTTCCTCAGGAAGGGGAGGGGAGAAAGTAAGGTGGAAAAAAACACATGGGTCAAAAGTAAGGCAGTTTAATAAAGTAAAAACAATGGCTGCATGTGGAAGCAGAGGAAAATAATAGATTTATTCTGGACTTCCCATCAGCAGGTAATGTCAAGCCACCTCTTTGGAAGTAAAGTTTCTGTATGTGCAATTGCTGTGGAAGACAATCATCATCTTCCTCATCCTTTCCCTTAGCATATATTGTTGTATTGCTGACTAGACATAATATGATATGAAGAATTCTTTCAGCTAGTTTGGGTCAGCTGTCCTGGCTCTGTCCCCTCCCAAGGTCTTGGTCATCCCATGGTGAAAAGAAAGACTGGTGCTGTGCCAGCACTGCTCAGCAGCAGTCAAGGCACTGCTGTGTTGTCAACACCTTTCCAGCTACCAATGCAAAGCGCAGCACTGGGAGGGCTGCTGTGGGAAAATGAACTCCACCTCAGCCAGACCAAATACCGAACTTTACAGTCTAAGGGACCACATGGTTGAAGAGCATTTCTCCAAGTCCTGAAACAGGATATGCCACATTTTATCAATTAAAGTAGGAGCTAAAACACAAAAATATTGTTGGGGATGCATTATGGAGCTAGGGTACTTCAACTGCTAAATGAAGGCACATTTACAGAAATAATCCTCAAGACTGTATTTAGAAAGTAGTCAAAGCCACTGCCTGTAGTGAGGCTCTCAGGAAACCATTTTCAACAAGAATGCAGGAAAACTTCTTATGCTACAACAGATTGCAGGATTCCATGACTCATTTGAATTGCAGAAAGGAAGGATGACTAGCAGAATTAAGAAAGGTTGGCAGAATAACAAAGAAAATGTAAATTGATGTGTGAGCAGGCAGGACATGGTGTGTGGGTGTACATACTGAGGGTCTGAATGTGCTGCTTACTACTGTGAAAAAGGCACAAGTTCAAATGGCAGAAGTGGAGGATTTCAAAAGCTCTTGGCAAAGAGCTCCTGACACAGTGGGAACAGAACAACTTAAAACCCATCTGAAAGCCAGCAGTAAGTGCTCCTTTATCTTTAGTATTATTAATAGCTGAGTCAGACTTTTGAGTGAAGTTAGCCTAATAATAATAATAACTTGTTATATAAGACAAAAGGTATTGGCTAAGGAAGGGAAGAAAAACAAGCACAAGCTAGAATACACAGCAAATATAATGAGCTACTTTGACCTAATTATCTGATTTATTTTTCAGCTGATATTTTTGTTAGAGGAAATTTCTGTTTAGTTATCTCTCTAAGTCAGTAAGAAATTGAAAAGGAAATAGAGTATTCTTGCTATGAGTTTACGCTCTGCATTGCATGTGCTCTAATGTCCTGGACCACAAATGAAGATGACAAGATATGTGGAAACAGAGCATGTTCTGGTTTCATGTGAAAGGATCTTTGCACTTTGTATAGAGAGAGAAAAGAAAGAGGCTTGTGATCCTTACAGATAAATGTAGCTATTCAATAGGTTTTGGCCTCTACATTTCTTTACAAAGTAGTGCAAGGAGGCATAGAGGTATAGAAAAATTTTAAATATTGCTCCACATAGTGATTTTAGGAGATTTTCCTGGAGAGGACTGGATGTATTTGACCATTATCCTTCTCTGTTTATCTGCACCCTTCTTTCTCACTTCTTTCTCCTGACTTTTTACATTGTCCAATGTAATTCCAATCCAAGAGGGACAGAAGTCTCAAAGATACTGTTTCCTTTGAGGCTTGTGAAAACATGTGGCTGGGTAGAAGAGGAAGAGACAGTTAATAAACAATTCTTTCCAACATCTTCTTCCAAAGGAGAAGCCTAAAGCACTGTTGTTTTATTGTTAAAGAAAAAAATGGTACTGAGAACCATTTTTTAGTTATTTACATTCTGGCCAAAGGAGCATCTGGTAGCCTTTCTGAGCAGTGATAATATTTTTCATCTCTGCAGGATGTAATGACTGGACAACATAAAATAAAATGAAAAGTCTGGGAAAAAAATTCTTATTGATTTAACCCACAGGCTAATAGGGGAAAAAATGTATCCTTGGGCAGTAGGAGCACAGATTTACCCCATTACTTCTTCTATTTTCTATCAGCACATTTTATTACTTTTTTGTACTTTTTCTCTTCACTTTCATTGTAAAGCTCACATCATATATTCCTATCTTATAGTATCATATAATCATGAAGATTGGAAAAGACCTTTGAGATCATCAAGTCCAACCATCAGCCTACCATCACCACTGTGATGATCATCAAACAATGTCACCATTGAACCATCCTTCGCATTTTCCTTCTTTTTTTAGGCTTCTGTTCTTCTCATCTTATTCTGTCTTTCCAATGTGCCTCATTAATTCTTCCACATTTATTTTGAGGTTTCTGGAAAATACCAACAACAATAACAACAACAATAAGGTAAACACCCAAGAAAATCAGAAAACCCCCAGATTTTCTGGTAACAATTTGATGTACACTCTATTTCCAGTACTGTGGCAAATACATTTGTGTAACAAACTTTTCCAAGAAAATATGCACTGGAATAAATTTTAGTTTGTGTAGTTGCAATGATTTTTCATGATTCTGAATTAACATTGTGTAGGTATTTGATCATACTGATTCCAAATAAACTACTCTCTGCCTGGCAAATTTTCAGCAAATTTACCTGGCAATCATTTGACTTTTTTCAGCTTGTGAAATGCTTCTTATTGCAGAGCAACTTTTCTGACTAGGCTGAAGAAATGTATTTGATATTTAAATATTCTGTCTATCTCTCCAGTTAGCTGTCAGCTGCACACCAACATCATAATATAATGCAATACAGAATGAGTAGTTACTGTTTGGTTGATTAATTAGTATTTCCTGATAAAAGATTGTAAAATATAAGACATTATTATTATTCATAAACGTGTTTAACGTCACTTTGTGCATGAGGAGAAAAACAAATCTTAAGGAAAGCTATTTAAGCAGATCTTTTTTTAAGGAAAACTGTTCCATAGAAGGAAATTGACTCAAATATTTCGATTTTGGTCAGTTCATCACCTGAGGCTTCTCCCAGTGCTCAGGGAGAGGAGTTGTTCCCCTGCTGCACCATGAGGTCTCTTCCATGGGAGACAGTTTTCCACTGTGGCTCCTTCTCAGGAGCAACAGCTTCCTGTGAACTGTTGTTGTGTGAGTCCATCCCATGGGCACTAGTCCCCCTCAAACTGCTGCAGCGTGGGTCGCTCTTCCATGGGGTGGAGTCCTCCAAGGACAGGCTGCTCCAGCCTGGAAGCAAGGGCCGTCTCTCCACCAGGTTCCCCACAGGAGCCTCCTCCAGGCGTCCACATGCTCCAGCATGGACACCTCCTCCACGGGCTGTGGGTGGATCTCTGCATCCCCCATGGATCCCCATGGGCTGCAGGGGCACAGCTGCTTCACCATGGTCTTGCCATGGGCTACAGGGGAATGTCACCTCCAATGCCTGGAGCACCTCCTGCTCCTCCTTTTCCACTGACCTTATGTCTGCAGAGTTGTTCTTCTCACAGGTTCTCTGCTCTTCTCTAGTCAAAATTACAACTCTGCAAGCCCTTTTTGTTTTGAATTCTTCTTAAATATGTTATCACAGAGGTGTTACCATCATTTCTAATTCGCCCAGCCTTGGCCAGTGACACGTCCATCTTTGGAACCACCAGAGACTGGCACATGGAAGAATCTTCCAAAAGCTTCTCATAGAAGACACCTCTGTTACCCCCCCCGCTACCGAAACAGGCCATGCAAACCCAATAAATTGACTTAAAGCATTCACCTCATAATTACCAGTTGATACTCGGATTACTTTTGTATACATATCTGGAATGACTTTTACAGGCAGAAAATATTTCATCGCCTTGATGGAGCTTGAGATCTGTGAAGGAAGAATATCATTATAATTGAATGGTAAAACTATTGCAAGAAAAATGTGCAGTTAATATAAGCTACCTCCATATTAATGCATAAAGCTAAAGAAAACATCAAGGATCTGCAAATCTTCATATGTGACATAGATATATTGAAAGGAATTTCTTATATAGATTGTTGCTACCAAGATTTGTTGTCAAGACTTCAATGATTAAGGGTTAAAATTATTGGTGGAGACCTATTTACAAACTGGTAAATGAGGATCAGAAGTGGTATAGTGTTGATTTTATCCAGTTTATTGACAGCTTAGTTATTGAGGTTATTGAGTCTTATAAATGACAAAGTACTAGATAGAATTACTTAGAAAAGCAAAACAAAGCACTAAATTCAGATTTAAGAGCTGGTGCATTAAAGGATCTTGAGCACAAGGTTATGAGGAACAGTTGAGGGAGCTGAAGTTGTTTATCCTGAACAAAAAGAGGCTCAGGTGACAGATTATCTCTGTCTATAACTACATGAAAGGAGATTGTAGGGAGATGGGCAGTCGTGACCGGATGAGAGGAAATGGCCTCGAGTTTTACCTGGGGATGTTTAGATTGGATATTAGGAAAATTCTCTCCACTTATGGGTGGTCAGGCACTTGAACAGGCTAGAACAGGGAAAGTGGTTGAGTCACCATCCTGGGAGGTATTTAAAAGACTGTAGACCTGGCACCACCAATAAAGCTTTGGATAGTTCCCAGAAGTTCTGCTTCCTCTGTCACCAATGCAATGCAAAAAAAGTGACTAATGCTGTGTGACAGCTCACACAGTTTCTGGTAAGACTGGCATAAATTCAATCACCAAATTAGCAGTAAGTGTTTCCAAATGATTAATGATCTGCTAATGTCTTCTCTGAAAATTGGGCACATTCCTACATTAATGAATGTACTTAACAATATGCAAATGCCAGTATTTCCAAGACAAAGTTATTATTGTAGGGAGATATTTCTACTCAAGTGTAACTAAAACATAGTAAGGCTACAATACTCTGTAACTGAAAAGCAAAAAAGAAAGCTCAAATTCCTCATGCTGAAAAAATGTGCTTCCACCAAATGTACCTTATTAAGCTTACAAATGTTCGAAGCACATGTGCAGTTTAAAATGTAATCAAGAATGTATTTCGGGATAGGCCTAACTTTCCACTCTCCTGTATGTTAACTCACCTTTTCCACCAATTTTATGTTTAATTTGACAATTTTTTGAATCAAGTGTTTTTAGAGTCAGCTTCCCAGGGAAAAAAGAGTTTTTGTGATAAGGGATAGGAGACCTAACATTACTCAAAAGACAGCTGGGCAGTAGAAGGAGTCAATCATGCAAGCTGTAGGGCCCTCCGGGAATGTGACTCAGAGGTGATAGGAGCCATGGAACAGGTAAATTACAGGTTCTGCTGGGACTAAACACTCAATTTCTGCAGAAATGGGATAGAAAAAAAAAGGGTTTGGGGAAAATTTACTGTTCTTTAGTTTACAGTTTTGTTAGAAATGCTAGCAAGAAAAACTCCAAATGTCTTTATACACACATATATACCTGGAAAAAGATACAATATATTGTATTTAGTGCAAGATATTGCACAATACAATATATGGTACAATATATTGTAGTAAGCACAATACATTGTATTATATAATGTGCAGTATATTGTATGATATATAATATATATGGCATATAGATATAATATATGGCATATATTTTACTAGGCAGTAGCTATGCAACTGCTCTTCTAGAAATCGATCCCTCTTCACAGAGGGATCATTACTAATTATAGCTTGGAATAATACTCATTTCCAAAGCCTTGGAAGAACAAGAAAATGAATATGTGAATGCTGAAAGGTCATATACAGGGAAGCCATTGCTCAAGTATTATGTCCTAGTAAGATAATCTGGAAGATATTTTCCATTGAAATAAGGGTGGGAGTTTTTTGTTAGAAAATATCAACAAGTGCATACAAAACACAGCCTAAAAGTAGGGGAAATCAGGCTTGAAGTGCTCTTGGCCTTACTCGGTTCTGGTTGGGTGAGAGGAAAAGCACCAGTGAACTCAATCAGCTGTGTCCTGAGGGAGTGGCAGGTATGGGGGTCCTGCATCCTGAGTCCTCCTTCTCAGAACGTTCAATAATAACCACCTCCTGTCCTAGCAAAATCAACTTGATGAGTTATACACTCTGTTGTAGGTGTTTTCCCCTGCTCAGCCCCAATTCTGCAACCACTTAGATAGGATCAGATTTGCTATCAATACTTAGCCAAAAAAAAAAAAACCTTGGCCCACTTTAAAAGGTCCATGCTATGTCACATACCTCATAAGGTGACACATCCTTCATAAATTACAAATTACATCAGGAAGAATCAAATAAAGTAAAATATTTTTATAAATATGGAAGAAAAAATGTAGGGGTTTCTGTTCATAGCAGGGAAGAGTATCATTGACCCACAGTAAAACCTTAATGTAACTTCACTTTTGTTAATACAAGGAACAGGTTTAGAATTACCTGTGATGAAAGACTAATATACTAATGTTTCATTGTCCCAATCTAACCATACAGCCTTAACATTGGTACAGAAATCAGGCTGATAAAAACTTTCTAACACAGTTTTGAGTATTAGAAAGCAGCATTCTTTATTGAAGTGTGCTGGTCACTTGGAGACCTTCCTCTGAGTTCTTGAGCTTGCGTAAATGCTCAAAACTGTGAGTTTTTATCACACACACTGATGACATACTCATTGGCTATCCCTGCTTATTTGATGTCTGGGCATTACTTTATTTTACATAGTTGCAACCCTTGTTGGAAGTCCTTATGTGGTTCTCTGGGGTTTGTCTTCAATGTCAAGTGTCTGTTCCTCAGCCCCGATTCTGAGTAAGCACAAAATTGTTGCTTTGCATAACTTCTGCTTTGTCAGCCTTGCAAAGCAAAGCTGGCATACTGTTGTGTTTTGCATGACTTCTGTTTGCTTAAGTTCCATCCTTTTTTTCTCCAAAGCTGTGCTATTTTGTTCTGTCCTTGTCAGAGTAAATTTTTTTCGGTTCTACTGTCCTTATCAATATATTTGTAAGACAACAATTAAACTGCTGATATTGTCATGATAAGATTTATTCCCTTGCTCATTTAATGTGATTTGTAGAACTTAGGACAAAAAGTGCAAAAATGGCATGGTTAGGATATGTAGAGCAATGATGAAAGCAGAGATCACCTCTGACCTCTGAGTGGTTTCAGGGAATGGTCTCCCCTGGGGAAGAGCTGCAGGATGGAGACGTGCTAATAGGAAGATGCTATGATTTGTTACTTTTGGATCAGCTCAGCAGGTGATTCAGTAATGATGAATCCGTCGAGAAAATGGAGTGAATGAAGGCCAGAGAGCCATAAGTCATGTTGTCTAAGCAGCTGCATGGAAAACTCAAGGATGACAAGGGTGGGGTCAGCAGAAGAGGGCCAGCACTGTTACCACCGGGTTGTGAGCTTCAGCTGCTATGGTGGCTGTGCCCTTTAACAGATTACCCTGGCCATATGCAACACCCTGAGGCATTAAGCTATTAACAGGGATACTCAGGAACAAAAGAAGGATCTTGCAGATCTTTTAGCACCAGAAAAATACAGGGATTTGGGTGCAGCAATCATAACTGTAGTGGGATACTGCTAACTCTTCCATGACTGCATGCTGCTAAGGCTGTTGCAGATACCCACTACCATCATCAAAGTCATCTCTTTGTTATGTTAGAATTGAACAGTGCTACACCATAACTGTAAACACTGTTGTCATGCTTGCATTATATATTACAGTTGCATAAGCTACCACACTGCACACGCTATTAAACATCATTATATAGACCTGGCATATTGTTAACAACTCTTTTTTCCTTTCCTGGGCAATACCTCTGCATGCTCCTGCCTCCCCAGCACCAGACCTTATCTTGCTACCTCCATAACATAATTAATTTCCTGTATGAGTTCTGTAAAAATTTCTGCCTGTGCTCCTTCCACCCACCCCTAGAGGCACCTGTCAATTATACCTCTAATACTGTGTCAGCACCCACTGTGACATTCAACATAGTAGACTGGGCAAACAGTTTTTACAAAGTCCACCTCTCTAAAATGTTCCAGGTTTTAAAACGAGAAATGTAAAACAAAAAAATTAAAAAAAAAATTATGAAGCAAAAAGGCTAATAGAAGATGTGTTGTGATTACCAGTGATGTTTCTTCTGTTCTGTTTCATGGCATGTTAAATTTAGCAACTAATTATAAGTAACTAAAGAAAGCTGTTTTGATGGAGGAATTGCAAATACTGGCATGAACACCATATTCAAATTCTTCTCTGGACTAGTGTGTAATTTTCTTTAGTCTGTAAAGAAAGACTTGATGCACAAAGGCAATAAAATTTTTCAATAACATGGAAAGTTTTCTCATTGTCAAGCAGTAGTTTCAACAGTCCCAGCAGTCTGACTAAATTACTCTTATCCCAGCTATTTTCTGGCATAGCAGTTTGGGGGCAAATGCATTGGTCTTGTAGCACAGCTCACTGAATAGCAAACTGAGACTTTTTAATGCAAATTCGAAGTTCTTAGTCTAGGAACAAAATGGTCTTCACTGAGTTTCCTCTTGTCTGAGAGACAATAAAACACAAGGACATGTGGATGAAATTTCTATTCTAGTACTGACACAGATCAGAGGGAAGGGATGAGGAAAGCCAACCACAGACTGTTTCATGGGGTAAGACCAATGTTTGAGTTGTTCTGCAACCAAATCTCTGGCCCTTGGCATGAAATTTTGGCTTCATTATGATAATGGAGCAGTAAGGTACTGAAAATATGAGAAACCCCATATTCTCTGCCTTTCATAGACAAGAGACAAGTTAATGTTTGGGGGTGCTCTCTCCTCTTCAATGACTAAAAGAGGGGAGCAAAACTTCCTGACAATTTTGAGAGCTTGTGAAAGTTCATCTCATGACAAACATGTAAAATCCTTGACCTAGCAAATGTTCATTTGCAATTTTCCTGGTTATATAAGGTGTCCTGTTAACAAGAGTAGTCTCTCCATTGTGTCAGAGAACACTATGAGAGAGTTTCTCTCTTCAGTGTCCAAGCTATTAGAAGTCTACTCTTCACAAAAAAATGCATCACATAAAATGCCATACATGACTTCACATTTGGCAACTGTTTTGTTCAATTTATGTCTGTATTTTTGTGATCTTTATTTTTCCAGCCATTGAACACAATTGTATATCATAAATTAAAAGCACCAGTAGCTGTGATTATTGGCTGGATCACATTTAGTAAGTAGAATAAACTGAAATTCTCTATCCTGCTAACCCTGGAGATACCTGCGTCTCCATTTCAGAGGAAGCATTTGGGCTGTTTTGGAGCAAATTAATAGCAGCATGACTACGTGTAAGTAGAGTGGGTAACAGCAGCAGACCCCAATATATGCACCTAAATTTGTTTGGGAAGTTTGCCCCGTGGCCCTTGTAAGAGTACCTGGTGGCCACATGTAAGCACACATCAGCATATGTGTCTGTGTCAATGCATAGACCAAACAATTCGTCTGCAGCTGGGGGATTATCTTTGTACTTAAGGGTTCAAAAATCACATAATGATCTGTTGGTTTGCAATANTGCATAAGCTACCACACTGCACACGCTATTAAACATCATTATATAGACCTGGCATATTGTTAACAACTCTTTTTTCCTTTCCTGGGCAATACCTCTGCATGCTCCTGCCTCCCCAGCACCAGACCTTATCTTGCTACCTCCATAACATAATTAATTTCCTGTATGAGTTCTGTAAAAATTTCTGCCTGTGCTCCTTCCACCCACCCCTAGAGGCACCTGTCAATTATACCTCTAATACTGTGTCAGCACCCACTGTGACATTCAACATAGTAGACTGGGCAAACAGTTTTTACAAAGTCCACCTCTCTAAAATGTTCCAGGTTTTAAAACGAGAAATGTAAAACAAAAAAATTAAAAAAAAAATTATGAAGCAAAAAGGCTAATAGAAGATGTGTTGTGATTACCAGTGATGTTTCTTCTGTTCTGTTTCATGGCATGTTAAATTTAGCAACTAATTATAAGTAACTAAAGAAAGCTGTTTTGATGGAGGAATTGCAAATACTGGCATGAACACCATATTCAAATTCTTCTCTGGACTAGTGTGTAATTTTCTTTAGTCTGTAAAGAAAGACTTGATGCACAAAGGCAATAAAATTTTTCAATAACATGGAAAGTTTTCTCATTGTCAAGCAGTAGTTTCAACAGTCCCAGCAGTCTGACTAAATTACTCTTATCCCAGCTATTTTCTGGCATAGCAGTTTGGGGGCAAATGCATTGGTCTTGTAGCACAGCTCACTGAATAGCAAACTGAGACTTTTTAATGCAAATTCGAAGTTCTTAGTCTAGGAACAAAATGGTCTTCACTGAGTTTCCTCTTGTCTGAGAGACAATAAAACACAAGGACATGTGGATGAAATTTCTATTCTAGTACTGACACAGATCAGAGGGAAGGGATGAGGAAAGCCAACCACAGACTGTTTCATGGGGTAAGACCAATGTTTGAGTTGTTCTGCAACCAAATCTCTGGCCCTTGGCATGAAATTTTGGCTTCATTATGATAATGGAGCAGTAAGGTACTGAAAATATGAGAAACCCCATATTCTCTGCCTTTCATAGACAAGAGACAAGTTAATGTTTGGGGGTGCTCTCTCCTCTTCAATGACTAAAAGAGGGGAGCAAAACTTCCTGACAATTTTGAGAGCTTGTGAAAGTTCATCTCATGACAAACATGTAAAATCCTTGACCTAGCAAATGTTCATTTGCAATTTTCCTGGTTATATAAGGTGTCCTGTTAACAAGAGTAGTCTCTCCATTGTGTCAGAGAACACTATGAGAGAGTTTCTCTCTTCAGTGTCCAAGCTATTAGAAGTCTACTCTTCACAAAAAAATGCATCACATAAAATGCCATACATGACTTCACATTTGGCAACTGTTTTGTTCAATTTATGTCTGTATTTTTGTGATCTTTATTTTTCCAGCCATTGAACACAATTGTATATCATAAATTAAAAGCACCAGTAGCTGTGATTATTGGCTGGATCACATTTAGTAAGTAGAATAAACTGAAATTCTCTATCCTGCTAACCCTGGAGATACCTGCGTCTCCATTTCAGAGGAAGCATTTGGGCTGTTTTGGAGCAAATTAATAGCAGCATGACTACGTGTAAGTAGAGTGGGTAACAGCAGCAGACCCCAATATATGCACCTAAATTTGTTTGGGAAGTTTGCCCCGTGGCCCTTGTAAGAGTACCTGGTGGCCACATGTAAGCACACATCAGCATATGTGTCTGTGTCAATGCATAGACCAAACAATTCGTCTGCAGCTGGGGGATTATCTTTGTACTTAAGGGTTCAAAAATCACATAATGATCTGTTGGTTTGCAATATTGTACATGTCACATTGTCTTGACTTGGCACAGCCTGGTTTTTGGTAGCGAGGGAGGGCCACAGAAGTGGCTTCTTTGAGAAGCTGCTAGAGGCTTCCACCATCTCCCACAGAACCAATCTCTGATGGCTCTGAAGATGGACACACTACTAATCCAGTTAGAGAAGTTGGTAATGCCTCTGTGATGACATATTTAAGAGGAAAATCAAAACAGCACAAGCAGGCGACTCCCCAGCGCAGAGCGTACATGAGATGGACCTCTCAGCACTGTGGGATCCCGCAGGAATCTTTGAATTGGTGAAACTTGTTGGCAATGGTACCTATGAGCAACAGTTTTTCTTCTGGTCAGAGAAGAGGAGGAAGTTAGGACATGTGAGAGAAAACATGGCAACACCAAGGTCAGTGGAGGAGAAGGTGCTCCAAGTGTTGGAGCCAAGATTCCTCTGCAAGCCTTCTATGGCACAGTAATGTACCCCTGTAATATATGAAGTCCATGAAGGACGCAGAGATCCACTCGTAGCCCATAGGAAAAGTGTTTACACTGAAGTGGGTAGATGCCAGAGAAAGCTGTGATCCAGTGGGAGACCTAAATAGGGAGGGAGGGCCCCTGCTTCCAAACTAGAGCAGCCTGTCCTTAAAAGATTGCACCCTGTGGATGAGTGACCCATGGCACAACAGTTTTGGGAAGAGTGTTTGCCTGTGGGAGGGACCCCATGGCATAGCAGAGAAAAGAAAGTGAACAGAAGATCTCAAGTAATGAACTGACCATAACCCCCATGACCTGTGCTGTTGGTGGGAAGGAGGAAGGGGTTGGAGGGGAGGCAGGAAAAAGGTATTTTAAAGGCCTCTTTTACTTCTCATTATTCTCCTCTGATTCTTTTAATACATTTACCTTATACCTTTAAATTTGAACCTGGTTTGCTCTTAGCGTGTTTTTCTCCCAGTCCTTATCTCAACTTACGAGCCATTCATTAATTTTGTTCCCCTCTCCTCTGTATAACTGTAGCAGAAGAGGGTGAGTGAATCACCTTCATTGGTGCTTGGCATTTGGCCAATATCAAACCACAACACACACCTACAAGTATTTTTTCCTCTAAACCACCTGCTCCCCAATAACCCATGGCACAGCCTAGGGCATGAGCCAGGAACTGAACTGTATTGCTTTCCTTTTCTTGTTCTCCAGTACTGGACCTTCTTAACATTAACTTGGCAAAGAGAAAGGGCTAGAAGCTCTTCTGGGAGCTGTACATGCTACAGGTACAGCCTGTGCTGTGTTTTATTGTCTACTAAAAGCTCTACTGATATAATCTGACTTCTCCAGCTTGTGAGTTACTCCTTCCCTGCCTTTTTCCCTGCCAGTTGTTTACAGGCTCTCTTGAGAGAAAGCCCTTCCTGAAGAAAAGGAGAAGTACTAGATTTTCTGTTCTGAAGAACAACTGCTACAGTTTGCCTTCATCACAAGCTCATGCATGGGCTCATATTGCTTCTGCCTCTTTTTGTTTACCTTTCCCAACACCAGCTATGTATCAGTACGCATTTCTCAAAGAACAGGTACAAGATGCACTTTAGTGAATGTGAAAGGGCATGGCTTTGAGGAGGGACACTGGACTTAGTGTTGACCTTCAAAATCTGTGTGAATTTGATTAATAATTATGTTTGAATTAAAAAAAAAAATGTATCTGTTTTCCCATGGTTTTTTGTCTGAGGCTGAATTCTCCAGCTGGAGGGTGGAGGGGAGAGCAGGAGCCAGAGGCAAGCACCACTTTCTGAACCAAAGGAGTAGTGATCAGCATAGAGTTTGGCTCAGACTTCTGAGCCAGTCCCTCCTGTGTTTCTGGTGCCAACAATCTAAAAATATTATATCTTCCAAAGCCACAAGCAACCATGACATGAGCACAGCTGCTACAAAGAGCAAAAATGGGAGGCACTAATAGGCTGGAAATTTCCACTTTCTGAGCACTTGCTTGTAAGCCAACCTGATGCATGTCTGGCTGCAAAAATGTTTTGTACACTTGCATTTTACTAGTGATTTCAACAGCATAATGATTGCAAAGCTGATGATAGGAATTAAGTCTGGGATAAAGATGTGTATCTGTTTAAGAAGGAACACTTGGCAGAACATAAAGGTGTGCAGAGGGAGAGAGTGAAAGATGAGAAGACTTAAGTCTGTAAGAAAACTGTTCCTCCTCTTCCAGAAGCTCTTAGGTGCCCTACTGTGTGGCTATTTATTTTTTCTGACAGCTAACTGAAGACCCCACAGATGGACACTGAGCTGTCAGTAACTCTGAAGTAGAGCCCAAGCCCCCTGGAGATCCTCACCCCGAGCTGTAAAACTGCAGCTGTGGAGCAGTTGCCCTGTGAGAAGCACAGCTAATAAAAGCCAGTTTAATGTGGTTCAATGTGCTCCATCCCCTTTGCCCCTTCCCATCACATCACATCCTCTTCCAGGAGGGGGAAGCCCTAGCTCTGAGGGAAGCCCTGCTTTCAGCTCGGGCAGAGGACAGTGCTTGGTCAGGAGGTCTCTTGAGCATTACATGCACAACTGCAATGGTGGCTGGTGCTCCTCTCTGCAGCCTCACTGCCAGCCTGTGTGAAACACATCTCTGGACTTTGCTGCATTGACTCAGATTTTGCAACAGGTTATTAAGGAATGGGAAAAGAGAGGAACTAACACCATTGTTACAGTTGAAACAGTGTGGTTTCCGTTCAGTTTCCTGATGGAAACCAGGCTTTGTATACAGAAGCAATGCCTGTGTAGCTAAAATGAGAGGCTAAAATGAGTGGAAGGAGACACCAGGACATCATGTAATTCTACATTTCCACTACCATTTTGACCATGTCTTTTGTTAAGTGGTTTTTCTTCTAGTACCATTCAGGCTAATTTCTCCCTGGTTAAAATATCATGGAGCAGCTGACACTTGTCATCACTGGATTCTTGTATTGGGTTACTTCACACAATCTTCAAATGAGTAAAAACCTTACTATGTCTGATTAGCTGATAGAGGTCTATAAATTCAGTTGACCTGATAGAGATCTGTAAATTTTGAGGCTTTTAATGTTATATGAGATATTCCAATTTAATCCTCAAAGTTACTAAAAGATAAATCTACATGAGAGAAACAAGGCAGCCACAGACTATTCTAAGCCCATTTTATTCTCAAAAATGAAGTCTTGTCCTGTCTCTCTCACATCCCTTCAGGAGATTTTGAGCCATCCCTCTATTTTGGCAGACTTTCCCTACTTTCCTTTCTCTTGGCTTCCCTGCCTCACAGTCTTTCAATGTGTAATATTGAACTGATCGTTTCATTGTCTGTGTTTTCTTTCTCAGGGATGTGGCTATTCTAAACAGCACATTTGATTTCTTCAACTCTTAAAATCCCACACATTCATCACAACATTATTATCTGTGACTCTGGCAAGCAGGAGTTTAGATCAGCCATTTCCATCCCTGCTTTGCTGCTGCAAAGTATTACTTTCTCATATTGCAGCTTAAATTACTTCAGTTTTTGTAACACCACACCGCTTCTGTCTTTCCCTGTTTGTCTTTTCCAAAATAGGTGAATTCTTGTTACTGTCAAGGTTCCTTACATACCAGTCTCTACTTCCGCTATTGATAAAGTGATTGCAGAGGAACTCACAGTGCCAGAATTTCCTCCACCTCATTTTCAGGTGAACATCTTTGGACTTTCTCTCTGATTGCCCCTTACACTCAGAGGAGAACAACAAATCCCATTAGTGAGATTTATTATCAGCTGGCTCACGTAAGTATCATGACAGATGCATCTGTGTCACTGCCTTATTGTGCTCTATCAGTCTCAAAAAAACTGTTATTTCACTCCATGTTTGCACAGACTACAGTGCAACTAAGCACTCTTAGACTTGCCAACAATACAAATGTAGCTCAAAACAGAATGAAATTACATGTCCTGAAACCACTGGGGCCCACAGACACTGGTGGTCTCATCTTTACTAAGGGACTGAGCATTTTCACTTCTGGGTATGAATTATTATCTTATGAATTCAGGTCTGCACTGAGACAACACGTTACTCAAATCATAAACCTTCAAGTCATAAGGCACTTTACATAGGCTTAAAGCTGAGTGTCTTTTTAAAAGGTTTCAGGAATGTGATCTTTAAAACTGTCATTTTACTTCAGTCTTCATGAAACCTGTGCACATAGAAAAAGCCCTCTTATTTCCTAGATTTAATTCCAACACTAGATGATGTATTTTCAATTATTACTGCAAAGGTTAAAGTGCAATCAGTGCAAGTTGAACCAATAGAATATGTGAAAAGGAAGCAAGTTACTTTTGTCAGCAAGAGAAAAACTTTTCTTTTTCATCTGGTTAAGTTTTTACATAGATTTGTTTTTTAAAAAAGCATTTATATGGATCTTGAGTCTTCATTGGGGAACAAAAAAGTGTGAGAACTCCTTGTGATGTAAGTTAGGAGGGGGCTATGAATAAAAAGACTGAATCTGCACTACATAAGTCATTTTACTTCTCCAGGTGCCAGCCTCTGCCATCAGGCAGAGTAACTATGGCCAAGAGAGAATGAGCTGCTGCAGGAGCACCAGGTACTATTTCTGTTAGGAAATTTCTGATAAATCAGAACCTCTAAGAGGGCAGAAAAAAATTGTGAATATACCACCATTACATTCATAACAAAGTTAGGATTTCCTGGACAGCCCAGTGGAAGGAAAGAGAGACTAGCAGATAACTGGCAAAGGGGGTAAAGAATATAAGGAAAAACAAAGCATGTGTACTTTTTGCATGTGCTGCCATTGAAACACTCAGCAACAAACTCCCAACAATCTTTTAGACATTTTGTCAACTTTTCCATCTCCCACCACACAGTGCCTCTCACTCCTATGTGATGTCTGTCCACCTCTATAATGCATCAGAAATACGTAATCACCATTATTATCATCTTCTGTCAACTATGGTATTAGACCAGTTCAATCAGATGCAGAGTGAGGTCAGCATAAAGCATTCAAATGATGACAGAAGCATTTTGCTATGTGTAAAGGGGTTGGTTATTATATCACTTCTAAATTTATAGGTTCAGTTCATTTTAAGCTAAATATCTAGTTATTTAACAGCTGTTATGAGTCAGCCAGAGAGAGGATTACTTAAAAAAATGTTGCAACAAATGCTTTAATCTTCAGCTACAATAGAAGAACAAGTCTGGTCAGGTCACATCTAATAAAGGTTGTGCACCAGTAGTACTTAGGAGTTTATCACTGTTCATAAAAAACAGGAGATGGTTTGATATCGTTCATCTTACCACCTTCATATTAACCCCAGAAATTTCAGAGATAGTTGTGATAGATTTTTTTCAGGGTATAGGACTATGCCTAAACACTTTCAGATAAGAAACTTACACAAATGGATACTTCAGTGGTTTATCCTATGCAGAGGCCATATATATTTATCATTCTGTCATGGCTCAAATTACTTGGGATTTTCCATGATGGTAATATGTTTTTGTGTCATCATGTCAACTCTCTTGTAAAAGTAATGGAGAAATTGAGATATGAAGTCAGCTAGTTTTTGTCTGTGTCCTTTACATCTAGCTAAGAAGCATAAAAAGGAGGCAAAGCTGTAAAACAGTCAGAATGTCTAGTGGAAGATATCACCATTTCATGGGTTTCTAGTCTAATACATTGTCCTTAATTCAGCTTGACAACCGTATCTGACAACTGCCAGGAGAACAGGCACGGAGGAGAGGCATATCCAGGCATTGTTATCTCATTACTCCCAATTTTCAGGGAATCACTCATGCAACCGAGGCATGTTAGAGCAGTCAAAGAAGAGCAGCCCCAATACACAAAAACATAGGTACGAAAATGGTGATTTTAACTACTCTCAAGAATTAATAACACTGGCTGAGCACAGTTGTGATGGGAATGTCCTAAATGTCACTGAGTTATAGGGCAGCATAAGAAAATCAGCATGGCACCCAAACTGTTGAAGATCTGTCTGCCTTAAATATCTGCAGCCCATGGCAGTATTGTATCCAGAAAACTCTTCTGAAAGCTGGAAAATCCACAGAACCCTCCTCACACAGAATTGAAGTCCCGCTGCTAGGAAATGGTTAACTCATTGCTACCCTCTGGAAGCTAAATAACTATAATTGAATTGCTAGTCACATCTCTAAGGATGTGCTAATCTCAATCTGTGGCTATCTAAGCAATCTCTGAAAATAATAGAGTGTACAAATAGTCAATCACAAATCAGAAAAAGTAAGTATTGATACAAGGCACTAAAACAGAGACAAAGTTTCTGGGAAAGTACAGAAACTGCAGTCTCTGTGTCACATGTTCTTAGCTTTTCCATTTGCCAACTGGGAGACGGGATGGTAGGAACCAGCAGCCAGAAAAATGGTTTGCATTTGGGCAATTTGTAAAAAATTCCTGTAATAAAGATTCTACTTTAGTTAAATGTGAGTCCAATTGATTTTTCATCCTCTTCTTATTAATATCCCAATGGGTCACTAAAATATGTCCCATTAGACCTGTCAGATTTCTGTAATGACAATAATGCTAGAAACATGAAAAAAAACCCAAAGCAAAATAGGCAAACAGAAAAGTAGTGAATTTACCACAGGAATTTTATACTCTTTAAGCAGAAAATCGAGGTCTGTTCCTAAGTAAAATAAAAACTCTTCTTGAATAAATCAGAAATTATAAGTATATACCTTAAAATCTGTTATAAAAATAGGGTGATAGGATTTTTTTACTGGAATGGATGATTTCTAGTTTGTAATTTCCCTTATCAATAAGATTTATGCACAGCCTTATTTTCAGTTTTGAAGGATAAATTCTACCCATCTATGAAAAGATGTTAAATACATTCTGTACTTTTTAACAAATCAAGTTATCAACAAAACTTCTTATGATGGAGTTTCTCAAATATATACAGTAGCCACGTCCATTCACAGCAGTATCTAATACAAAATGGTATTTCATTCTTGAATGGTTGCAGAAATTATCTGCATCAGAAAGAAACAGTGAAAACATCTGAGTCTTCGCTAATTTTTTAGAGATTATTTTGCACATAAAAACAAGGAGGAAAGGGGAGGAAAAAATTTAAGTGGTTGTGCAAAACTTCAGAAAGGCACCCTATGCATAGAATATGTGGTTTTGTCCTTCCATGAACAGGGACAGAAATGGGAGTGCAATTAAGTACTTTGCTGTACTTAAACTAAAGACCAGCTTACTCCTGAAAGATTCTCACAAATACACAACTTTAAGCACACCCAGTCTTGATAGACTCCAAATTCCAAGTCTTTTCTGCTTTTAGTCCGTTCCTTTTTAAGACAGTACAGAAAAAGATGTTATCAACATCTTTAATGAGGAGATAGTTTAAAAAAGTAATAAAAGGGAGGTACATCCTCAATTCTCATGGAAATTTCCATGATTTCTTTTCCATGATTTATTCAAGAAGAGCAAAATACCAAGCAATTACGTGCCTGAAACATTGATTTGGATCACATGATTTAATTAGCAAATTACACCTTTGGAGAACTTTTCACACAATGATAGAGGAAAAGAAAGTAGGTCTTCAATTCGTCATTCTTAATTATCTCTCTATCAGAATTGTTATTTAATGAATGCCTCTGATTAAGTTTGTTTCATTAGATTATGAGAACTGAATCATGCTATAAGGCCTGTATAGACTTATGAATTTTAAGAGGTAAGGAAGCTAGTCCCGTATGTGTCAGCTTGACATCTGAATTATTCATCTTTTTTCTAATGTGCTTATGAGTTGCTGGTTTGCTACTTTAGTAAGAACCGTACAATTGTATGGCTGCTCTCTTGCCTTTGTCTTTAGCCTGGCATTATAAAATAACAGTTATTCATAGGACCCTAATTTTAAATCACTTAGGTTTACTAACAACCCTTAAGACCAAGTGATTTTCACAAAGAAGGGTTTAAAATATTTACATTGCTTTGATTCACATAGTGTTTGGAGGGTGGGGTTTTTTTGTTGTTGTTGGGGGTTTTTGTGAGTTTCTGTTTTTGCTTGTTTTTTTTTTCATTGTCTTTGGTTTTTTGGTTTTTTTTTGGTTTGGTTTAGTTTGGTTTTCGTTGCATCTCATTTGAATGAAGTTGCAAATTATAGAAAAACAGAAGAAGAGATTAAAATATTTACATGGTATGAACATTTACTGTTGTGACAATCATAATGAGATAAGGATGGTGGTTTTGCCTTTCATTAGTAGAGTAGTTTTGGCAATCTAATTTATATCTCAGTAGAATTCTAGTCACAGTCATATTTCTTTATCTTCCCCATTAAACATTTAGACACTTTCAAAGTTCTTTAAAGACAAACCTTAGGCAATTTATGTCCAAGAAATGAGATGAGCAACATTGCTGCACAGAAAATTAAGGATTTATTACATCTCACTGTAAGGCTAAGGATAAAAGTCACAAAAACAAGGCATTCACAATGCACAAATGTGCATCTTGAAGAGCAATTTTTAACAATGCTCTTGATTCATTATCATCCTGATAGTTGTTCCTTTGTTGGCGCTGTTCATGTTCCTTTCTGTCATCAGTTTAGGTACTTCTGCTGTAATCCAGTGTACCAATAAGAGTGGGTAGAGGAAGGAGTTCTTACTTATAAATCATTAAGAGAATTGTGCTTTTTCTTTCTTGAAAACAGTTAAAATTTAGCTTCCATATTTTGCTGCAATAGGTATTTCTTAGAATTACTGGAATTTACAAATCATATTATTTGAGTTACTAGAATAACTAGGATTTACTAGAATTCCTAGAATTTACAGCATTATCTCTAGAATATGTCTCAATGAGAGGACAATGAACCTCTTAATTACAAAACAAAATGTCTAAAATATTCCAAGTTCATTTCAATAAGTGCAAGCTTGAAAAGAAAAAAATCTATGAAGATAAATAACTTTCTGAATACCTCTTTTTCAACTTCAAAATAATTTCCTTTCCCAAGCAAAAATATATCCCTAAATACAAGCAAAGCAGATGATTCTCCATTCATAACAAGACGTGAATCAGGTTTGTTCATAAGGTGAATTAATTTCCAGTGTTGTCACTGTCAGCTATTACCATTACATATCCCAGATTTCCTGTATGGGCAGATAGATTTCTGTTCTTCTTCTAAATGTCTTTAAATCATTCATGCAGTATTCAATAGGACAAGTCTAAGGGCAGACAGAGAAGTTACATGACAATGAAATTTCTTCATTGCAAGTTACCAGAGAAAACTCTTTTCCAGTTGAAATTATTAGCTTAATCCAGCTAATATTTATAGAGGCATTTTAGTGGATGGCAAAGTGTTTTCTATTCCACCTTGAAAATAGACTGGTCCTGGCTTAAATTATATTCACAAAAGGTTTTGTGACATATTTTTTTTTTATATAAGCTGTTTGGATTTCCTATTTATGAGTATAGTGGTTGTGTGTTTTCCCTCCGCAGTTTAAAAGAAAAAAACATAGAAACTCATATCTAGTTCTACACAGACTCAATACTAAAATCAATAAGAAACAATTCAAGTTTAATGTCTATTCTGCTAAAGATTAATCCACAAGAAGATTGCTGTTTTAAACAAACCCATTTCACAAAAAGGTGAAACAAAAAATTTCTTCGGAATTATATTGCCCCACACAAATGGTTTGCTAGAGTTTGCCATATCCCCAGATACATAAACTCCATAGTTTCCAGCAGTGACCTGCTACATTTAAAACTCATCATGGGTTTTATCCCTTCCTTACCTATCAACATAAGGCAAATTAGCTGCAGTGCTGCAGCACCTCGACACCTCAGTATCAATCAAACTCCCAGGCACAAAATCCCTCCAGGCACAGCCCCGGTGTGCTGGAGAGTGGCCATGCCAGCCTTTGCAGACCAGGCTCACATCAATTCACTGCAAGGTGGAGCAGCAAAATCAATTAGATTACCCTGGTTTCCCTATAAGAAACCAACAATCCAGGAAAATAAGGAGAATTATATGAGGGGTCCTTGATAGAGAGGGCATCTGAATTGGGATTGTGGAAATTTGGCTAGTGTTGGGGCATGACTGTGGAGACCTCTATTTTATTCCTAAATAAAAGCAACTGCCTTGTTATGACAGTGAACAACTCTCATCTGTACGGGACTGTAGGATTCACAATACAACATGAGGCAAAGCTTTCCTTCTGCAAAGTAGGAATTTAAACCTTCTGGGTAGTGCCTCCTAAACTACTCAGAACAGGCAGGGAATTTCCCGCAGTTTTCACCATGGATTTATTATTGTAGCTCTACAACACGGAGCTGAATGACCTAAAAGCATGTTAATGCTGCTGCAGGACACATTAAAGTCATACAACAGCATTTTCCCTGAGTGGGTGTATTCAGTTCAGTTAATAAAGATTATGAGTGACTGCACCCCTTTTTTGGCTATGACACATCTCAAGGATAGAGAAATTTAATAGCATATTAGTCATCTGCCCAGAGGTAAAGTATTTCATAATGAACTGAAAAGCCAGAAAATTGTGTCTATGTGTGTGTTTTAATATTGCTCTGTTCATACTAATGAAATTTATGCAAAGCACCACAAAACCTGATGAGTGTACATCCATAACGTGACTGAAAGACACTGCAGGTTGTGTTAGGGTGAGGTGTTAAATTACTTATTACATGTCAAGTTTTTTCTTTTAACTGCTTTCCTCGTATTTGGAAATTATTTCTGCTGTTTAGTATGAAATTATTAGCACAAAGATCGAGAAAAAATTCACATTTTTGTTCCTGCTGCACCGTGTGCCTTGCCCAATGAAGATGGCAAAGGCAGGAATGTAGGCAGAAAACTTTGCACTTTCTTCATCTTTTAAAAATCATGAGCAAGCTAGATGTGGGTACAAGTGAGGGGGAATCAGGGAAGGACGCGGTGATTCAGATGACTGGCAGTGGAATAAAGAATATGTGGAAAAAGAGTTTTGCTTGCAGGTGTAAGGATGAGGGCTGGCACAGCCAAACTGCTTGCTCACCTTTGGAGCCCAGAGCCCTGAGGTTTGCCTCATGTGCCTTATGGGTTTTGGGGTTGGCTATGTGAGATATGGAGGCACCATGACCACTGCTGAGCCTGCTCTAATCCTAGCCCACAGACCACCAAGGTGACATTGCTGCTGAGCACCAGAAACCTGGATTTCCCAGCTTCTTGGACTTAGCATAGCTGTCTATACTTCTGTGCTGTCAGCCTGGTGCCAAGGAGGAACGGGCACATACCTCTTACATCCAGCTGGGACTGGAAATCAGCTGAAGGTCCAAAAACCTGAGAGTGGCCAGGAGATCTGCAATCCTGGCTCCTTCACATGAGAGGAAGTTCTCCCATTCTACCTAAGGATATGTGATACCAGTGCTCCTCAAAATCCTCCAAAGAACAGGTCTTGGGGGCCCCATATGCCTGGTGAGCCCCTAATTCTTCCTATGGAAACAGCTGCTCATTTGGAGCTTTTGCTGGGGGCTTGAGGAATGAGAAATAGCTCCCTTCAGCTGGAATGCCTCCCCCACTGGAGGATTACTCACGGTGTCTGGGTGCCAGCCAGGAGTCGGATGGCAGGGTGCTGCCTCACAGGTCTAGGTCTCCTTGCAAGTACAGATCTGTCTGTGAAAGCTGGCACGTTCCCTCCTCTTGAGAACAGCAATCTCCAAGCTGGGCTGCCAAACATGCTGGAGAATGTCCACCACTTCACCCGGCCTTCAGCTGAGGCCATCTGACACAACCTCACAGAATGTCTCATGTGGCCATCAGTTGCCTGTGACCAGGGAGAGAGAAAAATGGAGAAAAGACAAAAATCCATCATTTTATGTTTTTAACTAGCAGTTTTTAAACACTTGCTGTGAGTGCCTTGGGAACTAGATAATAAATTGATATCTTTAGATTTAATTTTCTGGATTTCTACTGAATAGCTATTAATAGGATTTTTACCAATAGGTGTGTTGTTACATGAGAACCTAGTGACTATTGAGTATTTTAAAACCTACAGTGATCATTAAGTTTTTCTCCAATCATCTTCAGTGAAAACTGCATTCTTGTTGGCAGTGTGCACCCAAGAAGAGGTTAAGAAAGCCTGGAAGAGCCTCTTGTTCATATTAGAGAAGAATGCTTTGTGAGGAGCAGCTGCAAATGGTTTTGAGGAAAGAACAGTAAAAGCTACAGACCCAAACAAATGAACAAGTGCTGCAGGCAGCTCGGCTTAGAGGAAAGGTGTGCTTAAATGTATTACTGGACTGAGGCATGACAGTACTCTCCCTACTACCAAAACCAAAATTCCTAAATCAGCTGACATGTGTTTGATGTCTTAACCCCAACACTATTGTGATTTATCAAAATTCATGTATAAAAATTAAGTATAAGAATATGGATAATATAAATATATTTACATCTTTGATCAGTTTAATAAAATGGCTAATGTACTAATAAAAATACCCTTGCTTTCAGTCACCACCACTGTGATAGCAGAGCTATCTATTTTTTAATTCTCTAGAATGCACAATTTGGTAGAACTATACTTGATAAACCCATAAACCTCTTTTTAGCTGATTCTGAATATTTTTTAAAATCAGTTCTCCACATCTTTTTTTTTTTTTGAGTCATGCTTAACATTAATGACTCTAAGTTTGAATGCAAAGGTTTTGTTTTCTTTGGGTTATGAGGTTTGCAGAAAATCTGCTGAGATGGTCATCTTAGTCCTGAAAAAGTCTTATGCATGAAATTTCAGAGTACATGACATTTTTGCTTTTCTTAGTGAGGGCAAAGCAAATTCATTTAGAAGGGAAAAGACAGAATTCTTTGGCTTGTTGAAAATCACCTTTCTGGATGCATGCCTGGGCAAATGAATACTATAAATTGTTACTTCCAGAAACCAGTGCAAAAATCTGTAACAATTTAAGAAATTTATTTATTTTTATAATAGCACAATAGGCATGGAATTCTAATGCACTCGTTGCTGTTTTATAAGAAGTATATACAGTACATTTTACCTAACTGTGAGAAAGTTTCCTTGTCTGTTTTTTAATTAGTTTGTAGAATCAGCATCAAAACCAGATCTGTGCAGCATCAAAGCACTGTGCTACAAAGGGCCTGAGCTTATTGTGTATTGACTAACATCAGAAATAAACCGTTCTGAATTCAAACAGAATTGATATTTGCCTGTGTTTCTCTTACCGCTTACTAATAAACGTTGCTTAAAAGTTATGCACTCCTACTTACATAATCTGCTTTCATGTCATGTCATTGATTGTTTTGCAAAATCTCTTGGTTGATTTGGCTGTTAGGATGTTAGCTGGAAACTCAGAGACAAAGTACAATCCTCTAAGTGTTTTTCTTTAGAAATTAAAAGTTTATTTTCTTTACATTGCCTCAAACAAAAATGTGATTTCTGGGGCTTAGACTTTGCATGTCAAAACTCAGCTTTTCTGTAATGTTCCTCCTGATTTATGGTTTTAAGAATGACTAAAAACCCACTTTTTTTTTTCCCCAAGCAGACATACAAATATGTAGTTCACAATTTTTTCTATCTCACTTTTTAAATTTTGCTTCATGTTGGTTTTGTTCTATCCCAAAATAGATCATGATAACAATACAGTCAATATACCAACCCCCTTATATAAAAATTATTTCAATGCCTAATAAAAAATGTAATTAGTGGGAAAGAGAAACTTATCTGTAAAAAAATTTTCAAAAGCCTGTGAGATAACAACCACTCATGATGAAAGTTATTAATTAAAGAAAGCCTATTTCAAGCTTTCATAGAATTTCACTGAAAAAAATGAAAGCAGCTGGGGATGCCAGAATGGGCAATGTAAACACGATTATGTGGAGAGGCCACGGTATATTTACACACTTGGAGTACAGAGAAAGTGTGAACAAGCTCCCCAAGAAAGGCCAGGGATTTTGTGAAGGCTTTTGTATCTCATCCCACCAATAATTTATAAACAGGAGGGAAGGAAGAGACTTAAGCAAGTTATGTAACCCAGCCTAACACAGTCCCAGACATTACATACCATGACTGCTTTTATAAAGGATCCTACAGCAACCTGAATTATTTCTGAAATGTCTGTTAATAATGTCTGTTATAAATACGGTTAAATGTATTGTCAGGTTTTTTAAGCATCAGTATGCTCTCGTGAGTCATTCTTACTCATCCAAGCAACCTGCTTTTAGTGTAAAGGGCTGTAGATGCACTGCAATTATACCTCTTTTGATTTTTTAAAAAAATAAAATTACTACCTTGTTTACCATGTGCCTACTTGTTAGGTGAAAAGGAGTATGTCCTAAAATGTTATAAATTAAAGCAGGAATATGAAGTTCAATTGCAGTATTACTTAGCCTTACAGACAATTATGGATATCTGTCGAACTGAAAAATACCCAGGGATTTTTCATCAGACCTACAGACAAACAGTCTCTTTCACTGCAACAGAGCATGTAAAATAATAAATGTGGTACTTGTGATACTGGAAAATGGAGAAATAAGGAAGACCTGAAGTGCAAATGGAAAAATATGCCAAGTATGTCAGGAAAGAAGAAGATATATTTATTTGTTGCCAAGCCTTTGGCCTCCTCTGTAAGAGCATTCACAGGTCTGCATTGCTGTGTGTGACTTTGAATGGTCTGTACAGAAAAAGTAATCAAACAATGACTAATTAACTAGAAACCCAACAAAACTACTATCTAAACTAACTTCTTACAGAACCCAATGTCCTGAATTTGGGACAAGAAAAATAATCTATTTCAAATACATTAAGTTTGTAAGAACATTAGCATAAATGGAAGAAACTGAAAAGGAACAGCTGTGACACTTCAGAGAAAACACCACAATCTATTATTGGGTAAAAAACACAGGCTACATCCTACAACTCTTTGGGACACAAAATATGGACCAGAATCAGGAAAGTGTCTGGGAACACAACTAGGCTTCCAAAGAGCCATTTAAAAAAATTGCAAGAGCAATTTAATCTCGGACACCACTTGTCCAAACCCAACAGCTCATGGTGGCTCTGAGACATGCAGAGCAGTAACTTTACCCAAACAGCTGTACACAACAGTTGCACCAGGCATCAGTGAGGAGGGTCTCACACAGCCACAGTCAGCCCCTGAAGATCACTGTGCAAGCTATGGTTCTTCCTGCCACTCCAGAGTCTATCCATCTCTTTGAAGCTTTTTATGATTTTTTCTTTGCAAAGTGCCTCTCAGCACGGTGTAAGACCCAAGAACCAAGGGGAAAGATGAGTGAATCTAATCTTTCCAACATTATGACATGGGATGACTCAGAAAATGACAAAAAGTGGTTTTGCACCCCACAAAGTCTCGTTTCAAAGAAAAGACACATCTGCTTTCAGACCTTTAGCTTTACAGTCAAGCCTTTACTTTTTCTATTTTATGTATGCTTACATATGCTTTCCTGTGCATATTTCTGTGTTTGGTACATACAGAGAAGCACAGAAAATATTGGCTTCCTCTCCTTTCCTCATTCACAAAAATGGTGAAATAATAACTTATAAAGAAGCCTCTTACTAGAAATCTGGTTTTAGTGTTTTCATTTAAATTGGTATCCAGAAAGAAATACCTATACACACATATATGTATACATGCGCATGCACGTGTGCATGTGCTTAGATAAAGGAGAAGGTAGCATTCTCATCCTTGTGACTCCCTGTTTAAGGGGAAATTCGACCTGGGAGAAAGGGTCAGCATACCCATTCTGAGTAGAAAATATTAATATCTGTTTTGATTTTTGATTACTTACATGACTCTTAGATGGTCACATACTTTTGCTGTTCTTCTATCCATCATAATTAGCAAGTAAAGTGAAAATCCTGTAAATTATTGGTGACACTGCACATGTAGAAGACCTAGTTTTCAGCAATGGATGTCTTTGGCCATTCACATCCTCCCAATGTTGTTCTCAAGCTAGACAGGATGTGCAATGATTTCTGCTTTCAAAGTTATTTTTTTAGACTAATGCTTGCTCTTTTAAAAACAGCAGGAGCTTCACCTTTAACAATGTAACAGGCTTTGAATATATCTTTGACATTAAAAAGAAAATGAAAAGTGCAACTATTTTCACACCACACTGAGCACATAATATAATCAAGTGGACTCTTTCAAGTCATACAAATAAAAAATTATTGTTTTGCTCTTCAACTTATGTCTTGCCTGCCAATATTTAGGGAAATACTTTAATTTTCTACAATAAAAATCACCAAAATGCAACTAAATGTTCTGTTATCATTCCAAAATTAAGCCATGAATAGAACACCTGTGCACCTTTTGTCTACTCTGGCATATTGCATAACCACTGTAAATGCAAATATTGCAGCTGTATACAGCATTCCCACAAGTTAATATTTACAGTTGGGATTAGTCAATTTTTGTAATTTATTGTATTCTAGTTTGTCTGAATTATGAGCACAGCATCAGATTGGTAAGAGTGAAAAATGAAGAACAATAGAAGTAACATGAACCAGCAGTTAATTTATGTTAAGACTAATTGACTAAACTCTGATATTATTGCAACTGTTGACTTCATAGTCTACTTTGCTGTTAACACTTGAATTATCTCATCCCTTTTGGAAATACTGAGGCTTGCAGGCTGGAATTCTCTATCCAAACAACCTGTCCTTCGCAGACAGCAAAATGAAACTCTTCACCAGCCCTTCCAAGTGCACAGGTAACCTCAGAGTTAAAGAGGATAATTGTGAAGCAGTGAGAATATTGTCAGCCTCTCTCTCTCTGCTCAGTTGGTTCCACTCTTCAGGGCAACAGAAGTCTCAGCAGACTGAGACTTTCAGAAGGGTTTTCATGCTGTAAGCATATATTTTGGGGTAAGTAAGACATGCTGTGCATTAACTATTTCAGTACAAACTTCATAATAGCATGGGCAAAGTAAACTCAGGCTGCTGAAAAGATGTCCAGATTTCCTCCTGGAAAAAGTGAGGGTATAGGAAGATGATTTTTTGCAACATTTTTTTTTTTCTGTCCTATAATATACAGCAAGTGGAACTTCCCATCAAGTGCATCTAAATGCTGGATTTCAGTTACCCGTGGTTTTTTTTTTTTTTTTGAGTATATACTTCAAAGTGAAAACTGCATCTGGGAAGAGGGTATAAAACACCAGGAATCCAGGAGCATAATTGAAGGAAATAATATAAGGATTATAGTATATGGCAATCTGAAAATTAGCCAGAAGGTCAAAGCTTTGGACAGCAAGCAAACAAATGACCAAACTCAAATGCAAAATAAAACTAACAAAAAAATTCCCTTCAAATTGCTGTCAGTGGTGGAACTAATGAACTATTAACTTGTATTTAGTCTCTTCCAAATCAACACCTGCAGCTATTTCTTCCTAAATGTCAGCTTCCCTCAAAAAATATTTGCAATATACTCTCATGCTTGTTAAATCCCTCTTTTTCTGCTCCCTTTTTTGCCTCATATGCCAGAGGAAGCTGGATGTGGATTGCAATGACAGATTGGACAGGGCATGCATGCCAACCACCTAGCCTGTCAGGTGCCTGTATCTAGGAGGGTGGCTGAGCTCTCTGTTACCTTTCCAGACACAGATTTTCACAAAATTCATAACTGTGGATCCTCATGCATTCATCAGTTGAATTTAGTTTAAATTGATTAATTAATATGATAAGAATTTTCTCAGGAAAAACTGGCAGATGTAAAGTGAGATGAAGCACAGCACAGAATCCTTAGAAAGAATTAGGAAAAGGAACCTATCCTGGGATATTATTCAGCGGAGGGGTATATAGCAGACTTGGAAGTTAATTATTCTAATATTTGTTACAGATTTAGTGCTGTACCCTTTCTTGCATCTGACTTTGAAAGAGAGATTAATTGCACTGCACTTCAAAAAATACGAATGGTAACAGACTGGAGAAACAAGCCTTGTAGGACAAAAGGTGAGATGAGTGGATATATTTAACTCGGATATAAAAGTACAGAGATGGGAGATTATGTAAAGAAGTGTTTAATGAAGTGATCAATTGCTCTCCATGACAGGAAAGAGGAGGTTGACTTCAATAGCAGCAAAAAAATCTATGAAATCAGTCAAGTAAGTTTTCCAAGGCAGTGTATGATCAGCTGCCATGGAGGCTTTTAACAGAAATTTACAGAAGCATAGTCTCTTGTAAGATTTTCAGCTTAATGTTTTTGTCACTGTGTCTTAAACCTTTTCTGGGGAGATTCTGGGACACAGTAAGGACCACTACAGTTACAGCAGCACAGCTTGGGCTCTATTTGCATAATTTGCTAGACTTCTAAAAATGTTCTCCACTGATATATCTGTGAAAAATCCAGTCAAGAAGATGTGAATCTTGACACAGGTTTCAGTTAATTTTGGCTCAAGATCTGAATGCATGGAAAGAGTATGTTTAGTGTATTTTAACATCTAACAGGGAGAAATGCTTCATGTTTTTGGTCTCAGTTTTATCAAGACAGTGAAAATTCAATTCAAAGAAAGTAAAAAATAATTATTTCTAAAATTTTCTGTTCTGAGTATTCCAGTCCAAAGATTAAAACAACAAAAATAAACTGTATGTATGTATGTAATAATTTCCCAATAAATATTAATAGTGAATTTTGCTTAGTGGTTATTCCCCTCTTCAGCCTCTCCCCAAACACTTTTTAAAAAAAAAAAAACTAGTTGATGACTATGGAGGCATTTCTTCATTTATGGAGAAGTGATTTTAACCAGTCATTCTCTATGGGGCAAATTGGTCTTGAAGAGTTTTTTGGTTTTTGTTTTGTTTTGTTTAGTCTTTTACCTGGGATGCAGTAAAATTTCAGTCCTGCAAATCTGATTCCATGTGAAGGATCCTCAGTTACCTAAACATTTACTAGTTTCTAGTGAGACTTTTGCATGGGTAAAATCTCATGAGCAAATAAATTCAAAGTTTATAACCTAGAATCACATTCTGAATATAAGAGTTGAAAGTTAGATTCTTTCTTGCTTGTTACACTGCAAAGGGGATTGTACTACAAGATACTGTATAATATTTTTTTTAATGGAGAAACTGGGATGCAGCTGACATGTTTTAAAAAAATTGGATGACAATTAAATAATGTTAAATTAGCTTATAAATATGTATTTCATTCATATTAATTCATCTATTCATTGTTATACATAAATATGTATGAAATTTAGGGTTGGGTTTTGGAAAAAATACCAGAATTGTCCCCCCTTTTACATATACACTTCATATTTAATTAACACATCCATTTCTTGTCTTTAATATGTTAAGTCTGACAATAGCTATTATATGACTTACAGTCCTGCAAACCAAGGTACTAATTGAACAATCATTCCAAACTTTAAAACAACAAAGGAATAAATGGAGATCTCTCATATTAGTGCTCGGCATAAATTGTATTTAACATGGCAATTGGAAGGTAGATCAAAGAATCAAACAAGATGTGTGATACCCCAGTTGTGTAGAGAAGCCTGACCACATTATTCTCTTTAATCTTTTTATTCTCTTTTATCTATTTAATTTTCCAGTAAGAAACCTCTCTAAATCCAGTGCTTTGAAAATCTAAATGGTGGTACATCAGCTACAAGGTCTGCCAGCTCTCAAGTTGTTCTGATTGGTGAGGTAATGTAACCATCCTTATAAGAGGATTTTGGGGACCCAGAGCTCTTACCACATGCATTTCTCTAAGTATACATGAGTAGTCCAGTGGGAGCAAACACAGTAACTCCAATGCAAAATGTGTGGATAGATCTGAGGCCAAGAATTACATCTATAAGAGAGGAGATAGGAAAAATTCCACAATAATGACTGGAGCACTGTCAGAGGAAGGGTAGAGGTGCCAAGGCAGCAGCAGCTTCCTGAACCTCAGCCCTGAGCTGTATACTTTTAAGTTATCATGTTTGGTTTCAAGTTCACTACACACAGGGTCAAAGGATGAAGAAGAAGAAGACCTCTAATATGACAGTGCAAAATTGCCAAGATTATGTTTGTGACCCCAAAACCTGATGCATTACTCGCATGTTCAAAAGATCTCAAATCAGCAAATGCATCTCTCTGCTAAAAATCTCAGTGCCAAAAGCCACACAATTGACTCCAAGTAAAGAGCATTTCAAGTGAATCACTCATCCGGGCAAGTCCAGACAGGAACTGTTAAGTGTCAGTTTGCCGTCATAATGGTTATCTCTCTTTAGGAACTTCAGTGTCAACAGAACCAACACAGACCAATCTCATGTGCTGGGCCCAGACCCTTTCTCTTTCCTGGTAAATGAATGGTAAAATTCCCACAGGTAGCAATGGAAATTCCACCTTTGAGATCTCTGAGGCTCTGCCATTTGTGTGAAGGTCAGAGCTGAGTCTTCTGTAGACAACAAATAGCTACTCACATCTTGATATTTCTCTGCATTTTGTCCTAGCTAGAGAGAATCTAATGCACTGTCTGGGGAATATGGGGTAAAAGAAAAGGAAAAAATGTGGCCTCCCTCCCCTGATGTAGTTTATGCACCAGCTTACCAATCCTTCCTAACCACCCCTCTACACCCGTGCTCAAGTTACTCCACAGAAGTTTTGCCCCGTGCTCAATATTTGATTTCTGCCATTACTAAATTTCAAGCAGGCAAATCCTGAAAGGTATTAGGAAAAAGCACTGATCACTGTAAGAATTGGAGATGACAGTTCTGTCACCAGCAGAGTGCAGATGACCTCTCTCATCTACAATGAACCAAAACTGACAGACAGCTTGAGCTGGAGCTCAAGTTAAGTAACACTAATTCCAGCTTATGGAAATATATCAAATGATGAGTTATTAGCTAAAACTCTCTCCAGTTCTCCAATAAGTCAAAATCTTTCACTTAATTCAGCCACAGGCTCCCTTAAAATGGAAATCGGCTGATAATAAGGTGGTTTCAGGAGCACTAGTAGAAAAATTCATCAAATAACCAAGGTGTTGAAAACACCTTTAAGTGAACTGAAGCTGAAGAGAAGGAATTTTATCTGTTCACATGTTTTTCTGGAGTTCCCACTACTGAAATTCTAATATCATATTCAATCTAGAAAGCCAAGTATCCTCCAGCTTCAGGATTGTCAGACCACTTTAACCAGAACTCAGATTTACCTTCTAGCTCTGTTAAATGGCCCACTTGGAGGCAGTCATCCTCACTTAAGGCAGGTGTATCTGGTGGGACAATGCTTTGCAAATCTTCTACAAACTATATAGTATGAGTTATAAAACTTACACATAAACATTTCAGAGACCATCAGGTGGAATACAAAAGCCAAGTGTTGCTTACAAATAATCATTAAAAGTCTTGCAGCTTGGAACATCTCTGTTATTTCATTGGCCCAACTACTCTGCATTTATTTTCAACAGAAAACACTGCTTTGCACTCCTAAAAATTACCAGATTTGTTTGGGTGCCAAACCTCTCCCATTTTCCATCCCACAGACAGTTAAAGCAGATAGATGTAGCAATGGCAAAGTGCTTCCTTGCCTCTGTGAAATTATGTGGATTGTTTTCCCAATGAAACTCTTTGCAACATTCATAGCAGAAACTGCAGTGCAAAATCAATAGAAATAACTCAGACTCTCATCCAATGTAATCAGTGAATAACCTATATTTTAATATTTATCAATCTTAAATTTCAGTCAGAAAATAAAAGTAAAATGCCTGTTGGCATTTTAAATTAAAATTTAGTACAAAATATCTGCCATTTCATGTAGAGTTTTATAATGAAATAGCAATTTCACCACAGGTGGGAACAAAGCCAAGCCCACTCTTGGTTGTCACCAAGATATCAGGACTCCCTTGCTACGATCAAACAATGATAATGCTTCATCTTAGGCTTCAGTGATTAGCCAAAATGCTGACTTCTGCAGAGTTATTTCAATCAGGAGATGAAAAAATATAGATATATACAAAGGGGGCTTTTTTCTTGGAATTTTACAGACAGAGAACAGCAATTAAGTCAGTCAACAGTGTACTCTGCATTTGAGAAGACCCTGACAATTCCCTTCTCCCCATGATATTGCAATCAGTGAATTCCCTGACACCACGCAGCCTTGCTGTAACTTCCCAACCACCACTATTCAAGATTGCATTTAATGGCCCCTTCTACGTAGCCTTTTGGCAGAAAGGATGCCAAACATAGCTACAGGGCCAAATCAAGTCTCCAGCTGTCTCTAGTTCACCATCAGATAGATCCTCCAGTATAACAATTCCATGCCTACAACTGCCTTTTCTTCCACTGAACCTGGCAAAACATCACTAGGACTAACACCAGAAGGGCAGACATTCACAACAGGTTCAGACAACTACCTTTATAGACATGATGAAAAGAAAAACAATCAGGAGGTATGATATAATTACAGGGTAATAAAACTATAAACATTGTTAATGCATTAATTTAACATTTGGATTTCACCTCAAGGTGTGCAAATCCACAGATGTCCAATTGTTACCATTTTAGGTTGGAGAAAGTAATTTTTTTTTACCAATTCCTATCAGTAGACAGGTATTTTTTTCAGCAGTGACAGAGGAGAAAAGGTATCAGAAATACTACCAAGTGAAGCTTGTCTGAGTGACACAGTAAACAAAAAGGATAAAATAAAACCTTCCATTGTGTCATAAAGATTTAATTTATCTGGTTATGAAAGACACCCTACTGGAGGAAAATTGTTTATGTAAAAAGTAGGAAGGGCAAAATGCTAGTGCTACCATGTGTCCCTGACATCCAACTTTAATTCCTCTCTAAACATTTGTGCTGAAATTCTGAAACCCTTGAAAAACATTGTTTCAGACGAGGCCAAAGAAGGCACCATTCTCACAATTCTCCGGGCTAAAACTTTGCCATTCTCAAAGCAAATCTCCATGGGTAGCAGACGGAAGAGCATTCTGGCCTTAATTTTGAAAGGAGCAAGGAAGTCAGGTAATGACAGTGTGAAGAGATGACACTTGCAGGAAGGGACAGTGTGACACAGAAGACCTGTAAAGGGTCAAGTGGGAGGAAACAGAGGTGAAGAGACAGAAAAGGGGGAGAGATACTGAGTTGGTCCAGGGAAGGACAGTTGAGCACAAGAGGAAGACTGCAGGAGTCAGGGAAACTGTGCAATTTGGAGCTATGTCAGCTAATCATTCACCAAATTCAGAGCAGGACCATACTTTACAGCCAATAGAAAACTCACAGAGGTTAGCCAGTGACTGGCTTGAATAAAGTGAAAAACCTAAGCTTCTGAGAATACCAGACATTTTTATGTCCATAATAAGGCTTGAAACTTTTTTTAAAATTTGTCTAGTTTAAGCTAACTCTTCAAAAAAGAAGCTCTGAGACTCCTTGGGAACTGGACACACAGTTGTTCTTCATTTACTTTATTTTTGCACTTGAAAAATCCAAGGGAAAAAATGCTTTGAATGAAAGAAACACTAGTGTTTAAGTGGCCGACACCGTGTATTGAAGAGAACTTTGTGTCTTTTTCTTGTTACAACAAATGCAAAGCTGCCATAAAGCACTCCACCCCTTATTTAAAGTGAGAGTTTCTGGATATGAAAATCACCAGACCAAAAGCCATTTATGCCGCCTACAGAAGACTGAGACGTTCCAACTATGCTCTATTTCACTTATCAACAATAATAACAATAATTAACTCATGGTTCAGCTGAAGTCTAAAAAGTCTGTTGTAATATAAAGAAAAACAAGCCAACACTAAAAGTCCAAACCATCAAACCTCCTGCAAGCTGATATTATAAAAAAAAAAATAAATTGATACTTGCACAGCATTGTCTGGAATCCTGTATAAGCATGTTAGGAATAATCTTGAATGTCTGACAGATAGGAGAGAAACCTGAGCAACAGCAATAAGGTAAAAACAAGCAAGGTATAAACATAGCCATGAGAGCAAAAAGGTTTTGCGATTACTGTGTGAGGTTTGGGGATGCAATCCCTTTTTGTCCTGTGGGATGGAATAAATGTATGCTGCTGTGAATTTCACTGTATTCTCCAGGGTTTATATATTGCTTTTCTGCATAACTGTATATACAAGTTTAGTAGAAGCACTATATCCTTCGAATGATCAAATTACCCTTTGCAGATTATCACTTTGAAAGCTCATTATTGAAGAATAAATAATCAGGGTGTCTGATCAGAGGACATGTTATACAACCCTTCAATGCAGGCAGCGATCTTTTCAAAAGCCACTTTACCCCCAATTTCCTTTGGAGGCAACACAGTGCTTACTCACAAATCAAAATGTCAGCTTTGAACAACATTTGAAAAGAATATTAAGAACTGGAATAAAAGTGGAAACAGTTGAAAAAGTGTAGGTTTTTACATGATTATTATAAAATTTTATTTTGTCAGCTCTTTCAAGAGTTACTATGCAAAGGACAACAGTGTCCTTTGTTAAAATGAATTATCCGAAAAAATATTGCCACAGTTACCTATAAGGATTGTTACAATTATTTACCACACCACCTTAAAAGGAAAAGCAAACTAATTAAAATAATTGTATAGAGAACTCAAGTCAATAACATATTCTTATAAAAATTTCTGTGTATATAAAAAAATATATACACACGCATAGATATATGAATGTATATATATAAAAACATAAATCCCAGTCTTACCTACAGTGAAAAATCTTGCAGTCATATAAGAATGAAGAGAGATGAAGCCCTTACTCATAAAGAGAATCAGATCACAAGAAGGAAGAAGGTGAAATCAGGAAGCTAGTTCCTACTTGAAAAACCACAGCTGTGAGGAAGGCTCTAAGTTTGTCTATGAATCAGCCAAACATCTGATCTCTGGCAGTAATTAAGTGCTGGAAAATAAATTCATCTGGAATCTTTTTGTGGAATAGGCAGTAGGAATAAAATAGAAGCCACAAAAAATAACAAAGCTCAGTAGCTTTTGGTAGATAACTTCTGTTAAATTATTTAATAATTCCTTGGTAAAAAATAGAGACTATTGAACACAAAGCAATGAAGTTAAAATTTTAGCAGTGACAGTACTTTTTGATCTCTGTAAGTAAAGGGGAAAAAATGCAGAATTACTGAAATTGTAGTATTGTATTTTTTAAAATGAAAGTGCACCAATTGAAAATGCTTATGTACTTTTTTTACCATAGACACAATGAGCAGCTGAAGTGCAGGCTTTCTGCAATACACAAGTAACTCAGATGTTTCTTCACAAACTGACAAGCAATATAAAATACAAATTAAAGCTGAGGCACTTCCAATTTTCACAAATGCAACAAAAAGGTAAGTCCAGCCAAATCCAATTGTCTTGCTCTCCACGTGCTCTGTAAATAAAGTCTGATTGATGATGACTGTGACACTTCTATCCAGAAGAAGTAGGAGGTAGACATGTACTCACCCCGTTTTGTATACAATAATATGTATTTATGTATCATAGCTTTATCTTCTGTAGTATATCTACAATTCCTTTAACTGACTGGAAATATGAAAATTACTTAGAGATCTTTAGCTGTTTTAACATCTTTCTGATACATATTACAAGCAGAGGTTAAAAATAATAACAGAAGGAAATAGTCTTTTTTTTGCAAGTTCTTTAATCTATTCAAAGTAAATAGAAGAACCAGAGCTGCACCACTCCAATGGTGAACTTTCCTCTAAAATCAAAAGTGTATAGAACTGGGCTGTTTTATTGGCCCACTTCAGCCTGTGTATGCTCAAATGTTACTCTCAAATTGGGAGGATGTTTGTGTCCTTCACAAATATCAGATTACCAGCTGTGACATGGCAATTCTGTGACTTCGTAGCATCCAATAGTGTCTTAAGATACCAAAAACAACTGATAGTTGCAACAACCATATTATTCTTTTTCTTTCAGTCAGCAAGTCCCTCTAAGAAGCTTTACAAAACCACAAAGAAATATTGCAAAGAATTGTAAACAATTGTACAAAAAGAAAATTTAAATATTTTCTTACCTGCTGAGAATGTGAATGATACATTCTGTGGTTTGCTCTTCTGGTAATAGATTGTAAGGGAAAGGCAGTGCCAAAATGATGAGCAGCTATATGTCCTTATCACAGAAATGTATTATTAGAACAGGCAGCAATCACAGAGAAACATAGCACAAAGTGTCAGTTTCCAAAAACACTTACAGTAGATGACTCTAAGAAGGAAGAGTACAAAAAGTACCATGCAGAGAGTAAAATGACACATGAGGAAAATCAGACTTTCAAGAGGAAGTCATGAAGTTTATCCACTACAACATGGAAGAAGAAGAGGGTGCCACAAAACTTTGCAGACGGAAAAATAAATTCAACAGGACAGGCCAAAAGATAGTGCAAATGTTTCACTGCTCTAAAAAAGCGTGGACATTTAATGCCAGAAAACAGACTGGATGGAAACAAGCTAAAATAAGTTTTTGGGACACTTTTCCCTTGTGTAGCATGGCTGGAGACTGGACCATGTTGGACAGCAGCTGAGACTGGTTCAGTTGGTTAGAGCAGGATGTTGGTAAGACCAAGGTTGTGCATTCAGTCCCTGGTAAGCCCTTTGCTTAAGAGTCATCTCCTAAGATATGAAATGAAACATTCCATTCACCATCTCCAGCTGCAGGACTTCAGTCTGAACATGCAGAGACCCAGACCCTACTGCAAGCAAATTATATAATTTATTACATAATATATTCACCTTCACACACAAGTAGGGCCATCAATCAGAGAAGAAGGTCCCTAAGGGCTGTGAGTGGGGAATAACAATTCCCTGGTCCCCATAACTGAAAGTAAGGCAGTCCATCAGGGCAGGGCTGCCAAACACAGACCTTTCCAGTCAAACACACAGAGCAGAAGTACTGGTTATTGGGGGATATCTTTCTGTGTTTCAGTCCCACAGCAGCACACAGCTTGAGAAGAGCCTCCCATGGTCCCTGCTGCCTACTCTGAGCAGCCTGTCCATTTCTCAGGTACCACTCGTGCATCCCAACATGGTGCTTTGCTTACTGTCACTGGTCACCCTTTGGTAATGAGGTGTGCTCTAACCACATAAATTTCAGCTAGACCGTGTTTTTATTCCTCATCAAAATGATTGTGTGTGGATAGATTTTGAAAGGCTCTGGGCTCCTCTCTGTTTTGCACAGACATCACTGCTGTACACGGGTGCTCGGAGGTGCTCCTGGAACTGATGCTGAAGTCAGTGCACAGTGATAAGATACCTTACAGATGCCCTTGGCAGAAGGGCTGGATCTTGTTTATGCTTTATCAATTAATCCTTGCATGTCTTCTCCCCCCTCCCTTTTTTAATATATTCCATGGGCTATGATTCCATTCTACAATGTCTGCAACGTGAGAATCAACTGAGTTTTCCATGGGAGAATCAACAGGGCCTTCCACATAACTCTGCTGAAGAGAGTAAACCTAATTTTTCTGCTGCTTTTTTAGAGCCAACATACCAACTTGTAGTAAATATCTCCTAATTTACTTACCATCATATCTATTTGCTTATAGAGATGCAAAATATCATTGGTGGCACAAAGTCTGCACGTAGGTAATTGTTTCACCTCGTCATGAGTTTTCTCTCTTATGGCCTTTAGTCCTTACTACCATGATGATCTCCATTTCTCAGTTTTTATTGATGAGATGACAAAAATGTTGTCATTCCAGTGGCAGAGAAAACTCAACATCTGTTCCATTTGTCCTCTTTTTTTAATTTTCCTTTAAACTGGCCAGTCTTTGCAATTGTATTACCTGTGCCCATTTGTTATTGTTAGTTGGTTGGGGTTTTTTTGTTTTGGTTTGGGTTTTTTTTTTTTGTTTTGTTTTTTGTTT
>VWYE01015494.1:384486-422305 GCA_013398995.1 Alaudala cheleensis
TTTTTTTTTTGCTTTTTTCTGAAGCAAATGATGAGGTAAGTCCAAACATGCTTTATATTAATTTTTATTCCCCTCGTCTGATTAGCAGCCATTTAGGGAAGAAGATAAGGAGGACATTTTGCACATGCTGGAATTTTCAGAAGAGTATGTGTGAAATGACTTTTGGAGACTTCTTGCTTAGCTGAAGAGCCAAGTGCCTTTCTGATAATCTGATGTTGAAAAAGAAATACATGGGAGATAACGCAGTCATATATATGGACACAAACCCACTGTTGGGATAGATTCCACTCCAAAAGGTGCGTGGCTCAACCCAAAGAACACCATGGCACATATCCATCATTCTGAAGATGCTTCCACATGCCTGAAGCCACATCTCACATAAAGAGACATGCCAATGCACAAAGGTGGTGGTAGATGTTTCACAGCATTGACAGCCTCAGGGATTCCTTCTGTCACTAAGAGCATGTAACCTATTCTTTCTGAGTTGTAAGTACCAAAATCAGCCCTGTGGAGCTCCCCAGCTGTGAAGGAGCAGCACAGATCCTAATTTGGACTTGGTGAATATCTATGGGCTGTCTCCTCAGGAGTACTGCAAGGCCACTCTCAGGGCCAGTTCAGCTGTGTGTGCAGGCAACAAACCTGTCAGTGCAGTCCCAAACCCAGGCAAGGTCTACTTTCCTGAGTCTGTTTGGTATGTGACAGATGTACTAACGCTGTCTGGAGGCCAGTAGGTGTCCTTAGACATGCTGCCCACAGGCTGACTTCAAAACTGCTGTGTGGAGTGGAAGATCTGAAAAACTTGCTTATTTTCAGGCATTTCTCAAACCATAACAGCAAAAAATCATCTTTCTTACTTGCAGCTGAATCTCTTTTGCAGTAAATATTTTGGATAGTCCTTGTTTTCAGACAGGACAGTCATACAATTCTATTTGTAAAAAGCCTAGCAAGCCAGAAATGGGCCTCTGGTGTCCCTTAAAACACTCTATCAACAACATCCATTAGCAAACAACATTCAGTAGATAGTTGGACTTTCTATAAGATTACATCTGTTATACTAGGCCTTTTCTTTCATACTTTAGGCTCTCACATAACTTGTTCATTGTGTTACCAAAAATTTGGTAAAATAAAAAAATCTCTTTAACACCAATATAGCATTAAGAAGCAGGTGTTCTATATTTGGCCAGATGCATGGGGGAGTAGCTCAGGAAAGTTTCTGTTTATATGTATTCTACATACATGTTCATCAATTGACCCAGACCAAACATATATATGATAATAATTTCCCTGAAACCATTAACATATTTTCTGTCCCCTTTGCACATGCATTCTTCTGTCCTCAGGGTCACTCTGGTGGTCCCTAGTGGTTGGAGACCCCAATTCCAGTTGACCTGGCTGAGTTGGCAGGGCACTGGGGCTGGTGAACTTCCAGTGCTCCTTCTTACACAATGGGTATTGTGCAGTTCTTAGGTCAGTAGTTTTGGAGAAAAAGGATTGTGTTAGCTCACCAGGTGCAGACAATTTATCACCTGTTAACAATTGCAAAATGGGACTGTTCTCTTCTTATGGCATCCCAGTACATCTTGGTAGTTAAATACTGCCAAGAGACACAAGTGTTCTTGATGTGATTTTCTTTTCAATGCCAGAGAGTTAACAACCCATTCCCTTTCCACCACTGATATCCAACAGATAGGACTGTTACTGGCTGTCAACACAGAACATATTAACTGCTCCAGTGCAATTGTCAGTGTTCTTTGAAGACTGAAATTACATAAAAAGTAGAAACAACACCTTCTCAGCTGTGATTACTTGAAATAGGGAAATAGTTTTGTCTAAGATTCGAAAGTGACAATGAATACCAGTTTGAAATCTAAATCTAAAGAGCTGGATGAGCTTTAAGACTTCTTTTGTCCCAGGCCATCTACTCATTATTTACAAATCACAGACTCAGTAACTACAAGATTTCCTGGTGACTCATATCCATGAAAATCCCTGGCATGCAACATCTTACAAGTAAATCCTCAAATGAGCTTAGTCATTGTGTCACCAAGGGAGGCTGAGAGTCCTGCAGAAGGGTGTTTAACAGACAAGGATTTTACATGCCTAGCAGCATGTGGACATGGGAAAGTACATTATATTTTACTAAAATCCTTCCACGGGACATTGGAAAATCTATGGCTTTTCTTGATTTTGTTATATAGGCCAGCTGTGTGAGGAAAAACATTTTGTGGGAAGCTATAAACCTGTTGGAGCTCAGATAGGAAAAGTAGCACCTTTGAAAAAAGGGGGGAGGCCCATTGAAATGGCCCAAGTATAACAAGTGTCAGACTTATAAGGTGCTATGGGATGAGATGACACCATGATATCTCCAGGGTAGAGGTATCACAATATGGATACAATAGCTTGATGCCTATTGACTACACAAAGGAGAATTTGGAATTCTCAGTTACTAAGAGATGGTTTCAAAAACACACATGTCATGTGTAATTGTGAGGTAGGCTGATCAAGAAAGCATCAAATCAGGAATTTTTCAAAATGCTTCTGTTTCATCAGAAAATGACAATTCATTGAAAACTAATGTTTGCCAGGAAAATCATGTCTCCCCATGTAGTATTCACCCAGCCTTCCAGAACACTTGGTTTGAAAGTCTGAAACTAAGATTATTTTATTTAATTTGGAGAAAAGTCTATGTTGCAGGTAAAATTAAACTGAATTTCTTTAAACTTAAAAACCTTTTGTGTGCACTAATGGAGAGTTCCAGTGCTATGAAAACATCTCTAATGATATAAATCATTATTACTTTTCAATATTGATTTGTAAAAAAACAATCCATATATTTATTTTTGGGTGAAATTAAATGCTACTTAGTTCATTTCCAAGGTGTGTTCCTGATTCTCTGATTAGAAAATAAAACGAGGTGAGGTAGGTTCATCTATTAAAGTGCAAAGACACAAATACAACTTCTGTGTCATTGCAAAAGTGAAGTTAAATATCTTCTAAAAGAGAAGCCAGATGTAAATCTTTTAATTTTATGATTACATGTCCACCCTAACTCAGAACCAACATGCTGTTTAGACATCTGCCCAGAAAAAGCAGAAATAAAATTGAAACAAAAACAGATAAAGTGGAGCCTGAAATGGCTCAATACAAGCAGTTTGGGTTTGGTAAATAAATAAAAATATGGAGTACAATATTTTTTTTAAGTAGATGGAGGAAGGAGGAGGAGAAAAATCTCATCTGCAAGGAGTATTACCTGAGTCATCATGCAATTAAAGTCTGTGGGCTAATTTTGGGTCTGTTCCACATGCTTTGCACCAGCTCCGGTGGAATTACACATTTCAAAACCTACCTCAGCTACCCATCACATGATGCCTTTGGCATTAGGAAATTTTTAAACACTCCTTCCTGAGCTTTTGTGTAAGGTGCAGGGCCAGTGAAAGGGAATGTGTTTTGAGACACTCACAGCATCCAGCTAGTCTCACCTCTGTGGCTGTCCCTTGGGGACAAGGGCAGTGGATGTTAAATTGATTATCTCATGGCTACTTCAATTTAATATAGCAATTGTTATCAGGTAGTATCAAAATATAGCATATAAATATTATGAACCAGAGACTAACCACAGGAAGAAAGCAAGCTTCACTTCATGCCTGCAGGTAACCTAAGCAAAACTAATAGACTGATTATTTTACAACAAGTCTCTTCCTTAGATTGCAAGGTGATATACAAAAGGAGCTGAGTTTCGACTGAATCCACTTAATTCATGCTCTAAGCCAACACTTGAGCAAGGAATGTGAAAGGAGAAGACAGAAAACAAAAACGATGGTGTTGATTCAACAGAATCTTTTCTTGAACATAAGTGATGCTATGCAAAGGGCCTTGTTTCTGTAAAAAGTTTGCAGCAATGAACGCATGAATGAGTTATAAAAGGGAAGGAAACAAGGAGGGCAGTTCTGCCTTGCCACCTTGAGGACTTTCTTGCAAACCCAGATTTGCAACCTATCAAGAACCTTGAGTGATGTGCCAGAAGCTGTACAATAGCATCCAGTATTGTCAAGGTACCACAAAAACCTTAAGTCCATAGTCCATAATAAGAAATCTCACTGATGCCCAAACTTTGCATAGAGAAAGATCTTCCTTTGTCCTTCCTGTCCCTACCCACAGTGCAGAAATTCCCAAAGCCCCAGGATCCACTGTCAGCAAGTACCAAATTGTGCCTTTTAGAAAGAAACAAAGCAGCTTGCTCCTAGTATTGAAAATTTTACCCAAATAATAACTGTGAAAGGTTATCTGGAGAAAAACAAAAAAGAAAATAATTTCTGTAATAAAGACTGTATTCCAGTTTGCAGCTTTTTCTGGTAGTATAACACATAAGAGCCTGCAACTTAACAATCATGATGGATATTGGTCAGTTCTGGCCATTTCTCACGAGGTATCGTCCTTAAGTAATAATATCTAATTTAAAAATATTAGTAACCACATAAACTGTTTGACATATATCAGCAATCACTCCAAAACAACTTGTTTTATCAACTGCTCAATTTATCCTGAATATCTGCACCAGTTACCTTAGGCAAGGAGATACAAAAATCCTTAACACAGTGGAGGGGTAAATACGAGTACAGGGGTATATGTAGTATTTTTATGTTCATATTCACACATGCACAGACACATACCCAAAAATACTTCAGTGGAATGTACTGAGTTTTCAAGAGAACTTGGCACTATTGAAAGTTTCTTACAAACGAACCTGAAAAATAGTTGTGAAATAACGCAAACTGAGGCAAAGAACAACATATACAATATTAAATACTTTGAACTTAGTGAGTTGCTTGCTTGGACTTGCAGGACAAACCTGAGAACTGAGATACAGTCAGTATGAAACTGCACTTTAGAGCTTTGTCTCCTACTAATGCCTGCTTTATCATTTATGTTAAGTATGATTTTAATGATGGGTAATCTTCAAAGAGGTATAGAAAAATCTCTGAGAGAGGTTGAATACGAGGAATAGATTGGGTACAGTCACAAAACAAGGGGTGGGGTGAGGAAACAATCTTGGCTCAGTGGGACAAACACTCAACATGAGGGGGCTAAACATGGCAGATTTTCTCCTAGGGGAAAGGGAGGGGAAGAACAAGAACTGGTGCAGGGAGCAATCTGAAAATAAGAGTTTGTCTGACATGGAAAAGAAGAAAGATTTAGGAGATATGTGAGTGGCAGAGCAGGGAAGCAATGACACTGTAGAAATTACTGAAAATTCAGATTTTGTGATCTGCAAGTCTAAGTCATCCCCCAGAGGTTTGCATCCCTCACTCTTGGCTGTAGGGAGTATATTAGATAACACCTACTTTAAGGTTTCAGGTAGGAGCCCAAAAACAACTTGAAAAAAAAGTTTCCAAAAAATCAACATATAAAAAATACTCAGAAAAAATGTAGACATTTTCATGGTCTTCATGGGTACAATATGTCCTCAGACTTGACCAATATTGCCTTAAAAGAAAGGAAGAGAAAAATGCCATTACAAGTCATTACACAAAGTCCTGATGTTTTATAACCTTATATAAGGTACACATAAGTGGTACAACCAGTGTCCTTGCCCAGTTTCCAACAAACAGACAAGAACAAACTGAAGAGGTAGTAGTGACCTTAATCAAAAGGAAAAGTCGCTGTTTACATCCATCTATAGCTTGGTTAAGGGACAGAACAGTACTGGACCTTACTAAAGGACAGGCTGCAACTGGCTGTATGTCAAAAGACAAGAGGCTTTTGATATAGGAAAAAGACCAAGCAAACTCTTTGTCTGAACATGTATCAATCTTCTGAAGATATCAGGGAGCGTAATGACTGCAGCACGGCCCTGCTGCATGAGCTGGTGAAATTGCACTCAAAGAGAAGGAGGACAGAGAAAGGAATCGGAGCCCCTTTGTCTCCTTTGCTCTTAGAAAAGCTGCTTTTAGCCCAAAACTGTGGGAGTTCTTGTTAGGTATCACCTCCTGTTTCTCCTGCTAAATGCATGAATACTAAGGCGCTTGGATGTGAACCAGAAACAGTAGACAAATTCCCTTCTCATGCTTCTTAATGACAATGTAAGATAAGTCAATCTCACTTTATGAAACGTAATTCAGCGCTGAATTTTATTGAACACTTAAGTTTGACAATTCCTCATCTGCTAAAATGAGGTCTATGACAGCTTTCAATTTAATTGACAATTGTATTCAAGCCCTATGAAAAAGAGCATCAAATAGGTCACTTGATGATTAGTTCTTCCTGACTTTCAAAGTTCTTGTCGTTTTCCATCAATTTCAGAAAACTTTCTTATCCTTCTATCTCCGGGAAATTTGGGATTCAGAGTGAGATAAATAAACCATCACTGCTGTGATGCATCTCACTCAGTATAATCAAGCACCCACTCCCACAAGCAAAGGAGCCTTGGGGTTGTTCCATGCGAAAGCAAAAACATCCATGGGGCTTTCCCATGAAAAACAATGGACAACCATCATGTCCCTGCCTTTAACTGGCACCCATCCCTCTGCTGATTCCTGAGGGTTCTAAAATTAATTGCTGTTGATCAGGAGGAGTTAGGGCAACCTCTGAAATTGAGTGCTTTGAAGACTTACATTCCAAGAAGCAGAAAATAGCACAGTTGTGCAAGAGTCGGGGTTATCATATGAATACAATGCATTTAGAGGTAACCCCATTCTGTTGAACAGAGCCCTGCAAAAAAGGAAGACCCTCCACTTAGCTTCTTGTAGAGCAGGCACAGAAAAAAAAAGAAAAAAAAGAAATTGCATATTAACAGCTCTTAAAGCTCCTTCATATTCTCATTTATCTCACAGAAATGTATTAATCTTGTTATGACTTTAACAAAATGGTTAAAGAGGATGCAGAAATTGAAGTCAAAAGCACAGATCCATAGCTTTCCTTCAACAGATTAGGTAGGATTTGGAAATAGGAATCTCTAGTACAATAAGGAATGCTACTAGTACATTTACGTGGCATGAACATGCACCAGAATAGCATTGAAAAGTTTTATGTCTGGTCACAAAAACTAGCTTTGTACAACAACAAATTCTGACAGGGTTCAGTGGAAGAGACCACTTTAAAACAATTGAATTTAAGCACTCTCTCAAAATTTGCATTGATTTATGAGCTATTGTGTTTTCTTGGGGGGAAAAAAAATCAAGAAAAGCAAATATTAAATTCCAGAGCTGAAATACTAACTATAAGTAAAATACAAGCCTGAGCAGGGTACAGCATTTCATTTATGCAATATTTACACTTGCACATACTCCTTCAGCAAGTGGGGTAACATAAGCAGATCTGCTTTACACAAGGATAAACTTCAAAGGAAACGTTGACTTCTGTGGTCCACATGAATTGTTACCTCAAGGTCTAACTCTCTCCCTTCTTTTGCATTTTACACAGTAACAGTCTACCATTTAAGTCAGCAAGAAGAAATAACATCACAACAAGGCAGTGCCTATTCTGCTTGCAGGTTGCTTATATTAAAAAAACCAAGAAAGTTGTTGCCTATAATTTAGTAAAGTACATGAATGTTCTGCAAACCAAATGAGCAAATCCTCAGTAAGAGATAATAGCCTGCATAACACAAGAAGTTTGCTCTAGGTGCTGAAATGTTTCCATTTCTTAAGTCTTGGCACAGCCTGGGATGGACACCAACAATTCTCAAGCAATGGATACCTGTTTTTAATCAAAGAGAAGAGTCACAAGATAACTTTGTTGTCATCAAGTTATTAATGCTATTAGGCATGGATATACAGCTCTACACAACAAAGTCACAAATAAACCCCAAACCTGCATGCATTTCTTTTTGGAGATAGCACTGCATAATGCACAGATTAAAGCATATGTAAACATAAAGGAGATATTGTTAATGTTGTTTTACAACATTAGTTTGAGTGAGATTCATTTTATCCTTGAAGTGAAGGGTAGACATCAATCTGTGCTCCCTCTTGACTGAGTAATTTTTCACTCCAGAAAGTAATTTTAATGTGAGGGTTCCCTGTGTTGGTGAGGGAATTGGCATTTGGTGAGGTCATCATTTCATAGATGTGTGCTCCAAAGCTACAGCCCAAAAATAAAAGTCTATACTGGCTTTCACCTTGTAAGTGTATTTGTACCTCACAAGAATTCTATTCACAATTTCCATCAACTGCTGCTTTTGATAAGTATTTCACATACATTTCAGTAGTAATTTCTCCCTTTTGATTTGTTAAAAATTGTTTTTTCTTACATTCTTTCTTCTTCTTTGAGGCAAAAAATAAAAAAAGAATAGATCACAATTTTCTTTATTTGTGATCTTTGAACTAGGATAATCGGTTGACAGTTTATATAAAACTGACAGCTAATAAGCATACATTTTACAGTGCCTAGGACAAGTGAAAATCTGTTTAATGATTTAAAGCTAAATTCAGTTTAAAAGCAAATAGTCTCTCAGAGCATTTACAATGCAAATACTGCCACAAATGCATAAAAATCAATTAAGTCAATAATCTAGAAACTGTAGATAAAAATGTAGACTGGTATCTCAACATTCAAGCTTAAAGAAACATAAACCAGAGAATTGACTAAGAGCAGCATAATGATTTTGAATAATTAGAAAGAAATGTTTCTAACAAAATTGAGGGTTCCAGACAGAAAGACTCATGACAGAGGATCAATCAAAAAAGAAAGAGAGAAATCAGTCAGATAGGTCTGAGGCTGCTACATTATACTTCTATATTCAGAGGTCACATAACAGTTTGGTTGGAAGGGCCCTTCAAGGTCATCCACTTCCAACTCCCTTGCTGTAGCCAGAGACACCTTCCACTAGACCACTGTGCTCAAAGCCCCATCCAGACTGGCCTTGAACCCTTCCAAGAGCAGAGCTTTCTGCAAAGGACAAATAATTTGTTTGACTTGACATTTTCAGATGCCAGAATATGGTTAAAGGTCAAGTCTGAGTAACAACAAAAAGAGTTACTTTATGAGAAAATTGGACAGTTCTGGGAAAATCAGTAAGTCTCCTAAAATATGAATATTTTGACAAAATGAAAAAGAAAAAAAAAAAGGGGAGTCAGGCTCTTTAACCTCTGGGTTCAAACAAAATATACAGAAAGTTGTGATGATAACTTCATTTGTGAAAATCTTTCCTCTGGGAAATATGAATACAGAGAATACTTATGAAGAAGAGAATTCTACTTATCCGATGCACCAATATTTTATTTCTATGTTAATTGGAAAAGAGAACTCATGTAAGGAGTAAGAAAAAATATAAATCATCATATAGAAAACATTACCATCTACTCAAAAAATTTCATGCCTGTAGTGTGGCTCATTTAACATAATAATAGCAAACCTATTTTTCATACATGGCATTATAAATATCAGTAGACCAAGAGCTGAAAGAACCAAAAATTATCCAAAATTAGTCCCTGACTGAGCAAAGCACTTAAATGTGTGCATAACCCTAGGGGCAATAGCAGTCCAATTCACCACAGCAGCAATATGCAGCAACAAGTCAGAGGACTTTGCTGGACACATTTCAGTCATACACTGGTAAACTCTCACCCACAAAAAAAATTTGCTCTGATATTTATGTCTTTGTACAATCTTCCTATACAAGGGTGTTTTGTCAAGGAAAAAAAAAAACAAACCAAAAAACAAATAGAAACCAAACCAATCCTTTTTAAGAACTTGGCAGGGAACCTTTTTAAACCTCAAAGCATCGTGGGGTGGTACAAAACACTAGTTCCTTTCTGCCTTCTTCCAAACAAGCAGTAAATTTACACCCTTTTCTGAAAACTCTGCTCAGTTTTGGGGTGGTCAGCCCCTAGTGAGGTCCTCCTGCTGTACTGCCAAGGCTGCTGGCAGCAGGACCTGCTTCAGAGACAGAGGCTCAGAAGCCCTGGGTCACAAATTGCTACTGCAATCCCATTTTGTGCGTAATACATCTCTTTGTTTGTCAAGAAGGATCTGAGAAGAATTAATTTGATGTCCCAGGATTAGCTAATGGGTACTTCTGTGGTTGCTGCCCCTTTGGGTCACATGTCAGCCTGTGATGCTGCATGGACACCCTTCTAGTCCAGTGGATGCTTCCTCCCAGTATGTTTTGACATGCCACAGATACAAATCGAAGTACGGTGACGAGACTTCACTTTCAAAAAAATCCCTAGGTGAAGCATGTTATTCAGCTTCTTACAAAGAGTAAGGAAACTATAAATACACACCATGTGGATAAAAAGGTGCTTTAGCACACACACATATTACTCTTTACTCTAGCATAATGCATAAATTTAACAAATATTTACAGTTTAAATATGAGATTAATTTATCCTATTTTTCTTTTGTATGTCATCTTTTGACAGCAAACTTACACCAGTCACAAAGTTCTCACCATTTTAATGTTATTACGTATTTTGTTTTAATTTGCTAACAATGAACAGGAGCTGTAAAATGTTTCATCCTTAAGAAAATTTTATATTAATATTGTGGTCTTAAATGAAAACCTACATGCCTATTTCACATGCATTCCTTTTCTTTGTCTTTCCCACCATAGCATCTCACTCCTGCTAAATGTAGTCAGAAGAGAGATTTTGCTTACAACAAAGATATCCATTAAGTAAATAAATATGTTAAAAGCCAAAGTACAACTCAAATGAAGGCAACAAATCAGAAAAAGCGATCACTTTATAAACCTTTGGCATTATACATCTTTTTGGTGGAGCATCTGTCATACGCTTGAGCTTAGTACTGCTTATAAATTAAACAAGCCCTAAGGACACAGAACAAACTATAAGTATAATGAAGTCTAATTCTTTACTTTGTCTTGCAAACGTTAATTTACCTATGCAGTCCTGCGAGGTTTTATTATCTCCTTGCACACAGAGATATTTCACAGAGGCCAATGAAATTTCTGCAAGGAGAGAGACTCAGTGTAATCACACACTTCAGAACTTGCTTACAGGTTAGGATTTACGAAACACACTGCATACACTGGAGATATGCACCATCCTGTACACATACTGCACTGAGCTTCTGCTGTTCTCTTCACTATTTAGTGAATTATTTCTTCTCTTCACTATTTTTGAATTAGTTTTTGTGACTAATACAAAAAAAACCCCTCCAAACTTTGCATATTAAGGATGTGTAGAGTTTCTGCTCTTTTCACCTAATAAGGAAAAGTAGGCATAATAGGTACTTTAATGTCCTCTATCATGATGGCCTAGTGCCAGCATCTAACAGATCATCCGTGAGGACAACAAGAAGTTAATTACTGTGCATGAACCTGGTTCTTTTTATGACTCATTCGTTCTCAATGAGGATTTCCTTATCCCAACTGTTAAAACAGTACAGTCATTTCACTTTTGACAAATAATACAAGTTCCAGAGCTCTGCTGCCGTCAGAAATGAGAACACCCATCCAGCGATAAAACTTGAGTATTTTTTTCCAATTCCCAAAAGAGGCAGTTATACTGCATATGCATCCTGTGGTCTCTATTCATAAAAGTCTTTTGTCTGCTTAATGACTTTGACACAGATGCCCTTAAGTTAAAACTGTTGCAACACACCCGCTTTCTTCAGGGTGACAGACAGCAAGGGATCTCAAGCATATCCTGCAGAACTGTAACAAGTGCTTGGAAAAGTACTTTGTAAATCTTCACCGTCTCAAATCACAGAGCAGACACATTTTGCTGCCTGCTCCCTAGCATGATGTCCCATTCCCCATTTGGCCCTCCCTGAATACAATTTTGAAAACTCTGCTTCAGGCTTGGTCCCATAATACAAGGAAGATATTGTGAATGTTGCACAGAAGCTGTGCAGTGAATTGAGTTAAAAAATAGAGACCAGAGAGGAAACACTGTGCTGTCACTGTATCTGGTGGCAGTGGAACCCCCCAAATTCAGTCCCTCCCTAAACAACATCACCTACAGAAGACCATACATCCCATGGTGGTTGAACTCTTTTTAAACAGAAACAGGTCTGCAGCTTCACAGGAGAGAGAGTTCCTGCCCAGTTCATTCTGCCTGGGCAGTATCTGCTGTGGGTGTCTCAGAAGAGCCATCACACAGGTACCATTTATCAGAGACTCCCTGCCACTCCTGATAGAGAATATATGGCACCCATTGACAAATTTGTCTGCTTTCTCTTTGTGACACTGATGTTCTGCTACCATTCCTTTTTCCCCCCTGCTTTCATGCCATTTGCAGTGAAAATATTTCATGGAAAAGAATTTGAAGACATGGAGGAGGAATCATGAAAGTAACTGTAAATCATTTGTTACCCACAAAAATTTCTTTAATCCAAGATAACGAGCTTGCATCCCATTATTTTATTCGTGTCCTGAAGTTATTATTATGTTCTTCAAAGACTGTAACTTACATAATTTCTGTATGGCATTTTGTCTAACACTGATAAATTACCAAAAGGAAGGGAGCACAGTAAGTAAATTCATGAGTTCCCACATCTGTAAGATTTTATGCTATTACTGTGCAATTGTAAGATTTATAAGATTTCTTACTACTTTTGACAGTCTAAAGAGCAATCTACAAAACATCTACAGATGTGATTTGTTATTTTGTTATTTGATATATTAACTAACTAGATTGACATTAAACAATCATCAAAATAGCATACAAATAATTATTTTTCTGGAGAAAGTCAGACACTGTAACTCTTCCAGAAATTAAAGTGACTAAAAAATTCATACACAACAAAGATTGAAATAGAAGAAGAAAAGAAACCAACTAAAATAGTAACAGAGATTTCTTATGGCTTAGAAACACTTCACCACCAAGAAATACCCCTGTGATGCAGGGCAAGTCAGTCACCAAGAACATGTTAACTACTGCTGAGGTTGCTATTCTGTATTTTAGAAGGCTGTTCACAACCCAGTTCATTTCACTCACTGGCACAGAGCATAATCCCCACAGGTTACTGAGGGTAGTGGTCTGATGAGAAGCTTTTTACTGGATTTTTCACCCAGAAACCATACTGTGAAATCTCACTCTAATCTGCAGTCTTAATGCAGCCTCTTAAGAATGTTGCAGGACAAAAATTTACAAACATTTCCTTTTATTTTCATTTACAATATCTGAAATAGGGTTTATGCACCTGGATGAAGATCTTTTGATCCTTCACTATGCAAAAACCCCATCCCTCTCATTTTCTAAGCAGGAAGGATGGATGCAAAGGGGGACTAAAAGCATAACAGCAGAGCACTGAGAAAATAATAAGGAAATTGTACACTGGAATCCGGGCAAAAGGCTGAGCATGTCTGACTCCCCTGAAAAACTACATTTGAATCAATGCAACAAGAAACCTAAACAGGACAGAGGCCTCAGAAATACTACATTCCTACAGTTTTCATAACAGGTATTTAAGGACAGAAAAATAAAAAAAGTTTTAGGAACAACCAGCACTAATGTGTGTCTTTCAGGGCTAGAGATCAGTCCTTAAAAATTCAGACTTGAAGTACAAACTCAGAGGAAAACAGGATTACTGATTTTTACTGTTCACATTTCACGCCACTGCCTGATTTTTCTGTAGCCAGTGTATATTTTGGAAGGGAACTCCCAAAAATCTTTACACTTTGAAAGGACATGAACTACAGCCAAACTTGTCAGATTCAGTTCTTATCACATCATGAGTAGCCATGGTAATGTCAAGCTCTGAGGATCATTTAGATTTGAGCACTCATATTGCTGAGGATGGATTTTATGTCTGCTGGTCCTGATCACCCAGATCTCACATGCTGTATTAAAAATAACCTTTCAGGACCATGATTGTGCTAGGACTGGAATATTGCTGCAGAAAGAACATTGCCCCAAATTGTCTATTTATTGCTGAGGCCAAAGAGAACAAAATTCAAATGTAATATCAGTGTTATCATACCTATAATAATAATAGATAAAAATAAACACATTCTTTTCAAAGTGAGGGAAAATATTTATAGAATGAAAGAAAGAATAAATACCCCAGTAAAACATGCAAGGTAGCTGAAAATTACTAATGCTTTGTAGCAAGTTAAAATGCGATTGGCTCACTACTACCCAGTGAATGGGGACAGAGAGACTCTTCTAGAGGGCAGTTCAGATATGAAGGAAGAGTTTCTTACTAGCAGCCACATCTGCATACAAATATCCTTCACACAGCCATCCTTGAATGAAAACTGGTCTGCAAGTCATAGTCGTGTAGTGCACTGTCTTGAGAGCAGAAACAAAGCTGTTCACAAAGACATCAAAACCTGAAGACAAGCAGTTCTTCCACAGGAGGAGACAGACCCCCAACTGCACATTGTACAGGCAGCACAACTCTATTTCCACCCTAGTGCTGAAAGATATCACCCTTAATTTAACATCTCATTTCCTAATTTCAACCCCGCATTAAACCTAAGTGTCCTTAGTCCAGGCAGGGCTGTATTTTAGGCCTCATCTTTAACAGCTCCTCTCAGGCCCAGCAGTGGGTACAACTGGCACACATTTGTGAGGCAACACCTTTGCTGAGGGCAATGCCTCCTGAGCACAGCTCACCTGCACCCACACCGGGACTTCTGACTAAGGGATGATTAATACCTGTGAAAAGAGATAGGCTTCCACTTGAACGTAACAGGGGCTTAGAGCAAACACTTAAGGGCAATGACAATGGGAGGGTAATCACCTCTATCAGCCCACGTTAACCAGATTATTGCTCAACCCTAAATCAGGGGAGATAACACTTTACCCAGGAACTCGAAGGGATGTAAAAGTGTGGGAAATTAATGTTGATTCATTACTTTGAAGGAAGAAGACAAATGTTCAGTATGCAAAGTGAGTCCAAGCCTTTCTCGCCTTGCATCACTTCCTTTGGCAGCATTCTTGTTCCTCTTGTACCCTTTGCTGTGGAGTAGCTCTCATTCGGACTGACTCCAACTCAACTTTCCCAGAAAATTCAGTTGATTGCCAGGCCTCTCTTTCCAGATACAATTTGAATCCCAAGTGAGAAAAAGTGTCAAGATTGTCAGAAACAGAGCCATGCAGATTATCCCACTGCAAAAAAGGACAAGTAATTTGGGTGACTGACTTGTTATTATGGTCATTGTTTTGATTCTGGCTCTGAGGACAACAGTGTGCCAGAAATGCCAGACCTACTGAGAATGTAAAATCTAATTTCTCGGTCAATTCCCCATTATTGGAAACACCACTCAGAACTCTGATAATTTTCAGAAAAATATCTGGTATCTCAGGTTATTCTTGGCCGCTTTTCTATCTACTCTGAAAGAGTTTAAATGCCATAATTTCACCCTATGTTGCTAGGCTTGAAAATATTTGCTTTTGAGGTGACTATGGATTTTCCATATGGCAACGAGAATAAATCCATCCTTCTACCTCTGCCTGCAAGGTCATATGTATAGCTGTCTTTGTAAAGGTGTAAATAATAAAGGTTTAGCTACCAAGGCAGCAGAAATATTTCCAATCAGAAGTCTCATTGTGTCCTTACATGAGATCACAGATTTATATTTCTGTATATCGCTATATTTAATAATACACTTATATTAATTTGTAAAACCAGTTCAGAAGAATGAATAATTCAGCATCCTCTTAGATGGAACAAGCTATAGAGAGGGCTTTCAGGACACCTCAAAAGATGAGGCTTTGGGCAAAAAAACCCCAAAACATTCAAAATGAAGGGGTTTGAAGTGAAACCTTGTTCTGTCCTTGAACCATATTTCCCTGTTTCCCTCCTCATTCCCCCTAGACTGAAGTTCAACAACCTCTTCCCAGCCACATCATTAAACTCCCTTACTTCCTTCATCTCTGGTGTGGCAGTGGTTACCCCATATACACCACCACATTCTCCTGGGTCCAAGGTCACACTCAACAACCTGTTATTTTTGGACAAAAGCTTAAATTTACCTTTTTCCAAAGGGATTCTTGGTGGCACAAACAAGCTGCATATCATACTGTTGAAGCCCTCTTCTCAAGGGCAAAGGCCAAAATGGTAGTAAATGCTACTCCAAGAAAATTTGTTCCTATTGGGCTGGTTTTGGGAACACAGACCAGCCACTGGGGACACCCAGTTCATATTACTCTGAATTTGGAATATGCAAACTAGCATACAAACATGTGAAGCAAAACAGAAAATCTCAGCGTCCTTCAAAGGAGAAAAGTCTTTTCTTAAGCACAAAATGCTCTTCAGCTTTAAGGAGAATAAGCCTACTTCACTGAGATATTACAACACATAAAAAATTGCTTCTTAAGACAAACTTAATATTAAAAATATTTTGTTCTTCCTGCCCAGCTGTTATTTCCCAGATATTACATTTTTAAATTACATCTTCTACAGTTTTTTCAAAAAATATTCCATTTACAGCTTGCAAAATTAGAAACTTTAAAAAGGAAATACAAGTATAGGAAATTACACAAAACCTTCACAGGATGCAAAAGAACTGTTGTAACCACTGTGGCAAATATGTAAAGTGTTCAAAGACCATGGAACTGGGCTCATTATACATACTGTGATGAATTATGCACCTTGTAAGCTGAAGCTTCTCTCTGAGAAAAACGTGTACTGCCACTTCATGTAAAAAACTGTGGTTTTGTCAAGAGATAAATTTGTCTTTGGGGTTTCTCCCATCACATGAACATTGATCTAGTCACATGTGGCAAAGTGCTGATGTAGTATAAAACAATTCTGCTGGTTCAAATTATTTCAGAAAACTTTGAAGCTTTAATCTTGTATGAAAGGCTGCAGTCAAGATCAAGTATGGTCAATACACACAATTCTAATTTTATGTTATATCAAGTATCATAATTATATATAAAGCTGATGTGCTCACTATATTGAGTAGCACTTTTACAAAATGGCAGTTATGTGCCCAATACTATTTGAATGACAACAGGATTACAGCCAAAGACCTTGGATCAGGAAGAAAGGTGCACGAGTAATTCGAAAGTCACTGGCCTTGTTCTTGTTTGATTGTGCCTCAACTGGACCCAGCAGCGCACTGACATGAAAACTTCTCTGTTTCCTGAGACAAGAGGTTCAAAATTTGTCATTCTTAAGACTGCATTTAGGTGTAGGTGTAAAAAAGCTCAACAGTGAGGTGTGTCTGGCAAACCCAGGATATGAGTCAATATTTTCTTCCTACGTAGTAATTACATGAAAGAGAGGGAAAAAAAGAAAGGGTAACAGAAAACAGCAGAAATATATTCCCTTAAGGCTGGGTTTTCCCTTGGTCCATAAACACTCCGATTAATCTCCCTCATCAATTAATTAGAAGAATCACAGAATGGATTAGTGAGAAGGATCACAGTACATCAATCACCAGTGAGAGAACTATTTGTTGACTAATAATTACGTGTCTCCAAAGACTATGGCTAAAAAGTTCTCCCTTGTGGATGGATAGACTCATTCTGCTCAATTCCAAACCTACCTGAACAGTTCTATCTGTGATTCGTATTTGTCTGGTCAGCCAAAATACAAGCATGAAAGGGAAACAAGGCTGAAGAATAAGTATATTGCAAATTTTAGGAACAACCAGCACTAATAATGCCACCAGATTGAAGGACAGTCAAACAACAGTCACTAAAAGGTAAGGGCAACATTTCAGTGATTTTTTTTTTTATTATTAATGGGGCACTGAAGGCCATTCTGTGCAATTCTAAAATATTAATATTGATATCATATGTATGTGCATGTGGGCGTTATTGTTGTCTTTATGTGAGCATGTCTTGTAATGGAAATATTCAAGGCACTGCTAGTAAACATTCCAAGATTACAGACATTTTAGGTGGCTAAAAAACCAAACTAGTTTTTTACTTAAGCAAAATTTTACATATAGCATAGTATCCCTTTCAAATTTTCTGTGATATGGGAAGACACATCTTTGAATTAATTTCTATCCATCCATTTATCAACCCTTCCATGCCTTTTGTGGTAGTTTTTTATAAAACACAGCACTAAGACCAGTCTACTCTCACTTTATTCTCATTTAACATCCAAAATTACTGGCCAATGGGTCTTATAAACTTTTAATATATCAACTAAAAAGCAGAGACTTGCAAAAATAACAAGGTTCATGTGAAAACTGATACTGTTTGAACAGAGAGCAAATGCCCTTGGTCATGAATATTTTTTTTAAAGGATGCTAACAACTTAGCCTTCCTCATCCCTGCTAACTGTAAAATATATCTCCTTTACTGCTTAAATCACACTTACAGAGGTCAGGATGCTATTCAGAAAATGTCAGATTTGTAAGAACTTTCAGAATTATTAAATATTCACACATTTCACACCCTCACTTTTGTTTAAAATGCACACTAGAAAATCCCTTTTCCCTAAAAAAAGAATCCCTTTTTAGGTAGGATATTATCTTTTTTGATCTAGTCTAATTGTAGTTACTCTGTAATCTTAATTCCAACATAAGGCTCTCCTGCGTTATTTTTAACTTTCTTCAGAGATATTCCATGGTTTGAAGAAGATGTGATTCTGGTTAAAAATGACAATAGGTGGTGTTTACTGCTGCTGTCCATCTCTACTAAATTCAAATGCCAAATCCTACTAAATTCAATATAATATATACTGGATATGTATGAATATATATATACATATTGAACACAAACACCTCACTTGTACAACTGAAAAACTGTGTGTTGTGATGTGTGCTTCATGCTAATTCAGCTTGAGCTCCGTTTGCCTTCATGTCACGGATGGTGATTTTGTATATGCACAAGCAGGGTCTTTTACCATTTTACAGCTGGCTTAGGAAATTACTCTGGCACTTATGTTTCAAATAACACCAATCTGTGCATTCAAACTCACTATGGTTTCCTGGAAACCTTTCCTAAGAAGAATTAAATCTCTACATTAAGCACAAACATGGTTCCCTATCAGCTGTAATAATCACATGTTTAAAGCTAATACCAGCAGCAATCCTTCAATGAACAAAATCTACCTAATAAAAGAGGAAAAAAAACCCCTTGATTTTAAATGAAACTCCAAGTAAAGAGACATCAACATTCCAGGAGAAACTAACTGCAACACCTAAAGAATGAAAAATTTACCCAGAGAGGAGCCAATCTTTTTTTCTACATTGAGCAACGCACACAGTACAAAATTTTTCAATCTGGCTGTTGAGTCCTTTTCTGGAGGAAAAAGAAATAGGAAAAGAGAAACTGCACAACTGTTAATGTGCTGTCATTTTACTGACTTTTACCTCTAAGCTTGGAACAAACTTTTTAGTACTCACCAAGGAAAACAATGCTGCAGTATGTCACATACTCTGAAAAGCATAACTTCACACCTTTGTATAGAAAAGACCTCTAGTCTTAAGGGGATTTTTCTTATGACAGTCATGTACATAATGACAGCACATCATTGCAATAAATGTTAAGTCAGTTGAGACAGGGACTTACTCTTCACCTTTAAAAACACCCTGCATATGTCTTGCTCATGCCTCAATGAATTTAATCTCACAGAATGGGCAGATAATAGAAGCAGGTGGCAGCTTCGTGAATTAATAATAATTTTATGAAAGATGTAGAAATCAAAACAGATATCTGCAATGGAAAGCCACAATGATTAGCAGCTCAAAGAAGGCTTAAAACTGGAACTGAGCAATATATGTTCACTACAGCATACTGATTTTTAAAATAGCTAAATAGACCAATCTAGCCTGTATCTATAAGCAGAAGATTTTCAGAACACTTTTCTGTTTAGTAATCCAGGTACTCAACCCTAGGGTAATTGCTGTTCCAGCATGTGCGTCAATCACTCTGCAGCAGAAGAAACCCCACCTTGTCTCCTACAGCCCCACCAAGAACATGGTACTTTCCAAATTTCTGCCAAAGGCAGGATCTTAAAGTATTAATAATAAGAAAAATTGGCCTTGAGTACATCACTGCCTCTAAAATGTTTTTCTCCTGCTGCAGGGTGAAAGGATAAGTATCCCTACCAAAAATATTGTCTAGCTAGCATAAAGAGGCATGTGAGAAGGAAATGAATGAACCAAAAAAGAAAGAAAAGCAGGAGGAGTTGACTTTTGCCTTGCAGTCAGATGGGAATTTTGCTAGAAGCATCTTGACAAGGTGTACTGGAAAAGGAGAGAGCCAACTACAGCAGAAGCCTTGCTTCCTCCACAGCTAAGGCTAGAAAATATTTGATTACTTGCAAGCAATAAATAGCTTAATCCAGGGCCTGCCAATAAGAGCATGAAAAAACAAAGCAGAGCCTTATAAAGCAGTACAAACAGATAAAATTTTAAAAAATATTCAACATAGTATGACACTTGTGCAACAGACAATACAGACTGCAGTTTAACTTGGCTCCATAAAGATAATTCAGGTGTAGCCTGTGATCAGCATTAGAAGCAACCATAAAGTGCACCTCTTTAGGAGGAAGAGTCTCCTGGTTAGCAGTGTCTTCACTGATGTATTTTGATAGAAGTTTATCACTCACTGATCAATCTCAGCAGCTCCACACCAGTAAAACTGCTTTTTATCAGATTGCTGACTTAAGAAGTGTTTTTAAGTATTTGGCCACTCAAGTAACTTTCTGGAAAATCACATGGTAAAATATTAGTTTTGTTCTCTGAGCTATTCAGAGCAAAACAACACCACGTTTTGGGATGGCAGAGGGATGATAAATGTCAGTAATCCAGTACACTAAATTGTATGGCTTTGTCTCTTAAACATGCTTTCAGTCAGACGTTCATAATAGCAAGCCTTTGAAATACCCCATCTGTACAGGAAAAGGACACTTCTGATGGCACAAAAATCCTTGCAAACTCAGGCAGGGTTCACACATGATGGGGGACTTTTCATATTTTTTTCCAAGTGGACAACACTGGTTTAAGAGACTGTTTCAGAAAAAAAAAACCCCACTGGTTTTTCCTCAAAACGTGAGCATTTCTTAGATGAAGCCCTTTCTTCAGAAGATTGGATGGCCCATATGTCTGGTCTAGGCTTTCTGAGGAAAAAAAAACTCCTTAAACTCCATGCGAATGGCAAAAATCTCCCGAAGTACAGATCAATTATTAGGTGATAACTGGTAGCAAGTATTGTTTCTAGAAGAAATGTAAAAGCACTGACAACCTCTTGCTCCCTATTGTGTCTCCTATTGTGCTTCCACTGAAGCTTAAGTGCCTAAAAGACTTGGAAAAGGATCTTTCTATAAAAGACCTCTCAGGTATAAACACCAAGACCTCTATAAATCCATTACTGCTTTTCTCATCAAAGGGAGTTAAAGCACAGTACACAGTTACAAGGAGTTTTCCCAACATTAACTTCTGGTTACTGTAGGGTCCTTTTCTGTGTTCAGAGAGGTGCTAAAGAATTCTGTTACAGACAGAAGTAAACCTACATCCAACTAAAAGAAGGACTAAACTTCTTAAAAGCTGAAAACTAATTAAATTTAATATGATTTTCCGGGCAATTTCAGTGATTTAGACAAACTACCCTTAATGAAAAAGACCACACAGGACGGTTTCATTATTTTCGGCGCAAGTTTATCTGGACAGCTTTGAAAATCTCTGTCTACTGTATTCGGAAAATCGCTACCAAAGCCCTTTGTTAGATACTGCATTAAGGAATTTACTGCTGAGAATTATTATTGAGACTAAAAGCTACAGCGAACAGCAAAGACAGCCTTAATGTTGATCCATTAACGTCTGTGTACAGTGTAGGGCTTTTGCCATTTCTACAGGGCATACCTATGATATGGCCCTGACTCTGTAAAACTCCAAACATTCATTGACATGCAGGGGAAATTCTAGGCACAAGAAAAAGAAATGTATAACAGGAATTAGTGATGTCAATTCAGACTGGGGTAATGTTGACTAATTTGACATCCTTGGATTCATTAAATAGACAAAGGTGCCTAAGAGATACTGTCTAGATGGATTTATGTAAGGTATTTCTTTAATTTCATTCTGTTACATCTTGAAAAATATTAAGCATCTCCTTTTTGTCCTATGTGTTCTTTTGTCCTTCAAAAATTGCTAAGGATTGAAGGTGTTCAGTATCCATCCAAAAAGCAGTTACTGTCTTTCAGCTCTGGAAACTGTTTTACGGACTGTGCAATGTCAGCTTTCAGCAACTGTACATAATTAGCTTGGTTAATAACCAGGACATGGTGATGAGGACTGCAGCTCTGTGGAGTATATTTTTTTTTTCAACTGGTGGTTAAAATGTATGCATTTCCATCAAGACCCAAAAGTGCCAGATCATAAGAAAAATGTTTGGAATAAACTGTGGGCATGATCCTATTTTAGAAATTTGTTGAATTTCATTGAGCATGACAGCAAACGAACTGCAAACAAAAGCTGCTATATTGAACTTCCTGAAGACAAAGACTTCAGCTGAAAGTTGAGTGACAGCTGAGTTGAGTGACATAACAAGCCACCCAAACTGAAACAGGTCTTTCAGAGAAAAATAAAAGGAAAGATTGAATTAGCATCCATAGTAACTCCTTTCTTGCATCATTGTATTAGTATGAAAATGCATTACTGTTTCATGGGTGGAAGGAAAATCATCCACCTCCTTCAAGTATCTAAAATCACTTTAAAAGAGTAGCTACAACACCTAAAATATGTAGACAACAATTTTATATTTTTAATGAGAATATTCCTTATCATGCTCTGACAGCTCAAAAGACTCTAGTAATAAGTAAATATATAAGGGTAAAAAAGAAGGGTAAAAATGCAGGACTTGATCTGCTTCTACAATGCTGAAATCTTTAAGATATTCTTGATAACATCCTCAAGAACATTTCCTATGGGATATGATAATAACAATAACTATAGGTCTCAGATAAGCTTGCCTCCAGAGAAAGCAGGAAGTGCCCAAGCTGATAGCCAGTTATCAAATGCAAAATGTTAGTTATTGTAAAAGGCAAACTCATCAACAGATATGCAGATAAGCATTTTTCCAGAAGATTTTAAGCATAAACTTAATAAATTAAACTAATCATGACTAAACAAGACTTTTCTCATTCAATTGAATTTTAAAGGCTTTGAACCGTATTTGTTACCCATAAGACAAAAACAAATCTGCCTCATAAAAGAAAAATAGCAGCATCTTAGGGAAAGGCAAGAACTACATCATGTTTTCAGTAATAAGAAAGTGTGTCTGTGCCCTATATATAACACAAACCTGACAGGTATTTGTATCACTCAGTTTACACAATGCAAAAGTGAAGACTTAAATAAGGTACAATAGAAAATCTAGTCTTCCTACTAATTGTCACATTTTGTAGAAGATTGATACTTGAATAACCACTGAGTATGGATTTAAAGTATTCCACAGGAAAACCTATTCCCCAGAAGCACAGAATACTTGATTTATTACCTCTAATTGTGTCTGATAGCTCAGCATCACGAGAAGAGAGACACTGAACTTTTTTATTATCTAGCCCTCAGAAAGGGCTGACTACAAAAAGCAGTAAAAACAGTGAATGAGGCAACTCCATTCCTCCACACAGAGGATTTCAAGAGCAGAACCACACTGTTAAGAGCAAAACTATGGCAGCTGTCACCAGCTGAAGTCACCCAGAGGACTTGGCTGCATGTGCTGTTTGGAGGTGCAAGTAACAGCTTGTCTGTGTGGGAACCTATTACACAATGAAGTAGTGTGCAATCTGCATGTGTTGAATCATTCCCCTACCAACTCACTCCATCCTGAGTCCCAGTAAGGTTTAACTCAGCCCACCACTACAGTGGGCTTACAGCAGGAAACTGATTGGTGCCTCCATCAGGAGCTAGTGGGGAAAAATTATTCCACAGAAGGTCATAACTAGACTCCTGACCTGGTTTAGTCCAATTGGCAGTCTCCAAGGAAAGGACTGAAGAAGCCAGCTGCCTTTCAGACACATGCTGTATCTGCTGCTGAATGAAAACTCCCTTTCAGCTCCAGACTGCTCTGCTTCACTCCTTTCCCTTGCTTCTCAGCTCTGCACTCCAAAACATCTTCAAACTTCTTTATGCACCTTTGCAGTTGCATAAGGAGAAAAGTGTTAAGATTTTTTTTTATCCCTGGTTTTGAAAAAAATAGTCTCTGACCTTTGTCCATCTGCTTACAGTGGTTTGTAAGTGGACAACATTAGAAAAAAGCCAGAGTGAGAGGAACCAGAGGGATCCTCACTATGTCTTTTAGGATCACTCTTAATGAGAATAATTGCAGACAATAAATCCCTTTACCATTTTTCCTCTACTTCCATCACTTACTCTCCAAATTGCAGGAATGCCTAGAAAACACGGTAAGATCAATGAAAGTAGCATTGCTGAAGTCTGTAGGTCTCCAAAACTAAATTTTCTTACCTTCTACTTTATATAGGAAGTTGCAAGTCTTGAAATACATGAAGAAATAAATATTCAAAATTCAGTATCAGGCATCAGCTATTTATTGCAACTCCTGATCTCACTCACATGCAGCATCTGTTTATGACATCATGTTGTTAATATATTACAATAAATTGACAATTAATTATTTTAATTTGTTTTCTCAATTTGTAACCCATCACACCTTAAGTGCTACTGATAGTAGAAAACTGTGTTTACTTTTCATTTGGATGTCAAATAAAAGGAGACCATGGGACATTTTCAAGATAAAACTCAGCAAATACATAAATGATTGAAGGTTTACAGTGGGATTTTAAGATAAGGACAAGACACTCAGAGGAGGCATTCCTGAGTATTTAGTAATTTCAACAAAAAGCGGATCTCCATCATGAATGAGGGAATCATTATATATTATTAGTATCAGAGCTAATGGTTGGTTAAAAATGCAAGAAGGTTAGGTAAGGCAGAAAAACCAGGTTATTGCAAACAGAGAACATGTCCCAGAAACAATGAGAAATTACTGCAACAATGTGAAATACTGGCTTTCACACTTTCATGTAATACTTCTGGTGATTTTTTTTTTTTTTAAGATAATTTGATATAAATTGTACAGACTTTCTATGAAACAAATTGATGAGGTCTTTCAAACCATAGACCATAGACTTTGCTCCACAGTTTATTTGAAAGAAACCCAGGGGTTTCTTTGTTACACACATGTGTATATATATATATGTACAGAAGTAGGTTACACAAGTTAAACAATGCTCATGATGAACCTGTTTCTCTAATTGTTCCTGAACAATTACTAAAGCAAGAATAGAAAGTAAAGCCACAGTACTTCTCCAAAGAAAATTCTCAGTAATTTAATTCTGCTTATTTAAGAGAAATATGATACTTGACAAGGGCTCCTTTAATCTATATTTAAATTAATGGTGGTCACTGGTACCAAATACATCGAATGCAGTCAAACTGCAGGGTTTTCTAAAGGGTCTCACTTTAATCTTAATCAAGGATACTTTGGCTTCTAAAGGTGTGACACATTGTGTAAGGAATAAGCTACCAGATACCCCCACTTTTCCAATATTTACAAATAAAAATTATTCCAAAAAGAAAGGGCATGTTCCCCACAATTATCCTGCATTTATACCTCTCATATTCCAATGACCTGTGAAGTGCAGCTAATAAATTCTCATAGCTACTATGAAACAAAGGTAAAACAAAATATTTTCTGGCTTATAAAATGCTCTCCTAAGTGTGTCCAGCATACTCATATTTGAGATTGATGTTGACTGCTGTTGAAACAGTTTATTTATTATAGTCTTAGAATGACACACACTTCTGTGTCAGTCCTGGGCCACTGTTTGAAATAGGTCCCAAAAGCAAGCTGGCTGATGTTTATGCATCAGATTTTCATCAAACATGTACCTTGGGAACAGACTCCACAGTAAATGGATTTTTGCATTTCAACCATATGCAGTTGAGAATCCAATACAACTAATTGTCTAACAACAACAAGATGTCCCAAAAGTGTTTTTCAGCATAAAGCAATACCTCAGGTTATTAATATTATTAAATATCTCAGATTTTGTTTGTTTGTTTTCTTGCTTAAGAAAGAGCATACACTTTACCTAAATGTCAGTGATGCCGGGACAAGTCTTCTATGACAGGCATTTCTCCTCCCCTACAATGCTAAAAAGCCCAAACCAAAACCCCTCCAAGGATAGGATGTGCACATGTGGGACTCCAGTAATTATTTCTACCACCAAACTTGGGAGTGGTTACAATCCTACAGATGTAATCTCTCCATTCAGCGATACAACTCTATAAAAGTTTGTTTTGGCACACACCTGTAGAAGCCACATTGATAATGAAAAACTGAATTACTTTCTCCCATGATGGGTGTGGGCATTTTGAGACCAGTAGATTCCTGTCAAAAGAGATTGCAAAATACTATTTTAGAGTCTTTTAGAGTCACATTAGAGATCATGAGAAAGTGGTAGCATTTTCAAGAAGTTTCTGTGAAATTTAAATCTGTTAGGTTGCATTAGGATTTAAATTTTGCTTGACAGATGTTAGCACTACAGGAGAAGTAGATGCCTTCAAAAACTTATAAAGGCAGCATTTTCAGGAGCAGTCAACTATTATGAGGCTATTGTACATAAAATTACACATCAGTCTGTCAGAGGAAACAAGATAACCAGTCAGGTCAATAGTATAAATGCCCCTTGAGATTAGGCCCTAGTTTGGGTCTCAGAAGCCACATTACTCTGTTTACCATTACCATTTACCACCATTTACCACCATTACCTCCAGCTAATTGGTTCCATCTCGCAGAGTGATTGTCAAAAGATCCCACAGAGTCAGCTCTATGTCTGTCCAGTTCTGAAACTTGCTTATTCACTGCCACATGGGGGATCTTTGCAACTCATTTTAATGCAGTTTCAGCATCTCCACACCCTCCAAAGGAGATCAAGAACAGTTCTGGACAGGTGGACAGTTTCTGTGCATCCACATCCCTTAAAATATTTGCATACCAGTGGCAGTGGTAGCATGAAGCTCAGCAGACTGCAAACCCTCCACTCCACCAGCTGAGTAAACACTTGTGCAGTGACCTGCACTGCACTCAGTGCTGCAGCTCTGCCAGCAGCATCCACGTCAATGGCTCAACTCAGGTGTGTCCGTAGGAGTGACCACAGTGCAAACACACCCATCAGTCCTTCTAAAAACTCCACTCTTACCAAACCAAGTGACCAAGCTCAATCAAGCTCAAAACAAGTTGAATACTGATGTATAAGACAACTGTGTTTATTGTAAGCTAGGCAGCTCTCCTAAGGATGCTGGTTCCAGCTGCGTTCTGCACGTATTTGCATTCAAAGTTCAGGCCATGCCTTTCTATTCTAGACTTCTGAAAACAGAGACCTAGCTCTTTAAGGCAATATTACAGTTTTTCAAACATCTGCTTATTTTAAGACTTTACAGAATAATCTAAACAGATTCAACACCTGTATTGCCCTATAAATGCAGTTCTCCTTTCCCCAAAAAGTTATATAATGGAAATAAAAAAACTGCCTTAACATATCATGGTGAAAGCTTACCCTCTGTAATGAAGAAAAAAAACTCCATCACTTATTCTGGTCATTTATATTACCTTATTTTTATGTTTTCTTAAAAGCTCTGTACATGTGATAATCTACATGCATGTGTGTAGTTCAATTAAATTAAATGTCTCCTAAGACAATGCAATTTTGAGATATATTATCCATAAAAGGAACCCTTGAATAGCATGAATAGACACAGCAGCACTTCTTCTGTTATAGAGCATGCAGATACAGAATATTAAATAATACAGGAACTTAAAGAAAAGGCATTTTATATGAAAGAATTCCTTTTAGGTTTACTTCTCTCATTAGTGATTTATTGCAGCCACACTACAGGATCTCCTGCCACCCTGCATTTCAAAAGCCTTTCTGTGCTAGACAGCTCTGTCCCGAACAGTGCAAAGTTATGAAAAGCCTCTGAGCTGATTCTCTAGGCCTTTCTGCATTCACACCTCTCCTTTTAAGTTGCATTTTAGAATTTAAATGTGTGACTGAACTGCTGTAGAGTAAGAAACTCGGCGGTATTTGACAAAATCTTAACTCTCCAAAAAGACGGAGCAAATGCACAGAAAATTTATCAGAACTACTAAAGGTCTACTGGTACAGATGCCAAAGAACCACAAGTGAAAGGAAGAAGACGGAATTCATCTATTCTGTGAAAATAAACAAAAAAAAATGAACTTACTTTCTGATTTCTTGCTTTCTTAAGCATCATACTTTTAATATTGTGCCCCTATTGAAGATTAGAAAGCAAAAGGAAGAAGAAAACAGAATTCTCTGACTCTCCAAGCAGGAAAAGGGTCTCATCCAATGTCTGTTCTGTTATGCACACCCAATTTTGATAAATACATTATCGGGAAGTCTCTGAGTAAACACAAGCAACCAGCAAAGCTGATCGAGCAGCACCATGGCTTGAGTTACTTCAGGGATAAATATGGTCGTGGGGCTGATTTTGCCACCTCAGACTGACGTGTCTGCACAACAAACTGCTAAGTGAGCTTCCTCAGCCTTTGCAAGGAATCTCAGGTTTGGCTGCACAGCCCTTAAGCTGCTCCCAGATGTGATTTTTCCTGTTTCTGCGCAAACACAAAACTCTAATGGTTGGAGACATCTGTTTTGACACCCTCCTCAAAGCAGGGACACCTGAGATCAGGTAATTTATGACCAGGAATCATGAACGAATATGAGGAACTCCTTAGAAACAATAATAAATTTTTTAAACTCCCAGCTCCAAACATCCAAATAAAAACACAGTCTATGAGGATCTGCAACCTCATTTCAGTCTGTAGCACTCACAAGTTTTCACAAAAGATACATGAATTTTTATTAAAAATATGAGAGATAAGGTAGAAAACAATCACCTAAAAAAATCCTAGCTATAAGAAGAAAACTTCAAAGAGGTTAAAGAAAAGGGATATTCTACCTCAAAAATGCAATCCTAACTGTCCTGGTTTTATTGCTGTTGTTGTTAAGGGCTGGTTTTTTGTTTGTTTTTGTTTTGTTTTTAATACCTGCTGACTACAGCAGTAATACATCAGGTCAAAAGTATTCTGAATGAGATGAGGTAGTCTGAGCTCGCAAACAATACCAACACCATGTAGAAAAAGTAAAGGAATAATCCTAAAGCAGTGCAAATGAAGTAAAGTGATCTCACACAATACTTCTGCCTGAAGAAAATTATTCTACCGTATTTTAAAGTGACAGCATTTTTTTCCGTGGAGTTTTGAGAGCTTTGCCTCTGTGATCCTTTGCAGTGCTGCTAAATCAAGAACAAAAATTATGTGTATATATATATNAACTATCCAGGAAAATCACCAAATGCATAGAAAGTTTTTTTTCCTTTCATTTCTGCCTGACAGATTTTGACTAAGAACAGATTTCTAGAGGCTGAACAGTTCATTACTGACATATATGCTTGGGACATCACAGAGCTTCTGTGCTTTCTTCATTCAGGGCCAAGAAAAGATGCCTCAGTCAATTGGAAATTATCATTCCTTAATCATTTATCAACAGCAAAAAAAGAAAAATCTCATGGCAAAAACATCTTAACATTTACAGAAATTATGACTTATAAATGGTCATTAATTACTTCCAGAAAGCCTAATCCACATTCAGATAAATTCAACTGGTGCATTGGCTTCACATCATGACAAGAGCACACAAAATCCCTCTCCCCAACACCTAGAGGTATTGTGCATCAGAACCACTTTCTGACTGTTGGTAAATTATTTGCCTCTTACAGGGCGTTGTTTTAGCTGCTCCTCAAAGGCTCCGAGGAGAGTTTCTGATTAGAAACTTCATGTATCTCAACACCTTTTATCAGATGCAATATCTGTATTAGACTTACATAATTTAGACTAAATTTCCAAAAGAAGGCTTATGAATTGAGTGTGCAAGTGTATAATAAATAAATAAGACAGATAAACTTAGCACATTACAGCTGCATACAAAATGAGGATTTTGGTTACTGTAGCACCTGGTCTTCTAATATCTATGTCTGTATGAATTTATTTCAGTCATAGAGAGTAAGTACAATTTCTGGATACATTCTCATCAGAGGCTTTCAGTTTGCACAACCTTCCCATGCAGCAGTAAAACACCTTAGCTTCATTATGAATGGCTAGTACCTGACTAGACAAAGAAAATACTGATCAAAATATAAGAATTAAATTGATGTCTTAAATCAAGAGTCCAAGAAAACAGATGTAAGCTTAAAAATAATTAGGTAGAACTAAACAAGTGCTCCATGGAAAGTTTAGGGATGAAAAAGTTACTGCTCTGAATCTACCAGAGATAACAAGAGAAGAGATATCCCAGACTGAAAAAGGCCATCCCTAGAAGCACATACTCTGTTCTAACACAGCTACTCAAAGACAACAGAAAGGTGACAGTGTTTTTCTTCCATAGTATCTCACCTGCTTCCCTACAACCCACAAAGCACTACCCTGTGTGTTACTTTTCATGAGTATCCCCTCTCATTGCTGCTTTAAGGACAGGGCTGAGGGAAGGCACTAGCACTGGCCACTGTACAAACTGTGGGGATCCACAGAAGGGAGCACCCCTGCACCACATAGACAAACATTTCCCAGCTCCAACAGCGGTGCTACCTTTCTGCTCCTTTCCCTCTACGACATGTGGATCCCACATCAGGCAAGATCCATCATTCCAGCAGATCAGTAGCAGCTGTGCTGTAAAGCTTGGATCTCTGCATTTGTTTCTGACTTCACTGTTTCCTGTAACACCATCCGTATAAAGCCCCCAAGGAGAGACAGCCAAGGCCCAAAGAATGATGAACAGTTTTTAGCCTGTCAGACACTTGCAGTGCAGGTTTGGAGGGAAAAGGAGACCAATAAAGCATGGATACTGTGCTCAGACCTTTACAAGCAGACAAAGCCCACGACAAGCAAAGATGGTAACTTTGCTCTGGTTTGTTTGAAGAAACAGGTGAATTTTGCATTACATCATCCTAGGAAGTCTTTTCCTGATTAAACGTGAACAGGAATTTCCAAATCAGTGGTGCTGACAGGCTGACAAAGTCCAAGCAGTTAAACCAAGTGGCTTGGCTGAAAGTCAAGGATTCTTTTTTTCTCAAATCAGAGAATTCCTGTATTCCTGTACAGTTTTCCTAACACTAATAGGGTTCTTCTAAAACTGCCTCTGTGTCTGTAACCCACACAACTATGTCACTCCAAGTAAGGGACACGGTTTCTAACCTTCAGTTTCAATTACTGACCTATCAGTGTTACTCAATTTTTACTCTTTATCCTCTTGCTCATCTTCAGTGGTCATCAAGTGCAGATACAAGTTCACAGTAGCTGTGAAAGGCACACTCTGGCTGACCCCATCATGACATTTCTGCTCCTTAAGACAGCAGCTCTCTTGGGGTCTCTGTTTCAATGTAGAAAATGAAAGAGGCCATTTTATGACACTGTATGTTCTCACACAAATTACCTGTGTTGTCTGATCCCAAGCTTTCTCAAAAGCAAAATGAGGCCATAATACCTACCTACTTAATGCCATTTATCTAGCACTTTGGAGGTGAAAAGTACTAAGGCTAATACACCTTGAGGAGATATCCTGTTCCTTCTGATTTCTACCTTCACATTCTGGGCACTGGAGCTTACAGCAACTTAATTTTTTCAGAGCAGCAAGAAACTAATACAAGAATTTTACAGAGAAATGGTTAATGAAAACATGTGGATGGATCTGTTTGCTTATCAGCCCAATACTTCACTTTGATAACTACTCATGTCAAGCCCATATGAACAGATATTTACAAACATATACACGTACATATCTTTCTTTCATGCTATTTCCTATGTATCTTTCTTTCATGATAAAATGTGATATATATATATATCTATATATATATATATATATACATATATATCTAGTCTATGAGCATATCACCAGGAATTTGTCAAACTGTGGTCTGAAAAAAGGGAGAAAGCACAGAGATGGAGTGTACTTCAAGTTAACTAAGCTTGTGGAAAGGGTAACCCACAAGTTCCTCATCACTGAAGTGTGTAAGGAAGTGAATATATAGTCTAGTCTTGCTTGTGGGAGAATTTCCTATGTAGTGGTCAACCTCAAACACACTGTTACTACATTTGACATGTCTGCAGTATCTCATAATGCTTCTGTAGGAGTATAATAAAGTATTTATGAGGGGTTTAAACTCTTAATGAAGAATCAGATAGTAGATGTGAAGTCAAAACTACTGCTTTGCACCTCAGTTTTTAATGTAAAGCAGAGTAAACCAAATGAATGTTAAATGCTGCAACACCAAGGAAAGTCAGAATTCTAGAATCAACAGGTTGCTAATTAAGTTTGGAGAGTTTTCTTTGAGGACTTTGTTTTCTACATGAAGGCAATACTTTCATTTTGAGCAACTTCTGTTCTTTTATCCATGTGGCTTTCTAGGCCTTTGTATGCTTTAAAGCACTGGAAATTTTCTCTATTTCAGTTATCCAGTAAAAAAGGGAAAGCTTAACTGCACTTTTTCTGCCATGCAAAATTTGGGAGTCAGACCAAATCATGCTTAGCTACTGACAATAGAACTGCCTTACACACATTCAAAGAGGGGGAGAAGAGCAGCTCTGTATTAGTAAATTCTATGTGAAGCTGCTCATCAGGCCAGAGGCCCTTTGGTATTATTGAAAAGCTGCCTGTAAAAGACCACCTGCCGCTCTGCAGGCTGGCAGGAGGTTCAGATTCACATTCTCATTGTTTTATTATTGTCACTGATAGATTTAGCCAACTGGTCATTGAGAGGTAGCTGAGATCTGCAATTCACGCCTTTGTCTTACAGATAAATTAATTAATTTCACAATGTCTCTTTTACCAAGAAATGAAAGACAAAAGAGTATCAAAAAGCCACAGCTAAACAAATACTCTCCCAAAACAGCCTGTACAATGTTAAGCAGCACTTTCATGGTCTCTGCATGCATCTTCTGTTTTTCCTGATGAAAGCTGTGAGTGTGCAAGCACACATTTTCTCTTTAACTCGCTTGGTTTTGGCCTGTTTCACACAGCCTCTGTGGTCTGTGTGAAGATAGTGGAGAAGTGAGGTGTGTTGGAGCAAAGGAATAGGGCAGGAAAGGAATAAGCTGGCAGACGAGATAGCTCATGCTGTTTCGCTCAATCCACTCAAAAACACCTACTACTGCCCCAAATTGGACTAGCAATGCCACAGAAGTCAGAGCTTCTCATACAGATTTGAGAGTCTGCATTTATTAATGTTCTGTATATACTGCATTTCTTATCATCCAGCATTCTTCCCAAAAAACAGGGAAAAAAAAGGGAGAAACAAGAAAAAATGTATTCCCATAAAACAGGAATTCTAAAACTAGACTCCTACACATTTTTCCTAACCTAAGGCTTTTAAAAATCATAAGCTTCTGTTCTTTTCCCTCTCCAAATCAAGGGGTTAGCTTAAAAAAGCTCACACAAGATTAAAGAAACACTGCCTTCATAATGAAAACAAGTTCTGAGTAATTTTTAGTTTCCAGATGCTACTGTTATTAAAATCCTTTAATATAGTAGCACAATTGGCTAGAAAAGTGATAGAATTTTTAGATCAAAAGAAGAGAGATGCTCCTGAAAAACAGAAATAAAACTCCAAAACCAATAAGATTTTTTGATTCTCTGATAAAACTAACCAATTGTTCCAGACAAAGACAATTTTAAGAAAAATATAATTTAATCATAATATATTTTTAATATAATATATAATTTAATACTGTATATTCTATCAAATTTGAAGGGGAAGTCAGTCCTAACCGTACAGGATAAAACTGGGAGAGATGGCAGTGTCATGGCTCTGCTGAACAACTTAAAATCTTTCTGTACCATTCTGGACTGCCTTCTCTCTTTCAAGGAAGACATAAACAAATCAGAGTAAAAGTTCATTTTGTGTAACATGTTGGTAAAAGAACTAGTTACACATTGCCAGAAAAGCAGCTGAAGAAAATTTTCTACTTCCTCTATGTTTGCCTTCCTCATGGCTCAATAACTAGAATATACAAATTCTGAGTGAGGTCCTTACCTCCCCTCTCACATTGTAAAGTTGATGGGAAGAGCCAGGACTGTATAAAACACCCTGTTCTGCCTAAGAAGCAGCGGCTTCCCCTTCCCCATCTCAGATCTCGATGCACACACAGGAGGTGGCATGCAGAGAACCCAGAGGAAGAACTGTAATTTACAGTGCCATCCCCTCTACTGCCTTCAACACGCAGAAGTTTCCAAACCTGACCAGGGAAGTTTTCAGACTTTGAAGGATGTCAGCATACAGGGAATGCTGCCATCGGAGCTGAGCAGTCCCCTTCTCACGGGGAATCTCTTTGTTTCTGGCTAGTGCGGACTGTATGGCCTTTTTGTAGTTCCCTAACCAGTCACACCCCTGACTCATTACAGTACTTCAGCCAGCTCACGGAGCCCTGATTCTTACCTGCACAAAACATGCAGTGGGATGACTTTTCAAAGAACTGTCTTCTTCAGTGTTTGTGCCTTGAGTAAAAACTGCTACATGGATGTGAGAAAGTGGCACCAATACAGCAAACCCAGAGACTGAAATTTAGGGTTTAGAGCTTTAACTTTCATCAAAAAAGGGCAGCAAGAACTATGTCCAGTATTTCAAGCCCCACAATGTATATCAAAACAAAAGCTTCTGTCAGTGGATTTCTAGGTGCTTCTAAAAATAATGTGGTTTGGACAATAACATCATTAAACATTAGGTGGACATGCATGCCCTTTAATTTATTGTCATTTCTTGAAGTTGCATTAGGGTTTTCGGTATAAGAATTAAGTTACCCTTTTAGTCTAGCGTTCTTCACAGAATCATAGGATGTAAAGAGGTTGGCATGCAGCTTAAAGATACTCTAGTCCCAACTTCCTCTACCATGGGGCAGCCACACCCTAGACCAGGCTGCTCAAGGCCTTATCCAACCTGGCCTTGAACAGTGCCAGATTTGGGGCATCCAGGACCTCCCTGGGCAGCCCATTCAGGTGTCTCACCACCTCACAGCAAAGAATGTCTTCCTAATTTTTTCCCCTCTCTCAATTTCTTTTTCTTTTCCTTCCCATTTCACCTGCAGTTTTAAATAGTCAGAAAGCTTTCAGGTTTTGACCAGATGGGAAAGAAGAATCAACAGAACGGAGCATAGTTTTAGTTTAGGATTTCCTTTAGGATATATCTTTAAATTATTTGAAAGGTGAGAAAGCTATGCTGTCATGAGCTTCTGAAAAAAATCCAGGGAAAAAAAAAAAGGCTCTCCTGGTCAAATCCAGGGGGGAAAAAGTACTACTGTTCAACAGAAATATCAGAAAAACTATTAAAAAATTAGCTGATGATCTTCAGTCTTAAGCTGAGCCAAGGGAAATAAAGGCTGTATATCAGGAAAAAGTTTTTTATGGAAAGAGTGATAACGTGCTGGAATTGTCTGCCCTGGGAGGTGGTGGAGTCACCATCCATGGATGTGTTTAAAAAAAGACTGGATATGGCACTTGGTGCCATGGTTTAGCTGTGGTGTTAGGGTATGGCTTGGACTCAGTGATCTTGAAGGTCTATTCCAAGCTGGTCATTCTGTGATTCAAAGTGCTTTATAATCCCTAACACATCACATATCATGGGAATCAACAAGCAGGTAGCTCCAACTTTACTACAGGATAAGGAATAGGTTTGACTGGACTACACATTAGAATCATCGCAGGCATGGACAATAAAAAGCGTACAAGCAACACACGTGGTACTTTACAAATCCAGAGAATCTGCAGTCGCTTCCTGATATGTATCAACTCACTAAGCATACACAAATCCCCGGGAAATTTTATGACCAGATTGATACACACATCTTTCAGCCTTGTGTGGCTATTGTTGCTTTTCTCTTCTAATAATTCCATCTGGTTTGGTGGAATCAAATCATCCATTTCAAAAGACTTTGCCAAGGGACCCTACAGTAGCAGCCCTGCATGTAAGACCAAGATATTTCTAGACTGCTCCCCTAATGTTATTTTTAAAGCAAGCAATTTCTGTGTTTTTCACAAAGTTAGGCTGTGACTGGAAGCAGAAGAAGCCTGTTCAACACATGTGGATATTGTCTATGCCATGAAAAACACCTGAGCAACAGCTCCCACCACCAGAAATTAACTGAGTTGTAAAGCACTGGTACAGGCAGAAAGGGATTTCACATGTGCTGGGAGGTCTATTCAAGCCTTGCTTGGTTGTGCAGTAAATTGGTGAGGGACTGCTTTTGTAGCTCATGTTGCTTTCCTTTCTCATCACGAAGAAGGTGGTTAAAACTGACATAATTTTGCAGCTGGTAAAAAAAAAAGTCTACAGCCAGTTTTGCAATGCAAAAAGCAGGGAACTAATGCCTATCTCCAGTCAGCAAACTTTCTCCTGGAACACCGCTGAACCATCTCTTACAGAAGGCATTAAGGAAAAACAGTCCACATGTGCATAACTGAAAATCCTCTTAGCTAGGCACCTGAAGATTTTATCTCACTAGCTGCTCTGTCAGTTTTGCGGGTTTACAATTGCCTTCTTTTAATTTCAAAAGAATGTTTCAAATTGCTGTGAGAACACTGCATAAAAGAACATGGCACTATGCAATTAACAGAGCACAGAAGGAAATACTGAAAATTACTCTATACAAAGATTTCTGATAAGAGTACAAACCAGAACAGGAATAAAGAAAAATATATTTTCCTAATCACTGCTTTATAAAAAATGTATTGGAAGTAAATGTAGCTAAATTTAGAAATTAGCACAATTTTTAATTAGAAGCATGCTTCTCTGTGGTGCATGCCCATGCACTTTTTGGAACAAAACTTCAGAGTTGACTATCTCACACAGAAATGTTATTTTAAAGGTCACATTTTAAATGTGTTTTTAGCTTTTCTGTATTGCAGTTTCTAGCATAAACTCAAATTGTGAGTAAAACACCACCAGAGAGAAATCATGAGGGTTCACCTTCCATGGGTAACAGGACACAAAACCCACCCATCGCCCTGCTCTTCTACAACAACGTTCTCTACCTCTGTTCCCAACCAACCCAACTGATCACTTTAAAAATTGTTTATAAACCTCATTTTACTTTTAGTCTTGCATTTTGCCGCTTCTTTTCAGCCACAAAGAATTAGGTCTAAAAGTTCGACTGTGCTTCCCAACTGTACTGTCAGGTCAGATAAGTAACATTTTCTCTACACATACAAAATATAAGACATTTAATTACAAAAACTAAAAAATAAGACGTGTTTGTCCTACTACCATAAGACCTGCAGAAATTATCAGGTGGCTGTAACATTTTGTGTATGCTATGATATCTTGCTGGTTGCTCTAAAGTGAACAGAAAGTGGCAAAAGCTACTGAACACTCAACGCTGGAAGACTGGTGTTTGGGATGTATGGTTTTAAAACGGTACACAGACTTCTCTGCGTCCAGACCTGAACACCACTTATGCGAATAGTCTGTAAGCCCAGGCCAGGGGATCTGCTCTCCCCGGTCTCCGGCGGCTGTGGCGACACGGAACAACCCCGGAGGCCTCCGCGCCCGCCGCGGGGATTTTGCCCGGCTGGTGGTGCCGAGCGCTCGGCCGGGCAGGACCTCACCGCACCGCACCGCGCGGGCCCCGCCGGGGCCTGCCGGCACCTTCGGGGCCGAGGGGCGTGTCTGCGGCCGGGACCTGCGGCAGGACACGCTCCCGGACAGCAGCCGGCTGCCACTCGCCGGCCGGCTCTCGGAGAAGGGGTTTCGGGCGCGGCTGCCCCGCGGTAGCCCCCGGTAGCCCGCGGCAGTCCCCGGGTGTCGGCGCACGGGGTAACACCTGGGGCGCAGCGCGGCGCAGCAGCGCGGGGCAAACACCGCGCCCGTGGGCCCGGCCGCGCCTGGAGCAGTCCCGGGGGGAGGCGGAGG
>VWYE01015499.1:0-10774 GCA_013398995.1 Alaudala cheleensis
ATTTAAAAAAAAAAAAAAGTCAGGTTATAATAAAAAGGTTATTGTTTTTTTGATATAATCTTTTTCAGTGATGATTTTTGACGCCCTGTGAGGGAGGTGAGGCCCTGAGGCACAGGGTGCCCACAGGAGCTGTTGGCTGCCCCATCCCTGGAAGTGTCCAAGGCCAGGTTGGATGGAGCTTGGAGCACCCTGGGATAGTGGAAGGTGTCCCTGCCTATGGCAGGGGTGGGACTAGATGGGCTTTAAGGTCCCTTCCAACCTAAGCTGTTCTGGAAGTCTGTGAATATTGCTGAAGTTAGGAAACCACCTGTCCAGATGGTTTTTGGTATGGACATTTACTGTCTGTGGTGGGTTTTTTGGGTTTTGTTTGTTTGTTTGTTTTTTCCCAGAAAATTAATTCAGTATAAATTCCAGAAATGTATTTACACCTCAGAGCCACCCTGTAAAAACAAAAAAGGGGAGGGAATGGACACATTGCTGCATTGTTGAGTTATGAACAATAGGGAAGTTCTGAAAGACTATTTTTTAATGCTAAAAAAATGTTTATTTTAGCTGAAGCTGATTTACTGCTCAGTGCAAAATAAGAGTTGCCAGCCCCTTTCTAACAGTCCCTGTATGTGCTTGTATAAAACAGTGGTGTTGGACACTCTGGGATGCAGCCTCTGACCCTGTTGCTTTGAACAGCTCCTGCTGCTGATGTTGAAAGAGGTTCTTGTTATTGGAATACTTATAGTGGTTATGGTGATGATGAATCAATTCCAAGCTGGCTAAAAGGTGGGCAGGGGGGAACTTTTTTTCTGATAATTTAGTAGGTCAATTAACTTTTCAAGTAAATAAAGCCTTTTTTAAAACATTCAACAGCATTCATATTTACTTCAAGAGCTCAGAGACTTCTGAAGACTGTTGCATCCCTTATATATTTTGTGGAGTTTTAGAGTTCTAAATATTTTTTTTTCTCTATCAAGTCATGCTTTACTTCTGCCAAAACTGGGTGAAGAAAACATACTGCACAAATATGAAAATATTGAGTGTCAGGGGTGCAAGTGTAAATTACATGGTCAAAAAGACAAACACCTTGGACTGTCACTCGAAGTGTAATTTCTGTCAGCATTTTCAGTATGAAATGCTGTCCAGTCATTGATGAAAGGGCTCTCACAACTGCTAGCAAAGACATTCTCACTTCTTCATTACCCAGCGCTAAATTACATACAGAACTCGTGCAATTCCCCTTTCAAACACCCCCACCTTTGCTCACGCTGGCGCTCTCTCGTCTGACGCAGAATTCGAGACAGCAGAGACGCTGCTGAACTCGGAGGTGCACATGCTGCTGGAGCACCGCAAGCAGCAGAACGAGAGCGCTGAGGACGAGCAGGAGCTGTCTGAAGTGTTCATGAAAACCCTGAACTACACAGCTCGCTTCAGCCGCTTCAAGAACCGCGAGACCATCGCCAGCGTGCGCAGGTGAGCGGGAAAGGAGCCTGGAGCAAACACTGCCTTAGAGAACCAGGATCCCTAATACTGCTCCTGTTTTACCAAAGTACATTTCAGTGGTGTTGCATGATTTGTTCTTTAATTCTGAGTCTTCTTCCTAACGAGGCAAGAAGTTCTTAATGGAGGGTTGTACTTCATCCAGGTAAAGCTTTTGAACTGCTTGGTTTTCAGTATTTCACTGACAGCTGGTTGCATTAAATGGGAGGATTTTCTAGACTTGGCAGAATAATTCAGGGGAAGTGGAGTTAGCAGATAGGGTTTTATTTTTTCCTCTATGCATTTACAGAATGAGTTTTTTCTTCTGAAAAAAAAAACCAAACAAACTTCAGTGCCAAAAGCGATGTGCAAAAAGATAAGCATTTGCTTCAGTTTAAGCTCCTTTATATTTCTGTCTTGTAATTTCATCAAATTGTTGTCTTTCCTTACAGTTTACTGCTCCAGAAGAAGCTCCATAAGTTTGAATTGGCATGTTTGGCTAACTTGTGTCCTGAGACAGCTGAGGAAGCAAAAGCTCTGATTCCTAGGTAAGCACTTACATTTTTTACAAAGACTGCTGTATACTTCCCTGTGACCTAAAGCCAGGCATGCCCTGGTGCCCTCTCTTCAATCCAGCTCCCTTGGTGGAAGAACATTTGGTCTTGGTCTTTCTTCCCCTGCCCACTGATCTGACAGCAACACGCTTTGTACATGTCCCTAATGCACTTCTGAGAGCTTTTGCTGGATCAAGTGTAAACCTCCCAAACTGAGGTTCTTAGCTGGCTGTGTTTGGGTTCCTTGGGTTTTTTTTTCCTTGGAGCAAATGAACTGTTCTGTGGATAATGTAGGGGGGAGCAGCAGCTTCTTCATGTCTTGATTGGTTACCTCATGGCCTGAGATAGAGGAGGGAATGAAACATTCATCTAAATTACTTTCTTATTACAGTTTCTTCCTTATTTGCCATTATTTAAAAGAGAAGGCTTTGGGTTGACCNCAGAGCAGAGAATGAAACATTCATCTGAATTACTTTCTTATTGCCATTATGTAAAAGGGAAGGCTTTGGGATGACCTCATTGTGGGCTCCCAATATCTGGAAAGAGCCTACAAGAAAGATGGAAAGAGACTTTTTACAAAAGTGATGGGACGAGGAAATGGCTTCAAACTGAGAGTAGATTTAGGTTAGATACTAGGGAGAAATCCTTCCCTGTGAGGGTGGGGAGGCCTGGCACAGGGTGCCCTGAGAAGCTGTGGCTGCTCCATCCCTGGGAGTGTTCCAGGCCAGGCTGGATGGGCTCTGAGCAATCTGGGCTAGTGCAAGGTGTCCCTGTGCATGGCAGGGGGTTGGAACGAGTTGATCTTCAAGGTCCCTTCCAAACCAAACCATTCCATGAATTTACATTAAGATTTCATAGCAAGAATGGACTGGCTTATGAGCATGCAGCTACATGGACTTCACTTAGAGGTCTGCTGACACCTGCCTTGCCTGTTTTGAAATCACATTTTGAAATTACTCAGCAGAAGGTTCTGGGAAGAAAGGAGTTTTGTCATGTAAAGAAGAAGCACTGCATAGGGATTAGAGCACTCTTCCTACAGTGATGGTACAGGTGTTCCTGGTGGTTACACAGGTGTGTTGAGGCTGACAGGAGAGAGTTATGACTGAAATGAATCAAGGGGGAGAGATGATTTGTGAAACCTTAAATTCTCCTTCCTGCTCTTCCCTTGCAGCCTGGAGGGTCGCTTTGAAGATGAGGAACTCCAGCAGATTCTCGATGACATTCAGACTAAACGCAGCTTCCAGTACTAAGGGTAACCCTCAGCCCCTTTACCTGAGCAGAAAAACCTGAGCACCTGGGCTGTTTCTGAGCCCTCTGGATCAGTGCAGCTCCCAGCTCAGCGAGGGTAGTTGTGGATGCAGGGTGCCACAGGTGCATTCAGACTGGAGATCAGCACTGGCCTTTGGGTTTGTTCCACGTCTATGTTGGCACGGACCCCCTGTGTTGTGAGGGCAAAGAACCTGAAAGGCCTTTTCCCAGTGGCTCAAGTATTTGTTTCTTCCCTAATCCCTCTCCCCAGTTTGTAAATTTTCAACGTTTTTGGTTTTTAGCTGAAATACAGATGTGATTTCATGTTTTTTTAGGAACTTCTAAAGGATGCAGAAACTTGTTCTTGGTTCTCAGAAGGCTCAGTGATGGGCAGCATCAATTTCTGTGGTGTTTTTTGTTTGTTTGTTTTACTGTTTGATCAGGACAGTGAATTTTTACAGGTTCAATATTTTTCTATTTTTGTTCAGTGTAAATTAAAATATATTTTAAATTAAAGTTGTGTGTTTTATAAAAATTAGATACATATAATTATTTTGTTAATGAGGACCTTTGTTAATAAATAGATCCTTGAGATCTGGGGACTCCCAAGAGTGCAATAGCCCAAGTACAGCTTAGGGCAGATCAGAGGTGTTACTACAATCACAGTGAGAAAGCATTGAGGCAGCATCTCCCTCTACTCCCCTGTTCTGTGTCAAGTGATTGCGGACATCCAATCTGTATCCTGCCACAGAAAGAACAAAATGAAGAAACCAAATAATTTTGATATTAACTCAGCCAGGTATCCATCCCTGGAGGGATGGACTCCTTAACTAGGCTAAGTGTCCTAATTCTGAGGTGAAACCAAACCATAAATATGTGACTCAGTGGAGGGCTGGCTCCCAGTGCAGCCTGTGGGAATCACACACCCAGGGTTATCAGAGCTCAGCTGCTGGGAGATTCACAAATTGTTAACTTATTTGAAAGAATTGTTCTTTTTCTTAGGATAAACTTCTTAAACCAGCCCTTTCAAGTCTTGTCATTTTACTACCACACCAGAAAGAAGGAAAATTTTGCAGGAAAGAACGTTGGAACAAAGATGCAGACAGATTGTTAAGACACTATTTGTGATGATAAGCAATAGTCTTACTGATCTTGCAAAAGGGAGAGAAATAAAATACTATTTCAGGTCTTACTGGAAATGTAACGTAGCTGCTGTGCTGAGGCTGTACTGGAGTGTGACAGCTGTAGGGGCTCACCTCACCTGGAGCACATTTCCTGCAGATAGATTTGTGTATGAGCTGGGATGGCAGGGGCTCCTGCAAGCCTATAAACCACACATGCATCTGGAACTGACCTCAGGAACTTCAACAGGATCAGAATAATTATAACTAAAGAAGAAAAACCAAGGTGGCAAATCTTTATTTTATAAAGCTTAGTGTCCCCTTTTGTTGCATATGCTTCCCAGTATTTGGTCCTTCTGAACCGGGTTTGCTCTGGAAAATGTTCAAGCAGCTTTAAGACATTTTCATCTGAACACACAGACTCTTAGGTCTTAATCACAACTAATTCAGGGGGAAAAAGCCATTCTGCACTTCTTTATCTACACTCCCATATTACTGCTTGATGACACCTTTGTAGGCACCCTTGGGACTACCAAGGAGTGTGAGAGACCGAGTGATCTGTAAATGATCTCTGGAGTTTCCACTATCTTACACAAATAGATTACTACAAGCCTTGAGATTAGTAGGCTTTGCTTGTGTTTTGAAGCCCGTTAGAGGGGATGGAGAACAGAATCACGGAATCAGTTAGGTTTGAAAAGACCTCTGAGATAGAGCCCAACCTTTGAGCGAACACCACCACGTCAACTAAAGCACGGCACTGGGTGCCACCTCTAATCTTTCCTTAAACACCTCCAGAGAAGACGGTGACTCCCCGTCTCCCTGGGCAGCCCGTTCCAAAGGTATTTCTGGGAGCCACACAAGGCGGACCGTGTTGTAGCGCCTGGGCGTTCGGTGGAACGCGGAGCAGTGCAGAACAGGCTGTGCCCGCAAGCACTTATCGCTCTGGCCGCTGGCAGTGCTCCTTTTAGCAAGCTGGAGCTGGCCGGCCCGGGGATCCCGGGAGGTGTCCGGGGACAGTTCCGGCCCCAGGTCCCGGCCCGGCGGCTCTGAGGCACCCCCGGCGCTCCCTCCACCCCCACCACACACGGGACGGCCCCGGCCGTGGCCTCTGCGCATGCGCACAGCTCTGCGCGCCTCCGCCCTGTGATTGGTGCGCCGGCTGGGCGGGCTCGCGGAACCATCGCGCGCCCCGCCCCCCCGCCAATGCGCACGCGCGTTGCCNGAGTCCCGGAACGAGAGGCTGGCTGGGCGGTGAGTGCGGCTCAGTGCTGGGCGGGGCGGGTGAGCAGCCGGGGAAGCGCGGCCGCCTCCGCCATCTTTAGGCCGCGGCCCTGGAGCGGCGCGGCCGGGGCAGGGCGGGGGCCGCCGGCGGGAACAGGGGAGCCCCGGGCCGGGGCGCTCTGGGGAGCGGTGAGAGCCGAGCTGGGGCCCAGCGCCGCGGCCGGGCCCCGTGGTGGGGTGTGCTCAAGAGCCGGGCCTGGAATCGGATAGCAGGGCTCCTGTCCTCTTCCACTGCACAGGTGTCTGTTGGTGGCTACGCCCGAGTCTCTCAATTCTGGCTTTTTCTACTTCTTTTATAATTTTTAATACTATTCTGGACTCCGCCTTGGGTCCGAATGGAGATCGGGTTGTGGCTACTTTGAAGATAGGGCTGGGAAGCTCTATCTTCAGATAGACCGTGTTACATACATCGAATTTTTTTATTTATGTAGTCCTTCACAAGGGTAGTGCTCTGTGTTTTAAGGCGAGAGAAGAAAAGCCACAGACGTAGTATTTAAGGTTAGTATTTAAGCTTGTCACATGCCAAGTGGGATAACTGCATTTGCCCGTAAAGAACGGTCTTAGTTCTGTAGGACTAATAAACATTGATAAAAGGATGGGAAACCATTGTTTTCGGTTTTCTTATGGAACCTGGGAGGGCTGTTGCTCGGGTTTTGTACTGTATCACGCTGTGGAACAACACTGTTGTTAGAGTCTGTTCCCTGCAGTGTAATAACACACAGCCGTGTGCAGCAGACGCTTGTGCTGGCATGGTGGAGGGGCTGATGATCATGTGGTGCCACATTCCTCTGATTGAGACTCATCAGCCTGTGCATGGGTAGCAAACCTAGGGGACGTGTTCAGCTTGAAAAAAATAGCTCAGCAGCTTTCCCTTGGAGAGAACTCATTAAACTTCCTGCCTTCTTCGGGGTGTGTGTTATTTCTCTTGTACTGCTGTGAGTAAGTAGTTGTATAGCCTCAAATACAGTACTTTTAATATTAGCAGTTGCTTAAACACATCTGTGTGACAAAATTGTCATAGGTAAGTAGTTCTGTGCTCTACAAATCTTGTACCTCATTATATCCTTGCTTGCAGTTTGTGGGTACTGTTTGAGAATCTGTTTTTCTATGTAGGCAGCAGTCTCTCATCCTTCTTGCAGCATATTTTTTCTTCCATGCTTAACTCAGTAATTTAACTTTTATGCTTCTGTCATTCCTTTAAGAGAGGTAGTATTGTGTGTCAGAGAATTTATAGTATGCAAAAACTATTGTGCCAAAATACTTCAGGGTTTCCTGGTACTAAGTTCTTTATCAAGTAAACTGATATTTAATTCTCAGTGATTTGCTGCAATATTCTGCCATCGTTTTACTCTAAGAACATATAATTATTAAATGTGTTTCAAAAATCTTGATTCTTAACATCTTGATCAGTTGTGTTGTAATAGTTCTAATGAGAAGATCTGAAAATGTGGATACTAAAAACATGCAAGTGTTGAAAGATTGAGGGGAGAAAAAAGCCTTAGGGCTGCAGGGAATGTTAGGTGTGAGTAACTGCTCAAAGAGCTGCTGAAACCTTTTAACTCAAATATCAGTCACTACAGTGACAGGCTTTCCCTGTTGCCCAAAGTGTTGGTCCTCCATTGAACCCTTGGAACAGTAAATGTAAGATTGCTTAAATTTAAATTTCTCTTTAGTTTTGTATTTGTGATATCAGCACAGGAAGTAAAAGCTGAATAATCCCAAATTGTGCTTGAGACAGAGGTAGTAGGAATGCCTTCTTTTGCTGCAGCAGAGAGACCTTTTCTGAGAAGGGAATGAGAAGTGTCCTGTTTTGTTCCCATCCCTAGCAGAGGAGTTTTCTGACTCACCTGAAAAAGCCAGTCAGGGATAAGACATTAGGCTGAGTATGGAAGGAACACAGTTTAAATTTGTACTGGGATGGTTCCATGCAAAATATTTCATTTTGTGCATTTGCTAGCCAAGTATCTAGGGAATTTCAGGAGCTGGTTCAGTAACACTGGAAATGGCAATTATTTTGGCCTTGCTCAGATAGAGGTTATAATTTAGCAAACTACTTGTAAAAACAAGCTGGAAGCTATCTGCAGTGTGTTTGTGAATTTTACAGTATCTGTTCTTTATTTGCCATGTTTACATTCCTGATACTGGATTGTTATGTTACTGAAAATAAAAATATAGGTATGTGGGCCTGGTTGGTGCAGTTAACACAGAAACTGAACATTGTTAGAGCTTGGTGGTGGGAGGAGATGTGCTGAGGGTCTTTCAGAAGAGTAAAACCTTAAGCTAACTTTGGTTTTTGCTTCTTATCATAGAAAATATCTGAAGGTAAGGGCAGGGAGTAGAGTTTTTGATAGCTAACTGGTTTTGATTTGTGTTTTGCTAGTAATTTTATTTCAGTTTGGAGCATCCATGGTCCCCTATTTTCCAAGTGGTGCTAAACTTCCCAGCAATCTGTTCTTGCTCACTACTATTTAAAAAAGCCACTCAGCATTTCATCATGTCCCTTCTGGTTGAACCAGCTCTCCACACTGGGGCTGGGTGTACCAGTGCTGCTGTTGTGAAACTGCAGCGTGGATTGAAGTGTGTGTTTAGCAGGGAAGCAGCGAGCTGGCTGCTCTGGTGTGGCAATGACACCTCTGCTACCAGGCTGCTGTCGAGGCAGTGATTGCAGGCCCTGCCTGGGGCTGTGTCTGCACAGCACACTCTGTGTGTGGAGGGTGCTGGAGACCAACTTACTGCTGTGAGACACAGTTAACTGCTCCTGCTCTGCCTCTGCACCACAGCTGGGCTTCTGTTCTAAGCACTCATTGTGGCATAGAAAAATCCCATTTTCTCTCACCAGTAGAAGGAAAGGCTCTCTACAGTATAGAATGTCACTGTTGTCTAACCCTGATAAAGCTTGTCTTGTTTCAAACAATTACATATGAGTGTTCTTACACTTATAGATAGAATATTAAAAAGTATGAGCAATTTTTCACATTCTTTAGGCACAAATAAAAATATTTCTTCATCTCATATATTTCCTCAAGTAACCTTGGTTTATTTTTTCTATCAGGAAAAGAGAACTTCAACTTCATTTTTCCTTTAAATAGGACTTTTTCCCATACACTGTTGTTAAATCTGAACACTTCTCATTTTCTGTTTACTCTGTTAGTTGATTTTGCTGCAAAGAACAATAACATGCCATATGAGCTCTTTGGTGCTATTTAATTAGTCTTCAGTATAGTGAAGAGTATTGGTTCAAAAAAGTAAATTCTATTAACTTTTAAAGCTTTGAAAATATGATCAGTGCAGTTGTAAATTTTATTAAACCTAGAATTTTAGGTCCTTTTAAATAATTAAAATGACAGTATTCTTCTGCATGTCCAGAAGTTGCTGTAGTGGGGCAGGTGGCTGCACAGGGGGGCCCTTTCTGAGAGCAGAAATGGGATGTTTGTGTTTAGGCTGGCTCACTTTGCTGTTTTGGCCTGGATGTTAAATGGATTTTGGAAGCAGTGAGGAGGGAAAGAGGAGGTGGTGGCACATCCCTGTTGTCACTGACCTGGGGTGCTCTGGGTGATAGTGAGTGTGTTGGGAGGCAGCAGACACCCTTCTGATCTCACAGAGCAGCTCTGCTGAAAATGCATCCCTAAATAATGGTCATGTCCACAGTACCAGGTTTTAATCTGAAGCAGGTGGTCATGAAGCTTGGAATTTAGGTGGCTCTTAGTGACTCTCACCTGTGACTTCACCCGAAAGTGGGTGCCATGAAGTTCAGCAGTCTGGCAGGACAGGCCAAAAGCAGTTTTGTCCCTAGAACTATGTATTTGTTGGCACCGATCAGTTCTTTATAATAATGTTTTATATAATTCAGTATGAACACTGGGGTACATGAATTAATCCATGTTTCTGCAGTTTAAGCATTTGAGGGTTCCTTTAAATCATCATCCCTAATTCAAAAGAAACATCATACAAAAGCATGTGTTAATGTGTCTTTTTTTGAAAGAGGCCAGAGACTGGATAACAAGGAGTGGGTTTGGTACAGTTTTGTGTTCATGGTGCAGTTTTGGCAGCACAGTGCTGCCACAGTATTTTATTTACTGGGAGTACAGGAGTACTCATCTGCAGTTCTGGGTTTGAGAGGAGCTGCACTTTGAGCTGGTTAAGCAGCAGCACAGCTCCAGCTGATGGAAGTGCTGGATGTACATCCTCAAGGCTGTGGATCTGCAGCAATCTGCCATGGCATTGCTGAGTGGTAACTTTTCTGCTTCTGATCCTTTAAGTTTCCTCCTGGGTCAGTGGAGTCATTCCCTGGAATTGTCACTAGCCAGTTGCCTGCCAGGCTGCTCTGAGCTTTGACCAATGTTAGCTAAAATGGTCTCTGACACTGAGCAGTTTTGAGGTGCATGTGCAGTGTGGCCATCAATGTTTGTGTTGGCTCAAAGGAAGGGTCATGGGAGGGAACACACAGTTGGGGTCAGGCCACAGCTGCTTTGGTTTTGGTCTCAGCAGTTTTGGTTTGGGTCATTCAGTTCCATCTCAGCAATTCAGTGCTGCAGTTCCCTCAGTAGCTATTGCTGCACTTAAATTGTGTGCTCACAAGAAGCAGCAATGACTGCCCTTGTCCTCCTTCCCCCATCCCAGTAAAAATCAGCACTCACCTTGGAAAATCTCTTCTGTTGGACTATGTTTGTAAGCAAACCTTTGCACCTCTTTGCAGAGACTGGTGAAATGTTACAATTCTCCCATAAGAAAAACTGGGGACTGTGCAGAATTGCAGGGAGGAGGAGTGCAGACTGAATGAGAGTGTTCATTCTGCAGTGCTTGCACTGTTCCTCAATTACAGAATTTGGAGCCAAAGTCATACTAGAATCAGTCATAAAACCATATTTTGCAGTCTTTTTCTATGGATGGATACAAATATTTTGGTCTCCTTAGCAAATCTAAATAATGAAGTAGCTATTTCTAGTAATATCTCTGTGGGCTCCTGACTAATACAAGCCACAACTGCCAAGCTTTCTGTGTAGTAAAACGAAAATACTGGCCTAGAACTGATGATGAAAGTGCTGCTTTTGGCAGGAAAACTTGCTGATATTCTCAAGGCAGGAGATAAGAAGTAGGAAAGAA
>VWYE01015506.1:0-12061 GCA_013398995.1 Alaudala cheleensis
ATAGTTTGCATAGTGCTTGATCACACAATATTCCTTTGGTAAGAGCTGTGCTTGGCTCAGGGCAGCAGGCATTGCTTGTAGTGCGGGGAACACTGGTGTGACCTGACTCGTTGAGCACCTTCACAGGACAGGGTCATTCCTTGTGGCCATTTGGCTCACAAAATTCTTCCAGGTAGTCCAGGGAGTATAAAAATGATGCCTCATCATCCTAAGATTGAATTTCTATGGATCACAGCAGCAGCTGGTGTTCACATGGAAACTCTGGGAAGGAATTAATACAGGGATGTGCAGCCCCTTTCTGGCTGCCCGTTCATGTTTGATTTCCCCTTTTTGAGACTTTTGCAGCACTCAAAGCCTCAGACAAAATAAGTTTCCATAGTGGATCGTGCCCAATCACCTCTCCAAAAACTGTCTGCAGCAGAGAACAGATGCTGTTGTGATAATGGAAAGCTTAAACCTGTTACAGCAATAGTGCTTTCTAAGTTTTGAAGGATGCAAGCACAGCTCTGCCAGTCTGAGGCACGCATTAAAATATATGAGTTTTGATGTTTTTCTCATTCCAATAAGGATTATATGCTAAAAAGGGATCTGTAGTTTGATCATACTGGAATATTGTGGTGCTGGCCTAAGAGAAGGTAAGCTGCATTCTTGAGACAAGTCTAGTACAGTATGTTGAACTCCCCTCACATTTTTCTGTGACTGGAAAATAATATCCTTGAAGTGTGGATAGGGCAGAGGCCGGATGTTAAAACGCTCAACTTGACGCAGACCATTATGAACTTCAGCAAGATTTTGGCTTTCTTTGACATAAAGATCACCCTCTGCCCAAAAGAATGGCATTGATATGACTTTGTCCTTACACTTGATCGTTATTCTTTGGAGGAGCTGTCACCTGAAATCCTACTTTTTCAAAAAATGTGGCAGCATCAGGAATGGTGTCTGGGCCTCGTCTTACAAGAACATACTATCAGTTGCTCACAACTCACTTAATGGCACTTTTTGGTGAGGCTGATTGGTTTGAGATAGGACTTATTACAGAACATAGGTCAAGATTATTAATTCTGCTGAGAGTGTTTCTCAGCACACAAGATCCTGCTGCCACCAGATCCAGACGAGGCACAAAAAATAACAACTTAAATAACAACTTGTACAAAGGTGGTAATTTTTGTTTATTTTTGTCAGACCACTCTGCCAATTTCAGTTTTGTTCTCGAAGTTGCCCTTTCTCTAGTTTATTTTTCTAGTTTACCTGAGCAAAATAATGTTAAACAGTAAGAAAACTTTACAAAGAGAAGGACTAAATTAACTGTACTACAACACCCACAGTCTCAACAGAAAGCAAGGACACACACATCCCGTGGCAAATAATGTTTTAACTTGTTGCTCTGAGTGCACTGCACAGCCCAAAGGGTGAGAAATACTGGGCAAAGATATGACAAGGAGTCAGTATCAGAGGATGGCTCTTCCTTCCCTTGGGAGTTTCATCTTACCTGCAGGGAACCAGCAGGATGCTCCTTGTTACCCTTCTGTGGAGCAAACACCCTATTTCTTAGGACTCTGGTTTTATTTGATACACTGGCTGTAAAAATAAGGCAAAAATTAATGAATTGTAATAGTCAGAAATATTTAATTGTTCTTACATAGCACTCTTGCCTGGGTATATATTTAGGTCCAGGCAGCACGTCCAAAATTTTAGAAAAAGTTTATTTTTACCTCATGCTGAGAAATGATTGGGTACAAACATTTCCCTCAGTTCGTTTTCAAAGAACCACCAATTGCTGTAGCTTTCAGTGCCCCCAAGTGCCTGTTGCATTAAAAAATGAGGGACTTTTTCTCCTGTTATTGCTCCTTGGAAGCCTATATTCCCTTTCAGCCAGAGAACTGTTGATATATTGATCAATACTCTGGACCCTTCACTCATCCTTATGTGAGTAGAACACAGGAGAGCAAAATGTAATGCCTTGTTATTGCTACTGTGACCTTCATAGTGCACATTTGACCTCACAGAAAATCAGTTTTCTGACTCAGTTGACAGGCAAGATAAAAAATATTGATAATAGCAGAGGATGTTCAGAATCTCATAGGAAATGTCCCTCACCTTCTGTTGCTGGACCTTCATTAGTTTTCCTTTCTTACAGACCCTTTAAACTCAATTTTCAGAAGATGTAGTGAGTGCAGAAAGTCAAAGGGTAAAATTAGGTTACAAAGAAGAATTCTCCCTTTTCGGCAGCTACCAGTTGTTCAAAATTTTAACTTTACTTGCTTAGAGAGTTCTTCTCTCAACTGTACTCAGAGACAGGGTGGAAGATAAGCCGGGGTTCTGTCCTAGAAATCACACACCTAAACTGCAGTCTGGGTTGTAGCTGAATGTAGGCAGAGCTGAACTGCGTTGGTTTTACAACAAAATGTCAGCTGTTTTATTCGGTAACACAGATTAGGTCTGCATCCAAAACTGTGGATGCAAGTTCATGGGACAGCCAAATTCTAAGGCAGCCAAAAAGCTATTGTAAAAACTCACCGTTCATTTCATGTTTATATTTCTTGATATTTACAATCTTGTTGGAGCTGATCATCCCTCTATCAACTCAGCCAAAATATTTGTTTCTTCTGAAGGTCTAGGCATGGAGAAGGACATAGAGCTAATGCTCTGCAAAATAAAGTCAAACGCAAAACTATAAAAAGTGCTAGTATTTACCTGTGCTACTAAAAATTCTTAAAATGTCTTAAAGTACTTCCTGGCAGAAACAAAAGCAACTACTGTTTCCATTAAAACATTTGGTTTGGTTTGGTTTGGTTTGGTTTGGTTTGGTTTGGTTTGGTTTGGTTTGGTTTGGTTTGGTTTGGTTTGGTTTGGTTTTGCTTCGCTTTATTTCTAATCCACTTCTTTTAAAAAGCAGTTTTTAAGCAAAATGGTCTCCTGTGCCTTGGGTTTGTGTTGGCATATGTAGTCTGAAGATTATCTGGAATCCTGCATGAATTTATTCGTGCTATTTTCTCATGTTACTGGCTAGTCATTAATATGGTATGAGACACTAAAACTGAACAGCACAAAATGGAGTTATGTGCCCTGACAGAGTTACAAGACAGTGGTGATCAAAACCTATAGGAAAAAGAGAATTTGAGAATAAGAGACAGTAGCAGTATTGTGGTTATACAGACTCCTTATGAGCTCAGATGACTTGACTCATTCCTCAAAGCTCAGTCTTACATTGGTGTTCATTGTCATGCATTTCTCCCATGCACAAATCAGCTTGTCCATGGCAGCTTAGGTAGGAAATTGGTTTCAAATGAGGGAGTCTTCTTACAGAGTGTGTTATCCAGGTGGATAACTGCATTCTGAGCATTAGGTAAACATTAGGATTTCCTTTCCCATGCAGTTTATGATGTTTCCAAGTCATTTACGTGTTCTTGTAGCATTTTATAAATAGTGACCAGTGACACTAATAATTTCAGGCTCCAGGATAATCTATATAATCAGCTAATCAAAAAACTTAGCTGCTAAATGGAAACTGGATGGCTTTGTGTTGGTTTATGCCTCATACTGTGTCTCTTAGCTCCAACTCTACTCTTTTTACAATTTCAGGACTGAATTACATCCAATATGTAGCATATCTCAGGTGAAGCAAGACTTAGAGGAGAAGCCTGGCAAAAAACCACAGAGAAGGTCGGCAGTGGAAGATTATATTTCCAACTACGGCATAGGATTTGACCCAGCAGAGAATGAATTTGACTATGGCTTATGCAATGAAGTAGTCAATGTAGCCTGCTCTCCTAAACCTGATGCTTTCAACCCATGTGAAGATATCATGGGATACAACATTCTGAGAGTCCTGATATGGTTCATCAGCATTTTAGCTATTACTGGGAACACCGTCGTCCTCATTATTTTAATAAGCAGTCAATACAAGCTCACCGTTCCCCGCTTTCTAATGTGCAACCTCGCCTTTGCAGACCTCTGCATAGGGATCTACCTGCTGTTTATTGCCTCTGTAGACATCCAGACCAAAAGCCAGTACTACAACTACGCCATAGACTGGCAGACCGGGGCAGGGTGCAACACTGCAGGATTTTTCACGGTGTTTGCCAGCGAGCTGTCAGTGTACACGCTGACGGTGATCACGCTGGAGCGCTGGCACACCATCACCTACGCCATGCAGCTGCACCGCAAGCTGCGGCTGCGGCACGCCGCCGTCATCATGGTTTTTGGCTGGGTGTTTGCTTTCTCAGCAGCACTCCTTCCCGTACTTGGGGTCAGCAGCTACATGAAGGTCAGCATCTGTTTGCCCATGGACATAGAAACACCGTTTGCCCAGGCTTATGTTATATTCCTTCTAGTGCTGAATGTCCTTGCGTTTGTTGTTATCTGCATCTGCTACACCTGCATCTACTTCACCGTGCGGAACCCCAACGTCGTCTCCTCCAACAGCGACACCAAGATTGCCAAGCGCATGGCCATACTGATCTTCACCGACTTCCTCTGCATGGCACCAATCTCTTTCTTTGCCATATCGGCCTCACTCAAGGTTCCTCTCATCACGGTGTCCAATTCCAAGATCCTCCTGGTTTTGTTTTACCCCATCAACTCCTGCGCTAACCCTTTCCTCTACGCCATTTTCACCAAGACATTCCGCAGGGATTTCTTCATTCTCTTGAGCAAGTTTGGCTGCTGTGAAATGCAAGCCCAGATTTACAGAACAGAGATCTCCTCATCAGCTCATACTTTCCACACAAGGAATGGCCACTGCCCTCCTACATCAAAAAACAACGATGGCACTTTTTATGCTTTGGTTCCCCTGAATCACTTGAGCTGAAACACTTGCATAAATTTGCGTCTGAGGTAGTGTGGTAATCACTTGCAAGTATGTGAATTTTAATAATGACTTCAGCATAACATGCAAACTTATGTTTTATGAAAAGAAAATTATTTCCAATTTCCTATTTTTGTTCAATGAACAACCATCAGAGATGACATATCATCTTCATCAGTTCTTGAAGAACAAAGCACCAAAGTCTTAGTGTAGAACTGTCTCAAGAAATAAATGAGATCATAAACTGGTACCTCCCACCATGCAGGGAGAGATTCCCTTCATTCTGTGGAGATGTTCGTTCCTTATTGAGAATTAAGTAGTGGTTATATACAGTTTCAAAAATATGTGGAATTAATTTCTTTTCCTGTGAATTGTGTTATAACAATACAGATAATTAGCTTTCTTCATTAATCATATCTCCTGGGATTACAGGGAACAGGAGACCAATTTAAACCCTCCTCCAGCACAGGCTTGGTAGGAGTGAGAATATATTGTGATGTTTCCATTTCTGTTGAGCACAGCAGGGAGGCAGGAGGCATCTCCAGCTGTGCTGGATCTTTGCTGTTCCACATGATGGGGACCTGCCTTACTCAGCACAGAAGTGTCACTTTGGGTGGTATTTGTGTTGGTTTAGATTGGCAGGCTCAGAGAAACCTGTTGAGTCTGAGTTTCTATCAAAGAGTTGGTTTGTACAGGGTTTCTTTTCAAGGTCAGAAAGAGCAAGAATGAGGGCAAGAGAAAGCCCTCATAACAAGAAGGGTGTTCTCTAAAGTTGTTTTCACAAAGTTGAATTCACTTATGTGTCTGGGAGCCTTGGATATGCCAGCATGGGCCAATGGGCTGCTGCACCAAGACATGTGAGGCAGGTTTGCCATACAACAGCATTTGTGTATTGTACTGCCTGGGCTGCACAAAGAACAATGGATCTAGATGTGGCTTTTAACTCCCTGCACAAAAGTTCATGTGAAATCCTAATTTTTTGTATAATCCTTTTAGAATTTCTCCTTCCCTTCTAAAAAAAAAATCTTTTGAACACACATTGTCATGTCCTGGTCCAGATTGGAAGACCTTTTTATTTATTATGAAATAAATCATAAGCTGCATATGTTAAAATAACAACAAAAAAAAAAAANAAAAAAATGTTGCAACAATTTGCAGGTCTAATTTAATCACTGAGAAAAAAAAAATATTAAATGCATTTTGATATCTTAAATTGTCTTTGGATGTCTTTGAAGAAAAAAAAAGAAGAAAGAAAAGAAATAATCAAGATTTCCTATTTTACAGGGAGTTTTACTAACATCTCAATGGATGTACCAACTTTTTACATTATTTGAATATCTCATTTTTGCATGGTTCATCGCTCCAAATTGCAACAAAGATTCCTGCATGGGTAGGGTTTTCTCATGCTGATTATGTGTCTGTGTGTGGATATGTGGGCATTAAGAAAACACCAGGAGAGCAGTCTGGGCTTCATTCTCATCTCATAAACAACTCACAGTTCTGCCCCTTGAAATTAAAAAAGCTTGGAATCTTCATGGTTAAATGTGATGTGCTTTGAATGTTTCCTACCAACAGCTCATAACATTTCAGTAGCAAATCTTGATGCTTCTATCCATAATTTCTCGTGTCATCAGCTTCACATTTCAGCATCTGAATCTTATGTGAACAACAACAGGAGGTGATTATTCATTCAGTCCTAGCCAGGGAAGGAACTATCAGCTCCCTAGTGCATAAAACAGGGGAGATCAAAGACAGTGTGTTTTGGCGGGGGAAATTTCATTACTCAACACAAGTAACACTCCCTCCATGATCCAGGAAAAGGAAGAATGAAAGAGAAAAGTGGGAAAGACACTTCATCTCTGGGAAGATCATCTGACTACTCAGAGGAATAATTTTTTTTTTTCCACAAATGCTTTATGTCATATACAGTGTGCTGGTGTGCAGCCATTAAAACCTATCCCAATGGAAGTGACTGGATGAGGATGTTTCAAAATGACAAATAATCTAGTTATATTTTTTAAAGGGTCCTGAATATATTATGTGGCTAACGAGGGATGTTCTTTGGCAAATACCACCACTTTTGATGATAAAGGGGGAAAATTCCTGCCACGTGTCACATCATGCTTTTTTGCCTGGGCTCTGTCCATTTACCAGGAATGAGACCTGGCAGCTCAGGAAAGCACAGGCATTGTAGTCTAGAAGCCAGTCTAATAAATCCTCTCACAGATACATCAGGCACATGAGCTTGACATCTGTGGAATCAGGACACAGTAAAATATGTTTTTCTAATTAACATGCCTGGAAAGGGACCTTGCAGGGTTGTGTCTTGTAGCCGGAGTCAGACCAGGGCCCAAGGGATTGAGCCACCTAGCCCATGGGAGTTCCTCCAAAGGACACATGTGTTGATACTTGAGGAGTAAGTAAAGCCTGCAAAACTGTACACCTTACCTCGTGGAGGACATGTCATCCTGCCCCCACATGCTGCTCAGGAGCTCTGGTGGCAGCTCCAAAGCTGAGAGATTGACTGTGCAGTTACCAAAACAAAATTCTCCCTCTTCTAGTCCTTAGATCTCCTTGGTTTTAGCTACACTTTTGATTTTAATTTTAATAATCTTCCAAATTGTGAGGGACATTGTGTGACTTGTTTCTTTCCCTCTGTCAGATATTGGTCTTTTTGTATCATTTTTTTCAGTAGTGTTTTTATTTGAAGAAAGCAGTATAAGAAGAAAAAACCCTCAAGATGTATTTCGTCCATGTTTGTAATGTACAAAAAAGCCTGCTGGTGTTTGGTGTGGATTTCCTCAGCTCTTGAACAACATGTTTATGTTGCAATCTCTAAACTACTTTACATTTCCCTTTCCGAAATCTATTTTAATAAAACCAATATCAAAACAGAGTGCCTTGAGAACAAGTGTGCAGCCAGAGATATGTTGACAAAGTATGCAATAAATGTTGTGCTGCTTATCTGGAGAGCTCCATTTATGCAGTGCAGCCCCCACAGTCAGGTCACTGTGACCTATGGATGAGAGACTGCAGAGAAAACCCTCCTGCAGTCTCCTGGAGAGTTAACAAAGCACAGAAAGGTGTGCTTGAAACCTCTTCAGCAAATAACACAGACAGACTGACCTGTCTTTGTTTTAACAGATCTCTTGTATTAATCCATATTTCCTATGAAATAAGTTATTAACCATTGACAGAACTCAGGCATATTTTTCCTCTTTAGTTCATATGAACAATTCTTCTTATGTGATGCATTCTAATTCTTTTCCTTTCATTTTTAGAGCCAGGGCCTGTAATTCTTTTTTATTTAGTATTTTGCTCAGACAAAAGTGTGTGCCTATGTGTTCATAAATGCTCATGTGAGTCAGAGAGACAGGCCAAAGGTAAAAAGGAAAATGAATCAAGGCCTAGCTCTGGTTCACAGGAAAAACCTGGGAATTGGTCTGTTATGGGTAGAATTACCATTCATTGTGGTCCTTCATTGCATTTTAGTCTTCACCAAGCCCCTAAAAATGCTGAGGTGAAGAGTTACGATTCTCTTTGGCCTTATGGTGCCATCACCAGCATGACACAAAGAGACTGTGGCATTGAGGACACAAAAAGAAACTTCTTGATCTTTTTGATAGAAGCATCATTCCTTCAGGCATTCACCTTGTGAAGAACCCAAATCTGACCTCCCCAAGAAACATTCATCAGGTGTTGTGATGGGAAATGAGAAATGAGACTACTTCAGCTTGACAAACAAAAGGCTGCCTCATGAAAATTGCCACCATAGGTAAAGATGATAGGAGTACCAGGAGCATCTGGTCAAAAGTGCCAATAAAAACAAAACCTGACTTGGTACAGAAAATTAACCAGAATCTGTTTTCTTTACAACTTTGCTCTGGGGGTTGCACAGATATGCCAAGCAGAGTTTGCTCATTAGAAGGCAGGTCTGTGTTTGAGCTTGTTAAGAATTCAAGATGAGATTTGCATCCCATTTAGCAAGTCTTCAAATCATTTGACCACATTTCTTTCCTGTAGATTCCCTCCTAATCATTCCACTGAGGACACAGCAGATAATCTTACATTTAATTTATGCAGCTTTGTTGTTAAGAAGAGTTAATAATGTGAAATGATTTACCCTCAAGGAATAATTTAACCATCCCTCCCCTCCCCCAATGAAAGAGCAGAAAAGAAAGGTGGGTCTGGTTCAAATGGTCAAGTTAGCACATACAGTCCTCCTCACAAATTTGCATCTTTAATATGGGCATAAGCAATCTCCCATTGTGTATGCAAATGGAAATTGCACATACACAGTCTTCTTCCATGAGAGGTTTTGTCTAAGTACTTGGCTACAAGCACACATTTGAAAATCTGGGTGTTGTTGCTTTAAAATATTCAAGCACAGGAGTAGGATTTTATAGCTGTCATCTGGATAATTAAACTCTTCATTAACAGTTGTTCACAAACCAGTAGGTGACCTTTAATTAGAGATGAAAGTACTCAGGAATGGATTTCAAACATTAAGAAACTGCAGAGGAGCCCTTTCCCTCCACTTCTCCAAGTCCATTGAAAATCTTTTGTAAAGAATTGGTTTTCCAACAGAAATTATGCTGCCTGAGACAAAAATATGTTTCCAGGCCCTACTTATCAGATATATGCTTTGTTTAACCTTGTTGTTACTAAAATATTGTACTTTCTGTTTTCTGTCTCATGCAGAGTTTGCCATGTGTTACCTGGGTCTTTGTTACCCCAGCCTGNTGGAGAGTTAACAAAGCACAGAAAGGTGTGCTTGAAACCTCTTCAGCAAATAACACAGACAGACTGACCTGTCTTTGTTTTAACAGATCTCTTGTATTAATCCATATTTCCTATGAAATAAGTTATTAACCATTGACAGAACTCAGGCATATTTTTCCTCTTTAGTTCATATGAACAATTCTTCTTATGTGATGCATTCTAATTCTTTTCCTTTCATTTTTAGAGCCAGGGCCTGTAATTCTTTTTTATTTAGTATTTTGCTCAGACAAAAGTGTGTGCCTATGTGTTCATAAATGCTCATGTGAGTCAGAGAGACAGGCCAAAGGTAAAAAGGAAAATGAATCAAGGCCTAGCTCTGGTTCACAGGAAAAACCTGGGAATTGGTCTGTTATGGGTAGAATTACCATTCATTGTGGTCCTTCATTGCATTTTAGTCTTCACCAAGCCCCTAAAAATGCTGAGGTGAAGAGTTACGATTCTCTTTGGCCTTATGGTGCCATCACCAGCATGACACAAAGAGACTGTGGCATTGAGGACACAAAAAGAAACTTCTTGATCTTTTTGATAGAAGCATCATTCCTTCAGGCATTCACCTTGTGAAGAACCCAAATCTGACCTCCCCAAGAAACATTCATCAGGTGTTGTGATGGGAAATGAGAAATGAGACTACTTCAGCTTGACAAACAAAAGGCTGCCTCATGAAAATTGCCACCATAGGTAAAGATGATAGGAGTACCAGGAGCATCTGGTCAAAAGTGCCAATAAAAACAAAACCTGACTTGGTACAGAAAATTAACCAGAATCTGTTTTCTTTACAACTTTGCTCTGGGGGTTGCACAGATATGCCAAGCAGAGTTTGCTCATTAGAAGGCAGGTCTGTGTTTGAGCTTGTTAAGAATTCAAGATGAGATTTGCATCCCATTTAGCAAGTCTTCAAATCATTTGACCACATTTCTTTCCTGTAGATTCCCTCCTAATCATTCCACTGAGGACACAGCAGATAATCTTACATTTAATTTATGCAGCTTTGTTGTTAAGAAGAGTTAATAATGTGAAATGATTTACCCTCAAGGAATAATTTAACCATCCCTCCCCTCCCCCAATGAAAGAGCAGAAAAGAAAGGTGGGTCTGGTTCAAATGGTCAAGTTAGCACATACAGTCCTCCTCACAAATTTGCATCTTTAATATGGGCATAAGCAATCTCCCATTGTGTATGCAAATGGAAATTGCACATACACAGTCTTCTTCCATGAGAGGTTTTGTCTAAGTACTTGGCTACAAGCACACATTTGAAAATCTGGGTGTTGTTGCTTTAAAATATTCAAGCACAGGAGTAGGATTTTATAGCTGTCATCTGGATAATTAAACTCTTCATTAACAGTTGTTCACAAACCAGTAGGTGACCTTTAATTAGAGATGAAAGTACTCAGGAATGGATTTCAAACATTAAGAAACTGCAGAGGAGCCCTTTCCCTCCACTTCTCCAAGTCCATTGAAAATCTTTTGTAAAGAATTGGTTTTCCAACAGAAATTATGCTGCCTGAGACAAAAATATGTTTCCAGGCCCTACTTATCAGATATATGCTTTGTTTAACCTTGTTGTTACTAAAATATTGTACTTTCTGTTTTCTGTCTCATGCAGAGTTTGCCATGTGTNGAGAGCAGTGCACAGATGGGAACGTGCTGTATTTGTGAGTGGGTGGAAGATTTCAGGGCAGAAGTGAGCAATATGGACATTTATGTTGAGTCAGTTGAATATCCAGTGACAAAATTCTGCATTTAAAGGGGCAGTTTAGCTGAAGTATAGTTCCCAGGAAGAAAGCAATAGAAATTTTCGTGAGAAAAAAAATCCTATGGAGAAATAAAATTTGAAGGTAAAGTCAGTGGGGTTTAAAAGCAAAAGATTGATCTAAGGAGAGAGTATGTGCTGTCTCTGGAGAAAGAGAGAACAGCTCCTTTAGGGACCATCCAGGCACCACACTGCACCATCATCAGTCACCTTTGCACTGCAATTCTGTGTATTCATTATAAGCTACAAATGCCTGATGAGCTTTAAATGCTCACAGTTTCTTCTTTTCTTGGCTATGCTGTGTGGACAGGCATGTACCCTTTGGACATCTATACCCTTTCCTCTTCATTTGCCTCAGCTTTACCCCATCTTTTCCCTTTCCACAATGATGGTTTGTGCTGTCTGTGCTTGGAAGTGCTCTGCTTTTACCTTCAGTCATGTAAGGAACAGAATCTACATCCCTTAGAAACACTTCTTTAGAAATAAGCAGTTGGAAGACCAGAACGCTGCTCATAGCTCTCTGTTCTCTGATGCACGAGTTTTGTTACGCTGCCTTCCAGCTTCTCTCTTACTCCTAATCAAATAATCTTTTTGGTTATTTGTTTGAGTGACTGTTGCAAGGATAACTGGCCCTTTGCCAAGCTTGAGACATTCTGCTTTGAAATAGTCATTATTTGAGCCAGACAATTTCCAAAAATCAGGGTGATGTGAATAGATCCCT
>VWYE01015518.1:4659-31150 GCA_013398995.1 Alaudala cheleensis
GGCGGGGCCCCCGTGGTTTTCCCCGCGGGGGTCGGGGCCGGGAGCCCGCGGTGGCGCTCAGCCGCGGGCGAGGGGCGAGGGGAGGCAGGAGAAGGGGCTGCTCGCTCCGCTGAGGGGGTCCGGCCCCGTCCCGNAGGGCGCCGGGGAGGGCTGGTTGCGTGCGGAACAAAACAGCGAGCGCGGCGGCGAGGTGGGACACTTAAATCTGTGGCACCGAGGCAGAGTGGGGGACCATTATGGAGGTGGCACCGAGGCAGCATGNCCTCTCCCTTGCCCGTGTCCCCCTCCCCGCACACGCCACCCCGTGTCCCCGTGTCACACAGGAGCGGTTGAGCGTCCCCTTTAGAATGAGTCCCAACGCTGTGGCCCTCAGCGCTCCATGACACCGAGGTTCACATTTGTCCCTTCCCTGCTGTCCTCTGGCCCGGTCCCCCCAGATCTGCAGTTGTTGCCGTCCAGGAGCTCAAGTTTCCCGGGAGCAGCTGGAGCCCCGTGTCTCTCCCCCACTCCCTCACTGCGGCTCAGCCGCGACCAGTGCAGTGCCCAGTAACACCAGTTGGGCCGGTGCCTGTGTGAATAACTCCCCTTGGAAGGTCTCATCCACCCTCCTGAAGGTCTAATTGCATCTCTGAGGTCAGAGCTTTGGCCAAAGGTGTTTTCCTTGGAGCCAAGTCCTGCCAAGAGCCCGGAGTGTTGGAATGATTCCCTCCATGCTCACAGACATCTCCCAGTGCTGCCCCAGAGCTGCTCTCCCTCCTGTTTCCAGGCCCTGTGGCAGATGGGAACAGGAGGGAGGAGTGGAAGACATGAGGCTGGGGGCTCAGGGTGGGCTCTGTCCCCCCTCCCTAACTTGGTGTTCCCTCATTCCCAGATTATCCGTGTGCAGTCGCCAGAGGGAGTGAAGAGAATCACGGCCACAAAGAGAGAAACGGTGGCAACGTTCCTCAAAAAGGTACCCCAGGATCCACAGGGCCTTCCCATTGGATGGGGAAGGGCTCCTGTGGCTCTGTCCCATGGGAGATCCGTGTTTAACCCCCCTGGCAGCAGTGAGGGACAGCATTTCATGTGGAAAAACATATTTTGATTGGTGTACCTTGTGTTGTTCCAGAGGGAAAACCACAAATTTACAGAAAAAAACTCCCTCAGCTTTTCTGCTGGTGCTTCCTGGGGTGGGAACTTTCCTGGGAAGGATTTTTTGGGGTTCTCCCAAAGAAATGGCAGCTTGGAAGCAGTAGGGGAGCTGTGGGATGGTCAAACCTGCTGCTCCAGGCAGGTTCCAGGCTGGCTCAGCTGCTGGATTTGGGCTTGGAATATCATTTGGATGTGCTGTGTGTGCTCCTGGTTTTCCACTGTGGATTTGGACAGAGCTAGAGAGGGGTGGAGTGAGATCTCAGGAGCCCCTGGGCTCTCCTGGGAGGGGATGAGGGGAACACAACGGGTGGGAGCTCTCAGGGTGGGGCTGGCTCTGTGTCCTTCAGGAGTGAGCAGTTCTCCCTTTGCTTCCCTCCTGGAATTCCTCTGGAGTCCTGGGACTGGGGGTTCTTTGCTGCATGAGGTGTATTCCTGAAGGGAAGGGAATGGGAGCAGGTGGAAACCTTCCCTTTGTGAGTCACAGCTTTGTCTGGAGCTGTGACCCAGACAGGACAGCATTCCCTGACAGCATTCCCACCTGGTCAGGAAAAATCCTGATGTTTTTCAGGCCTGGCTCAGGGACACTCCCTGCAGCCTCTGAGCAGCCTCAGCCAAGACAGGAGAAGCTTCCAGGATCTCTGGAGCCTGTGCAGAACAGAGCTGCTGCTTTCCAGGGCTCAGGTTACCCGAGGGAGCAATCAGGCTGGAAAACACCTCCTGCCAGGACAAAAGCACCTGGAATTGCCTGTTGATCTGGGGAAGGCTCTGTACTCTGGCTGAGCTGGAGCAGAGACCTTTTTGGGTTTATTTCCTGCTGCAGGCTTTGCTTAGAAGAGGAAAGTGGGAATTTTTCCCACCTGAGGTCTGTGTTGGATCTAAATTCAGGTCTGTCCTACCTTTGCTGTGGATTTTGATGCTGGAATGTTCACCCAGGGGCTGGGTTTGGTGTTCAGGGGGACAGCTGTAATTAGAGAGGTGTCAGATTGCTGCTTCCATATGAGGAATTAACCTGGATCTGCTCCAGAAGTAAAATAAAGGGCTGGAGAATCCTCTCTGTCTCTGGTGGCACATCCTGGGGAAAAGCACCCAAAAAAGTCACTCTGGATGTGCTCAGGATCAGGAATTAGCTCAAACCTGCTGTTCATGTGTTGTGGGGTTTGTCTGCTCCCAAAAATGGAATTCTGTGGCCTGAGGAGCAGGAGCTGATGCCTCTGAAAGGGTCCCATTCAAAGGGATCGCTCAGTGCTGCAAATCACAGCCAAGCTGACAGGAAAAAAACCTGCTTTTCATGGCTGTGCTCATGTGACAGCTCTTTGTGGCTCATCAGATTTGTCCTGTGGGCAGGATCCCGTCCCTGACTGCGACCAAAGCCATGGGGATTGTTTTTATTAATAAAAATAAAAGCCTTTCACTTCAGAATTGAGGACAAAACCTGGTAAATGGACAAACTTTAAACACCACTTTTAAACTGATGAAATTCTCAAGGGGCCAAATGTGCAAATTATTTGTGCTGGGAAGAGGTGCTGGAGTGATTCCAAGTAAACCAGACTGAATCTGAGCTGGGAAAACCTGCCTGGGGAGAGAGGGGTGGCTGTTGTGGGAATGAATTCCATGGGAGAGAGGAGAAAAGGGGGGAAAACTGGACAGAGCAGCAGGAAGAGGTTGAGTAAAGCAGATGGGAGGTGAGAATGGAGCTAAGGGCAAAAGATCCACAGAGGTGAAAGTGTGGATTGTGGAATTCTGATCACATGAGGATGGGAGTGACTTGGTGTTGTGTGCTGGTGCAGCTGGAGCAAGAAAACTGGGATCATGGAGAAGTTTCCTCCTCCAGTCATGCAGAGCTTGTCTGGCTGTTGTTGAAATGCTGCATCTGTTTGTGTGAGGCACAGACAGTTCTGGTTAAGTTGTTCCAGCTCCTGCTTTAATCCATTGCTTGTTTTTCCAGCTGTTTCCATGTCTTGTTATCCCGAGCTTGGGAATGGGGATGAATTGAGCTGAATTTCTGGAGGAGAAGTTCTCTGGGAGTAGCTCTGGCTCTGAACCCCTTTCAGGAGGCTCACACCTTGTCCCTTTTCCCTGTGCTCCAGGTTGCCAAGGAGTTTGGGTTCAGGAATAATGGCTTTTCTGTCTACACCAACCGGAACAGGACTGGGGAGATCACGGCAGCACAGAACAAATCCCTCAACCTGCTCAAGATCAAGTGAGTCCTCACCAGGAGAGGGGCTCTGCCTGGAGCTTCCAGAATGGGAAAAGTCACATCCCAGCTCCCAGCTTCCAGTGTCACTCTGGGATTGGGGTGGAGGGCTTTGGTGGCCGTGCTGGGATGGGGGGGTCACAGTGACACAGGAGAGGTGGTGGCTGCTGCTCCTTGGGTCACTCCTTGGGGTGTGCTGTGGGGAGGCTTCATCCTGGATTTCCCTCCCTAATCCCTGCTTCCACCTTCTTTGTCCCAGCTTTCCCAGCCTCATCCCCATTTTCCCTCTCTCATCCCCAGCTTTCCCTGCCTTATCCCTCCACTTACCCTCCTGTTTTTATCCCTGTCTTCCCTCCCACTTGCCTGCTTTCCCTACTTTCCCTACCTCATCGCAGCTTTCTCTCCCACATCCTTGTTTTCACTCCTTCATCCCAATTCCCTCCTCCATATTTCCCCCTCAGCTTTGTCTGCTGATGGAAGGATTTGCATTTATTGCAAATAAAAGCAGGAAAGAGGTGGCTCACGGAGCAGCTTCTGCCACCTCTGCTGGTCTGGTTGGAATTTGTGCCACATTCCATGGAATTTGGCTGCCTGCTGGGAGGCACCTGCAGCTTCCTGGGTGTTGTTTCCCACAGCTCCTACTACCCATGTGCTGTTTCCCACCCTGCAGGCACGGGGATATGCTGTTCCTGTATCCCTCCAGCCCTGCTGGCTCCTCCTCAGAGACCATGGACACCTCTGGCTCCCAAAATTCCCGGCCTGGGGGGGCTCCCCAGGTGGTGGAAGATGAGATTGACCAGTACCTGATCAAGCAGGATGGGAAGATTTACAGGAACCGAGACCAGCAGCTGTAAGTGGGGCTGGGTCCTGTTCCTGCCCATGGGTCTGGGTCTCACCAGAGCCTGCAATGTCATGGCCCAGCCCAGCAGTCAGGAAGTTACTGTGGAAACTCCATCCTGAGTGCCCTGGGGATATCTCTAGGGAAAACAGCCCCTGATGTTGTCCTGGGAGGTTCAGTGGAACCCTGCTGAGCCCAGGGAGGAAGCAGATGCCCAAATCCCAGGGATTTTGGCAGGAAGGACTCACTCAGAGCAATCATTGTTCTGGAGGAGGAGAGCCTGGTGCTTGTGCTCCTGGGTTTTGTGCTGCTAAAGCACATTGAATTCTTTAGGTTAGAATGAACATTCTGCATTCTGCCTGGGCAGAGTTAGATGGGGAAATGGGAAGGAATTATTCCTGTGAGGGTGGGCAGGCCCTGGCACAGTGGGCCCAGAGAAGCTGTGGCTGCCCCTGGATCCCTGGAAGTGTCCAAGGCCAGGTTGGATGGGGCTTGGAGCAACCTGGGATGTGGAAGGTGTCCCTGCCCATGGCAGGGTTGGAATGAGATGAGCTTTAAGGTCCCTCCCAACCCAAAGCATTCCAGGATTTGCTGTCCCAAGCAGGAGCACTCTGTGCCTTCAGATTCAGCCACTCCTCATAAAGGAAAACATGGAAGTGGAGGGAAGGAGTGGAAGTATCCAATAGCAGAGGTTTGGAAGTGGGACTTGGGTCTCTGCCTGCTCTGGCTTGCCTTTATCACGTGTCTGCCTGACCTCTCCATGAAACCAGGGAGTCCCTTTTGCTCACAAAAATGCACCAAAGTCCAACTTCCCAAAGCTCTTCCATGCAAGAGGCTTAGGGAAACAAAGCAGCTTCTCTTTACGTAAAAATAACACAACAACGAGTTAAACCCGCCCAAAATCTGCTCAGAGGGTGCTGCTAAAACATCCTTTGCTGGGAGGGGGCTTTTATTGCTCAGTGTTAATGATCCAGCTGGGTCCTGGCCTGATCTCTGCACTTGGGACTGGAACCCTCTGGAATAAGACTCCTGAAAAGGTTGGAGGGAAAATTCTAAAGGCAGGAATTCCTGCTAAAACAGAATAATTTGCCCTTCCCCTTGGGGTTGCCCTCCACCTGGTTAATCTTCAGTGCTGCAGCAATGAGGAAGTTTGTGGAAAATCCTCCCTGACCTTCCCAGCTGACCATAAATGATGGGATGTCACATCACTGGAGCAATAAAGGCAAACCCACCACTCTGTGGCAGAAATGTTGCCTTGAACTTGCCCACAATTTTTCAGAGGAATTGATGGAGCTGTTCCTAGCAGGGAGCCGAGGCCCAGGGGAGGGTGTTGAGGATAAAAGGAGTTGTCTGGGCTGGTTCCTGGCTTTGGGAGTGTGGATCAATATCTGAGTGCTTTAGCAGCACTTAACTCTCCTTTCTGTACATTATCTGCCACAAAACCATCTTAAAAAAGCTCTTGCAACTGGATCCCATCCATTGTTCCCACAGCCCAACCTCACTGCTCCTCTCCTGGGCCCTTCCTTTGGAAACCAGCACTGACCTGGTGCTGGGGATGTTTTCTTGTTAGTTTAGGGTTTTGTTTTTTTAAGCAGTTCCACAAACAATTCCACAAAAGGAACTGAAGCTGTGTCTGTAACTCTGCCCAGCAGGACTTTATCTGCCTGATAAACACACACTTCCCTGGTTGTTCCTGCCCTGCCTGATAAAGGATGAACATTTGGAGTGGCTTTTTGTTAAAATCACCCTGCCACGTGGAGGGTGGAGAATTGCTCAGAGCTGGTGTAGATCTCCCACACCAAACTTAATCCAGAGAAACAGGCTGATTTTTCCATGATGGAATCAGATTTATTCCTCCTTTAATTTCCAGCTGAAATGAGATTTAACGCCAGTTCTCTCTCTCTCTGCTCAGGTGTCGCCATGGCCCCTTGGGCAAATGTGTGCACTGTGTCCCACTGGAGGTAAGAGCCCCAGGAAGGTGCTACAGACTCACCCCAGTTTCTCCCAGGAGGAACACTTTTCCTAGGAATGCTGCCTGCCAAGAGGTGGCAGCTCCAGGCTGGAATCCTGCCATGCACTGCCAGAGCTGCTGGTTCTGGGATCACTGAAGCTCGAGGCCTTTGTACCTCCAGGTTGACCCTGGTTAAAGCTGATTTTCTGCAGTAATGAGTTTAACAGAAAGTGCTTCAAGAAAGCTCCATTTTCTCTCAGTCTTCAGTTTTCCCTAGATTTTCCTGGTTTTGTCCCCTCTCTCCTGGATCCCAGCACTTCCCAGTTTAACCACCTGGCACAGGGTGCCCAGAGAAGCTGTGGCTGCCCCTGGAAGTGTCCAAGGCCAGGTTGGACAGGGCTTAGAGCAACCTGGGATAGGGGAAGGTTCTCTGCCCAGGGCAGGGGGTGGAATGGGATGAGCTTTAAAGCCTCTCCCAGCCCAAACCATTCCATGATTATCCAGCTGAAGCAGCTTTAGTGACACCTCCAAACGTGCTGGGCTGTGTCATTTATAGCACAAAGCAGCAGCCACCCCTCCAGAGGGGATCCTGGCTGTTCTTAGATGGCTGTTCCCCTCTGCTGGAAGTCCTTGGCCACGTTGGAACAGCTGGGCCTGTTGTTTGTTCTTAGATATTGAAAGGAAAAATCTTTTTGCTGCTGAGATTCTGATTTGTGGGGCCGATCTGTTCCTGGAGCAGGAGGCCACCATAAAACTCCCCGTTGTAAAGCTCCACTGTTTGCATCCCAGTAGTAGCTGCCTTGAAAATGAGCCTGAATTTCCTTGATTGCTTCCACATTGGCAGGGTTGAGCATGGAACATGCATTTGCTGAGGGATCAGGGTGTTATCAGACAGGTGTGTGACCTGGCTCTGCTCTGTGCCGTGTTTTTGGCAGCCCTTCGATGAGGATTATTTGAACCATCTGGAGCCTCCTGTGAAGCACATGTCATTCCATGCCTACATCAGGAAGCTGACTGGAGGGGCAGACAAGTAAGGAAATCTCTGGGTTTAAGGGAATCTGGTTGGAGCTTTGGTTTTTCTAACACTAATGAAAGTACAGGCAGATCTCAGTGTTGGACATGAGGATTGAATGGCAAACGGAGGAGAAAAAAAATCACTTTAAAAAGTCGAGGATAAAAGGAAAAGGCAGGAGGGAAACATTAAGTCTGTCTTTTTATTTTATGTCCCCCATTTTATTTCTATTTTTCCTTTTCCTGTGGCAATATAATTCCTTCCAGGAAAGCCTCCTGATGGGAGGCAAGCCCAGATGGAAGGAAAGAAGTTCCCTAATTACACCAAGCTCCAAGCCTATTTCTCAGACTTGGTGGACATAAGTTACACAAAAGTGTAATCTTCTCCTTGCTATTCCTAAATAACACTGAGACTTTTCAAATTTCTTTGGGAGATGCAGCTCAAGTCCATGAGACTTCCACGTGAAGGGAATTTCCCTTTCCAGGAAGCCTTGTGCACATGAAAGGACGATTTGCTGTGGTGCTACAGTCTCTAACTTCCCACATGCTCCATAAATGATTGCTCCAGAAGCATTTACTGTGCTAACAGCAGCCTTTTCTTCCCCCTATTCCTTTTCCTTCCCCTCTTCCTTCTCTTCTCCCACTTCTCATTCTTCTCTCTCCTCTCTCTTCTCTCCTCTCTCCTCTCTCTCTCCTCTCTCTCTTCTCTCTCTCTCCTCTCTCTCTCCTCTCTCTCTCTTCCCCCTCTCTCCTCCCTCCTCTCCCAGAGGGAAGTTTGTAGCCCTGGAGAACATCAGCTGTAAGATCAAGTCGGGGTGTGAGGGACACCCTCCCTGGCCCGAGGGGATCTGCACCAAGTGCCAGCCCAGCGCCATCACCCTCAACAGACAGGTGAGAGGAGCTGGGGCACCTGCCAGAGGACCTGGCTTTTAGCTGTGAAAGGTGACTTCCAAAAAAAGCCAGCCAGGAACACAAAGCCCTCCCGGTGTCAGGGCAGTCCTGTCCAGGTCTTCAAGCCTTTCAAAATGGGCTCCAAAATGTTCTGGGTCAGAATTTCCTCCCAGCATGAGGAGTGGGCTGACAGCATTGGTGATGAATTCTGGTGATGAATCCTACTGGTTTTCCTCATGGGATCCAAAAGGCCATGTAGGTTCTGTTTATTTCCTCCTAAATTTCAGTGTCCTTTTCCCTGCTGAGGCCCTTGGGGTGAAGAGCCCAAGGTGCTGGGGGTGCTCAGCACTTCCCACACTCCAGGCTGAGCAGAGAGCAGTGCAGAGGGGTGAGAGCTGAGCAGAGGGGAGAGGGAGGGAGCCCCCAGCCCTGCTGAGCAGGAGCCAGCTCCGGAGGGGGGTGTGTGTCCTGGGAAGGGACCGGAGCCAGCAGAGGATGGCCTGACGCTTGAACTTTGTCAAACAGAAATACAGGCATGTTGACAACATCATGTTTGAGAACCACACAATTGCAGATCGCTTCCTAGACTTCTGGAGGAAGACAGGGAACCAACATCTGGGCTATCTGTATGGCCGGTACACGGAGCACAAAGACATCCCACTGGGAATCCGGGCCGAGGTGGCAGCCATCTATGAACCCCCCCAGGTGAGAACCTCAGTGGCCACTCAGCATTGGGGAACACACAAACACTTGTAGTTTGGCAAGCCTCACACAGTATTTTCCACAAGGAAAAGTGTCCTGAGAAAAGGTGAGACCCAGAGCCCACAGTGCCGACTCAGAATCAGGGAACACATGAACACCTTTTTAGTTTGGTATTTCCAGCTGCAGCTCTCCAAGGAAAACAGGACACGGTTTATTTCCTTAACATCACCATCCATTGCAGCTACAGTAAGAATTTTAAACCCCAGTTTTGCTTTAATTTCTAATCTCTCCTTGATTCCTGGCTTTCCAGCAGATTCTGTGCTAGGAAAAAACAGTTGCAGCCCTTCCTTCAGTTCCTTACCAGCTCTCTGGGAAAATTGAAGCAGTTTAATTAGATAGAATGAAGTCTAAATGATTGAAGATGAAATGATGGGGAGGCTGAGGATGGGTTTGGCTGGAGCAGTGAATCCCCACTAGGTGGGGCACGGCACCACTCCTCAGCCCAGTGCTCCTCGTGTATTTCCTTCCTCCTCATGGTTTCTGCTCAGCTGCCAAGCAAAATCCAACAGATTGCCAGTGGAAGAGGAACAAATGGATCCTTGGGAGTATGGCTTGAGAGCAGAGTGGCACAGGTCTCTAGGGTGACACCAGTCTGTGGTGATGCCTGAGGGGAAGCCCTGCTCCCACCCTCTGCCTCACTGCCTACAGTGGCTGTACTGGTTTTTCCCCAGTTGTGTGTCACTAACCAGTGTCTCTTTGCTGCAGATTGGCACCCAGAACAGCCTGGAGATCCTGGAGGATCCCAAAGCCGAGGTTGTGGATGAGATCGCGGCAAAGCTCGGCCTGAGGAAGGTCAGGATGTGTCAGATCTCCTGTGTCTGTGTGTGGCACAAAAGTGGTCAGTAATTCTCTCCAGCTCCATGAGGTTATCCAAGACCCTCTAAGTTACCTAAATCGTGCCAAAGTGTCAGCAGCTGTTACGTTTTTAGGTCTGAAACCCACATCCAGAGGATTTTCCTAAGCACAGGCCCCTCACAGGACTGTGTGGCTGCAGTAGCAGGGGCAAAGCAGCACAAACTCCATCTTCCCTTTCTTTCCCCTGCAACAGGAGCCATTCCTGGGAGCATCTCTGTGACAAGTGCTAATTTGGCCCAGATGGAGCTGCAGTTGCCTCTGTGCTTAGTTTCCAGGAGCAGGGGCTGCCCTTGGATTGTGTTCCCCTCCAATGGTGTGTGGGGTTGGGGGTGCGGGTCCCCCTCAGTTCCAGCCTGCAGTGATGCCATCAGGATTCCCTGATTTCCTGCCATCCCTCCAACCTAAGCTGATGTTTTCCTGTTTGGGAGCAGTTGTTGGTATGGTGGGAATGCTAGGAATGGGATGTACACAAACAAGATTTGACTTGCTGGAGAAAACCCGCCTGGGAGAAGGCTCAGTGCAGACTGTAAACATCTGGGGAGGGCTTTGTTCTCCCAGATAAGATCCCACCCCTTGCCAGAGGCTGGAGCAAAATGTGTTATTTATTTCCATGTTCTCCCATCAGATATTTTTAATCCATGGGAGTTAACACATCACCAAGTGCTGGGTGCAGGGTTTGGTCTTCCTGGGCTTCTGGGGGAGTTGGGATCAGTTCTACCTTGGAAGGGTTAATGCTGTGGGAGCTGGGATTGGCACCTGGATGGAGAGGGATCATGCCAAGGTGTGTGTCCATGTTACACCTCTATGGAAGGATTGATCCCAGAGTGTTTGGACACATGGCACATGTGTGTGAAAGGATTCACTCCAAGGTGTGTTTGCACCACAAAAAGCAGGAATGTGCTTTCTGGGGCCAGTTTGGAAGGAATCACACTCCGGTATTGAGCTTTCTCTTAACCAGTGCATGCAAGGTTCAAACTGGGGTTGCATGAGAGGTTCAGACTGAGGCCACAGGAGCTGCTCTGTCACCCACAGGCACCAGATCCTGCTCCAGACTCTCCGCAGGAAATGCTGGGGGTGGGAGCAGGTGGTGCCACAGAGGCCTCTTGCAGCCTCCAGATCTTTCCATGCAGAAATATTCCATAGTGAAACCTAATGCTGCAGGTGCCCTAGCTGGCCAGCTGGCATGCTGCTGCTCCTGGAAATGGGATTCCAAGGAGCCCAGCACAGCTGGGAGAGCCATTCCCTGCCTGCAGTGTGCACAGGGCTGAGAGGAGCCAAGAACATCGTGTCCTGTGAGCAGAAAGTGGCTCTTCTGGTTTCCTCTTTCCTTCTGGGTTTTTTTTTTTTTGGTCCTTTTTTTCCTTAAAGCAACGTTCTCCATCCCCCTTTGTAGGTGGGCTGGATATTTACTGACCTGGTCTCGGAAGACACACGGAAAGGAACCGTTCGATACAGCAGGAACAAGGTGAGATCCAGCTGTGACCCAGAGAATTACCACTGGATTCCAGCTCCTGTGCCAGGCAGAGAGCTGAGCCAGGGCTGCAGGTGGCACTGGAGTTCTTGGGAGATGGGGTTTTCCAGGCACTTCTGAAGGAAAAGGAGCTGGAACCCTTGATATGTTAGGGATTGAACTGTTTGGGAAGCAGGCAGAGCTGCTGGAGCCCTTCACTTTGAGGAAATGGTGCTCATGGAATAGTTTGGGTGGGAAAAGACCTTAAAGCCCATCCAGTGCCACCATGGGCAGGGATAACTTTCACTATCCCTGCTCCAAGCCCTGTCCATCCTGGCCTTGGACACTTCCAGGGTCAGCCACAGCTTCTCTGGGCACCCTGTGCCAGGGCCTCACCCTGCTCACAGGGAAGAATTTCTCCCCAAAATCCCATCTATCACTGCCCTTTTAAGGGCTAAGAAAACTCCAGGGAGTGGAGGGGGGTGTGAGGGAGAAACCCAGTGAAGGCAGAGTGACTCAGAGGATGTTCCCATGGGCTGGGCTTTGTGACACATACGTGGCTCAAACTTCAACCTCCTTAGTTTCCTGTCCTTGTAAACTCAGCGATGGCCATATTTGGAAAGTGAAACTTGATTTTTCCAAAGCAAAAAAAGGTGTGTAAAGGTGGGTGGGACTGGATGTGGGACAGTCCTGAGCCAGCCCAGGGCTGGGGAGCTGACAGGTCACATTCTTGTCCCGGGCGCCGCAGCAGCTTTCCACGAAAGCGTGTTTTCCTGGGGTGTTGGTCGTTTTCCTTGGCTGCAGCCCAGGGAAATAGGTCTGGGCTACGTCACCTTGTCCTCTGGCTGATTGGAGTCCCTGCTCTCCCCTCAGGACACGTATTTCCTGAGTGCAGAGGAGTGCATCACAGCTGGCAACTTCCAGAACCAGCAGCCCAACATCTGTCGTCTCTCTCCCGATGGGCACTTTGGATCCAAGTTTGTCACAGTTGTGGCTACAGGTACAAACTGGCCCCAGCCCTCTGGGCTTCACCTGAATTACCTCTTGTTAGTGGAAGAATATGCCAAAAATCACATGTCCTGCTCCCCATCTGTCCTATTTATCAAGGGGTTTGCTCTATTAATGAAAATATTTCCTCATTCTTTGTTTTTTCCTCTCTACAATTACTCACTCATTATTTATTTGCTTGTTTTTTACTCTACAGCTGTTTAAAGAGACTTATTTGAGGGTCAGCCCCCACCTCTGTGACCCAGAAATCACTCTCTGCCTGCAGCCAGGGCAACAACTGTTGCTCACTTTTGTTTCAAATCCTTAAGCTCCAAATTCTGTTGCCTGGAAGCAGCAGTGCAGAACCACAACACTCCAGAGTTATGGATTAGTTCCTCCTTCAGGAGGGATCTTTACCTCCCTCATGTCGCTGTCAGGGAAACCTGACAGAGGAAAAAAAATCTGTCAGGGAAAAAAAATATTTGGAAACATTTTTTTGGCTGAGTAAAACAGAAGCTCCTGCAAAGTGCTTATGGTTAAACCCTCTGGTTTTAGCCATTTTCAGGGAGTCTCCAGAGGCACCATAGATGGGCTGGGCTGGGAAGGGGGACACTGGCACGTGCTGGGAGGGCTGGAGTGTTCCCAGTTCACTCTGTTCTTCTCCATGGGATGACACATGTCTTCATTTAAACTTTCCCTGGAGCAGAATTGCTGGTTCTGGCTCTGTTTAACACAATGAGAAAGCCCTCATGACTTCCAAATAACATCCAGAGTGAAAAGTGAAAGTGGGTTGGGACATTGCCTGCCCTGAGCCTGGCTTTGTAAGGGTTCCCAGGGCCTGTTTTCAGTGAAAAAGCTCTTTTTTTAGTTAGCAGGCCCATGCCTGTACATTCCAGACTGCTAAACACATCCATCTCTCATTAAATATAGATCTGTATCTTTCTTTATATATTTATTTATTTATTTATTTAAATTTTCTTTTAAGCAAGGTGTTTTACTGAGCAAACACTCTGTGTTCAGGCTTTCCCCCATCCTGGTCTATGTTTAATTTCTAGGAGTGTTTGTTCTGGAGCAGTGAGTGATTGAGGTTACAGATCAAAGGGTAGAAAAGAAATATTTCCTTTTTGCTGTTCCAGCTAATTTCATTCTCCTCTGTTCAATCAGCCCAGCAGGTTCTATTTAAACACTTGAGTCCCTCTTTTTGTGCTGCAGAAACGTATTTGGATGGTTTGCCTCAACTTTGCCTTTCAGTCCTCCACATGGATTAATTCCTATTCCCTCCTGAATTCCTAGCTTTGGAAACAGTAACGTTTTCCTACCATCTGCCTTCCTCCTCTCTTTCCAGTTGTATTCCAGTGACACATGACCTGATGTTGCTTACATTATCCAAATGAAAGCTCCAAGCATGTGATCCTTCCTGGAGCCAGGCTCTTAATTCCCACTTTCCATGTCAGATTTCCACCAAACCATCCAGTACAGGCTGAGAAAACACTGTTCAGGTTTGGCATGAGCAGGTGATCTGCAGCTCAGGGATCCTTGGGGGCCACAGAAACTGCATGGCTGAGTTCTGTTTGGAAAAGGAGGAGATACCTGCAGGGTAGTGCAGGGTGATGCTGTCAGAGCCCCCAAAAGGGCAGCTCCTTCTCCTTGGAGCTCCTGGCAGAGCATTCCTGCTGTTCCCTGGGCTCTGTGCTCTTGGCAGAGTTGTGGGAATGTGTGTGGCTATAAAAATGTGGACTTTAGAGGGAATTCTTACCTAAATTCTTACCATGCAGCAGCACCAGCGGCTTCATCTCTGTGTTCATCACTGTTAGTCTTGTGTTTAATCATGGAGTCTTGGAACTGTTACAGCTGGAAAAGAGCTCCAAAATCATCGAGTCCAACCTTAGTGCTGCTCTTCCAGTCGTTTCTGTTGGAATTGCACCAGGGAAAATCACCCCTGTGCAGGAAGAATTTCTTCATGGGAAGGGTTATGAGATGGATTCCCCACCCCTGGAGGCATCCAAGGGTGTTGGCCTGGGTGGATCGGCCACAGATCAATCTTCCAAGCTCAGTGATCCTGGGATCTTTAACCACCCTCTCCTCCTGCAGGTGGTCCTGACAACCAGGTGCACTTTGAGGGGTACCAGGTGTCCAACCAGTGCATGGCCCTGGTGAGGGACGAGTGCCTCCTGCCCTGCCGGGACGCGCCCGAGCTGGGCTACGCCAAGGAGTCCAGCAGTGAGCAGTATGTGCCTGATGTCTTCTACAAGGTGAGGGCTCAGGGCCTGGGCAGCTCCAAGATGTGCCTCTGGATCCAAGCACTGATCCTGAGGGGCAGCAGGGAAAATGTGGATCCAGAGGGGGTCCAAAATACTCGATGTTATGGAGTTATGGAATGGTTCGGGTTGGGAGGGGCTTTAAAACTCATCCCATTCCACCCCTGCCATGGGAGGGGAATCTTCCACTATTCCAGGGTGCTCCAAGCCCCGTCCAGCCTGGCCTTGGACACTTCCAGGGATGGGGCAGCCACAGCTTCTCTGGGTAAACTGTGCCAGGGCCTTATCCCCCTCACAGGGAAGAATTTCTTCCCAATATTTCATCTAACCCTGCCCTCTGGCAGTGGGAAGCCATTCCCCCTATCTTTTCACTCCACCCCTTTTCCAGAGTCCTTCTCCAGATTTTTTGGAGCCTCTTTAGGCCCTGGAAGGGACTCTCAGGTCTCCCTGAAGGCTTTTCCAAGTAAATATCTCCAGATGAATACCCTCACCTCTGGACTCACTCCAACAGCTCCATGTCCTTCTGGTGCTGAGGAGCCCAGAGCTGGAGGCAGCTCTGCAGGAGGGGTCTTGGAAGGCCCTGAGGTGTCAGTGCTGTCCCTGCGTGCTGCACTTTGGGGTTGGTGGTGATGGATGGAATGTCATTATTCTTTTGCCAGTTATTCCTGGAGCCCTTCAGCCCCTCCTGTGCCTGTGTGGCTGATTTGGGAACTCTGGATCAGGCTCCCTGTGGATGCTGATAGTGCTGCCACTCCAGCCCAGGGCTCCTGGTGCCCCATGATCAGGGACAGAGGAGTTAATTAATGGCCCTGCTCGCTGGCTAATTAGCCATCCATCACCCCGTTAGTTATCTCCTTCCTGTCCTGTCTGCTCCTGCTGCCTGTGGTAAAGCTGTCCTTTAAGGAGCATGGGATAAAAAACTGCCTTCATTTGGGAGGAGTGGAGTGAGGGGATTGTACTGGAACAGGAATAGAGCTGGTGTTCCTGGATGCCCTGACCTTGGGACTGGGAAGTGCTGGTTTCCCTGTGAGCCTCCATGATTTCCACCCCTTAATGCCAGACTGCTGGCTTGCCTTGACCTCATCGGGAAACAAGGAACACCTCAGGGCTGAATCCAGTGCTGGAGAGAGAGCAGATGGAATCCTGCTCTCTCTGGAGCAGGCAGCTTCCTCCTAGGAGCTGATAAGCCGGGTTACAATCCAGTGGGGTGTGCAAAGGTTGGCCCTGAACGTGAGGAGGATGAGATCATCTCCTGGCGTGCCCTGATCCCACTCTGGAGCAGCCCAGGCCGTGCCACACTCGGGCAGCCTCGCAGGAGGTCCTGTAGGTCTGTGGCCCACATGTGGCCCACCCGGGGTGCTGGGAGCAGCAGGAAGCCAGTGGGTGTTCCCAGAAGGGCTTCACTCCCATCTCTAATCTGAAGCAGGGAGATAAACAAAATGGGAATGGATGGCTGCAGCTTTCCGTGGAAATTTCCATCATCCACTGATTCACTGGGTCGGGCTGCAGCTGATTTCATGTTTGCAGCTGATTTCATGTTTTAGAGCTTCTCTCCCTAATTGCCCTTTTCACGGAGTGCTCGAGGACGGCCCTGCCGGGTGGGATTCTCCCTCAGCCTCCAACGGATTTGGCTCTAGGATCCCTCAATTATTTTGGAATGTTCTTAAATCTGTGGAAAGCTTAGTCACTCCTGGCTTGGGAAACCTTTGGGGTCCCATTAAATGTGCAAAGCTTCAGATCAGAGACACTACCTCATCCTGGGATGGTGACAACAGCCGTGTCCAAGCCCCGGTGAGCTCCAGGAGGAGCAGGAATCTGGTGGCACAGGATGGAATCTTTGAGGTCCTTGCTCTCCCTTTGTCCTCAGTCTGTGATTTGGGGTTCCCCTCTGTGCTGGCGCCCCCCATCCAGTTTTGGGGAGAAAGCTGCACTTTGGAGTAGTTGCTGTTTTCTCTGGGACTGTGCAGAGAAAAGACCATGTGCATTCCCATACAATGTCCAAGTATTCATCTGACAAGCCCTTTAGGATGAAAGGAGCTCTACAAATTAATTCTAATTGGATGAGGACCAGGAGGCTGATGTTTGTGGAGTGTGGATGTATTTATAGAACAGCCAGATGTGAGGCAGGATCCGTGGAACTCGGATCTGTCCAAGGGCAGCGCCGTGGATTCACCTCCAGCTTGTGAATAGGAAAAGGAGCTGTTTTCCTTCCATGGAAATGGGAAAGCTGATGGCACTGGCATTGTTCTGTGGTTTTCCTGAGCCTGCAGCTGGGTGGTTTCTGTATTTCTTTACCATTCCCTTTGTGTTGGCCCCTCTCCTGCTGCTCCAAGGAGCCACCCCCGTGGAGCTGGCTTTGGACACGCAGCCGTTGCTGTCCTGGCTCAGGAGGGGAGAGCTCTGCTCCAGTGGGGAACTCGAGGGGTTTGGGGACTGTGAGAACAATTCCTTTGCTCTGAGGTGCCTCCCCAGGTAAAATTAGCCAGGATCCCTCCTGGCCTCCACGGGAAGCATCAGGGCTCAACATTGGTTCTTGCTGGAACAGGGCATAATCAGCACGTGCTGCTTGGCCAGGTCAGCACACAGAGCTCAGGAAGGAGTCCATGATGTGCAGACACAGACACAGGCTGGGATAAACACCCTGTGAGTGAAGCTGATGATGTTACAGCAGCCACTTCACCCAGTTTTTGAGCTGGATGAGGGTAAGCCCAGCTGAATATTCCACACGATTTTCCATCCTGTGTTCTGTCCTTGAGCAGCCTCCTCTGTCCATCTGGTGTTAGAAAACAGCTGGATTGATTTGGATTTCACTGAGAATGTACCTTGGCTTGATGTTCAACACTGAGGGAGTGCTCAGGGTACAGCTGGGGGATCCCTCCCTGGGGCTGCTGCACCCTGTCCCTGCTGTCACCTCCTCCCAATCCACTGGCCCAGGAACTCTGGTGCTGAACTGCTCCACCATTAACTTCATCATCTGTGGGAAGAGATTCCTGCTGTTTTACAGATGCTTTAAAACTCCTGGATAATTGGATTTGGGAGCTGGCTGGCTTTGTCTCTTATCACAGGTATTTGTGACAGCTCAGCGTAAACACTATGTCATCGTCATCCTCGCAGTGAATTGCATTTTCCAGCTGCCTTAACATCCCCCCAGAGTTTCTTTAGGATAGTTTAATGTGCCTCCAGAGTTGCTTTGGGATGGTGTAAGACAAAAGCCCTTCACAAGCGTTGTGCAAGAGCCCTTTGCCCTTGAGTCCTACACGTGCTCTGAGCTCTCCTGTGGCTGAGCCGTGTCTGAGCCCTGGCCTGGCACCAGTGACACGTGTCCCATCCCTCCCTGAGACAGCCCCAGGCCAGGGCTCCGCTTTTATTAGGGCCCAGCAGGACCTCAGAGGCAGGTTGTCCTACCCATGGCATTGGAAATCCTCTTCCCAGGGAGAGCCAGGCTGCAGGGAGTGTTCACTGACAGGGAAGGACTTCCCTGCCTGCCCTCCCACCAGCTCATGAGCCGCCTTAGCCTTAAATGTCCCAGCTGCTGCAGGGAGGAGGATGCTGGATTAGCTCAGCTGGAGTCTCCTGGGAAGGGTTTCAACTCTCCCTGACCTGTCACTTGCTCTTGGAGAAGTCACTTCATTTCTGTGTCTCAGCCACACTCCCCGTGCGAGGGGCAGGGCTGCCCGGGAAAGCTCCTGGAAGTCAGCAGAGGGAAGAGCAAAGCTGGGATTTATTCACACATGGGAAGGACAGATGGCTGCTGAGTTCCACCGTGCCTTCAGCAGAGGGAGCAGGTCGGGAATAACAGCGTGGGATGTGGGATGCTCACAGCATGGGACGGTGACAGCATGGGATGGTGACAACGTGGGATGCTCACGGCTGTCCTGGGACACAGATCCTGAGCCTCCCTCCTGGCTGGCAGCTCCCCGGGCTCCTCACCCTCCATGGATAATCCTGAGGCCACCCAGAAGTCTTTCCATCCTGCCCAGGTGTCTGTGCTCCCACCCTTTTCCCTCTTCACCCTCATCCCTGTGCAGCTCCTGCCTCCAAACAGTGGGTTGAAAGGCTCTCACCCCAGCCTTGGTGCAATCTGCACTGGGATGACGCATTGTCCAGACCCTCCAGGCTGCTGGATTTTGTCCTGAAGCCAGATGGTCTTTGCTCCATTAACCCCTTCCTGGCCTCCCTTTGGAGCTGGTGCCACTGGGCTTTGGGGGTCTCAGGCTGCAGCAGTAACAGGGTGATGGGAGGGTCCTGGTGATGCCAAGCTCAGGATAAGGATCTGTCTCCCAACAATCCCAACTTGATGTTGGGAGAGGAGTGTTGGGGTTTGGGGGGACTGTCCTGTCAGGATCAGGACATGTCCTCGGCTCGGGGGTAGCAAGGTTCCAGTCTGTGGATGTCTTGGAGGCCTCAGCAGCATGCCATGAAAAAGCAGGCATTTAACATGGAAATCCCCAGAGGGGGAGATTAAAGCCAACAGGTGCTGGAAAAATGTTTCTGCATATTAGAACTTAATGAGATTGGAAAATGAATTCCAGATGGGCTAATTATGCATGAGTTGTTGCAGGTCCCTTCATGCAGGGGCAGGATTGTGTTTGGGAAGCTGTTTGGATCTGATTCCTGCCTCTTGTGGTATCACTGAGATCTAGAAGCAGGTTGGCTCTGGGGTCCTGTGATCTCCCAAAAAAAAAGGCTCCACAGCTCCTCCTGCTCCTGTCAGAGCCAGAGAGATCTGAGGCCACAACCTGTCATGTGCAAGGAGCAAAGATCCTTATCAGGATTGCCTTTCAAAGGAGCTTCAAAGACTGGAAGGGAGATTTTTTTTTTTTACAGAGGGAACAGTTCCTGGGGACAGGGGGTCGGGAAGGGGGGCTGTGCCTAGAGGGGAGCAGCGTGCAGGAGCCTGCTGGGGCGAGGTCTGACTGGCAGAGGGATGCTGCTGGCTGCTGCTCCTCATAGCTGTGCTGTGTAAACACCAGGGAGAGTGGGGGAGTGGTGCTGGAGTGGTGTTCTCCAGGAGAAAACACGGCTGGGAGAAAGGGGAGGGAGTCCTGGAGTCAGCCCTGCATGGTGCTCCCTGGCTTAGCCTATGGAATGCTGCTCCCATCCCACATGGGAAGAGCAGGACTCACAGCCTTTGGGGGTGACAGCTCCAAATCCAACTCCCACCACTGAGAGCCCATGGAACGTCCAGCACAACATCCCTGACTGGGAATTCTGGGCGTATGATTTATGTGGGGCTCCATGAATGATTTATGCCACGTTAAGTGATGATTTAGGGAGAAAACACAACCCCCTCGTAGGGAATCTTTAATGAAAAGTGTCAGTTCTCCGGGATTTATTTCCGAAGCGGTGTTTGAACCCGCCGTGTTTGACATCAATCACGTCTAATTGTCAGGTTATGATTAATGAACATATGCCGGCCGTTTGTCTGCCTAATTAAACTTTATGTTCCCTTCGTCTGGCAAAGCAAAACAAGTTTACGCCGTGGGATGTGCTGGTTCCAAGGGTCTGGGCATGAGAAAGTGTCCGGATTCCCAATCCCCAGATGAAGAGTTGGTTGAGGCACTCCTGGACTTGCAGAAAGGCAGATTTGCCTTGGCTGAGGAGGCAGAGGTGACCTGTCCCTCTCTTAAAGATGGAGCTGCTGCCTAAATGGCACTTAAAATCATGGAATTGTAGGTTATCTGGAGTTGGAAGGGACCCACCTACAAGGATCATGGAGTAGAATCCCACCTTTACACTCCTTGGATAATTCCAAGCCTCTCTCTAGTGGGAATCAAGCCCAAGGTGCTTTGTGACCCCACACTCTCTTGGCTCACAAGGAAATAGAGATCCTGATTCCAGAGATGCTGGAATTACAGAGATCTCCAGCCCCAGAGAGCAGCAGGGAATTGGACAGCCCTGCACCACCCATCCAGGTACTTTTCCACACCCTCAGTGACCTGCCAGAGCCCAGAATTCTGCATGAGCATCTCCAGGGCAGGATCCCTTGGGCTTCACACCAATTCCATGCTCAGGAATAATCCAACTCTTTTTTTCTTTCAGGACATAGACAAGTTTGGGAACGAGATCACCCAGCTGGCTCGCCCGCTCCCGGTCGAGTACCTCATCATAGACGTGAGTATTCCCTGCACGTGTTTGCTTCCCACAGGAGATGGTCAGAGGGGAGCAAGCTCATAACCCACCTCTGAAATTCCCAGTGGAAAGGATTCCTGAGACGGATTATCCTCCTCTGCCTGCTGCTGCCAGGCATTCCAAGCAGGGAGGTGGTTGGCCTGCTCCATGGGGTCGGTGTGGTGCCAGGGAACACATTTGTTTTCCAGGAAAGCACTGCCTGGTGCCTTATCAGGGCTCTGAGCTGGCCCAGAGCCACATGGCCAGGAAGCAGCAGCCCCATGGACCCCTGTCCCGGGCACTGCCTAATGAGGAACCTCCAGAGCAGCAATTAGGGATCTATCTCCTTTGAGTGACTCAGCAGGTTGTCCAGAAATGCCTTTTCTTGGAGGAGGGAGTTTGCTCTCTGGCACGGCTTGGCCAGAGCAGAGCTGCCGCCAGGCACAGCACAGCTCAGCCCCGGGGGCTGGGAAACAAAGTTACGGCGTGGAAGGCAGGAAAGCAAATAATTGGGATGCCAGATGATATTGCTGAAGTTGGAGGTGGTGCCAACAACCATTAGATCCACCTGGAGCAGCCTCTCTGGTCCAGCTGCCCCTGGCACAGGCAGTGCCAGAGCACAGGAATTCCTGCAGGAGTGAAGGCGCCTGTTCCTGGGATACCTGGGGTGTCACTGGGATGAGGACAGAGGGGTGGAGCCTGCATTGGGATTCCCCTAGGACCTCCCTCAAGCAGCAGCTGGCTGGCACAGGGCACAGCTGTGCCAGGATTGCTGTATCCCAGTGACCTGTGCAGAGAGGGATGCTATCCATGGCATCTGTCAGGACCAAACCCATCATGTTCCTCCAGCTTCAGGGAGCCAAAGGGTGTGGTGATGGACTATCACTTCATATTAAAGTAAAAGCCAGCAGATCCCTCACTGTTTGGCTGAGCTGGGATCATAGCCATGGCTGTTCTCAGCTATCTGGACTTGCTTCCCATATCCCACTGGTCTCTGATCATCCTTCCTTGGATTTTTTTTTTTTTTTAGATTACTACAACTTTCCCCAAGGATCCAGTCTACACTTTTTCTATTTCTCAAAATCCATTCCCCATCGAGAACCGCGATGTGCTGGGAGAAACTCAGGTGAGGGACGATTCCTGAGGGAGCTGGGTTCCACAGGGATGGGCTCTGCCTCCCTCGTGCTCACTGACATCTGCACAGGGACAGCTGTGCCCTCGAGTCACCCCTTCCCAGCTCAGCTTGCCAAGATCCTTCCTGCAGGGAGCAGTGTCTGCATGCCAATGCCGACTGCTGGCCAGTGCTGAGCTCCCACTGGATCCATGATGGGACCAGAGCTCCCTGTGCCTGCCAGGCAGCTCCAGAGGGGCTTCCAGCCCCATGGTGACAGCACAAACCTGGCTGAGACTGGGGTCTGCTCCTGCTCCCAAAGTGCTTCCTTCTTGGATGGAATCTTTAAGCACAGAAAGCTGTTCCTGCAAGAGGCCAAGGCAGAGGATGGGGAGGAAGGGGCTGCTCTGTCCTCTTCTCCCTCTTTTCTGTAGGAACAAGGCTGGAGTTGCCTGGCTCTCCCTCAGCACCTCTTCGATCTGAGATTAGCTCTGTGGATGCTGGTGTTGCTCAAGAGGAGCTCCTGTGGGTCCAGAGATCATTTTTCCTGGAAGCTGTTAGCTGGGATTCAGTCAGCCAGGCAGGGATCTGATTTTGGGAATGTCCCTGCACATTGCAGACGATAGCCAGAGGGACAGGAATATCTGTTAGTGGATCCAAACAGGAATTGACTTCTCTTCATTACTGTCCACTCTCCCCAGGACTTCCACAGTTTGGCCACGTACCTGTCCCAAAATACTTCCTCCATTTTCTTAGACATCATTTCTGATTTCCATCTGCTCCTCTTCCTGGTCACAAATGAGGTCATGCCTCTGCGGGTATGTAACAGGGCTGGGAGGGTCCTGTCCCCACACCATCCCCCCCATCCCCCCCCTCAGGCCCTCCAGGGGTCCCTCAGGTGGGTGGAGGTGACCATTCCTGTCATCCCATGATCCCAGGCAGAGCCTTGTGCTGCCTCTTCCTGACCAAGCTTTTGGGAGAAGGTTTAAAGAGTTTTAAAACCTTTTTTAAACTCTAAACACAAAGCCCCATAGCTGCTGGGAGCACTGAGGGGGGTGGCTGTCCACATGATCCCAGAGCCAACTTGGCTGCGGCTCCTAGAGCTGGAAATGTTTTAAAAATTATCTCAGAATCAGGAATTTGGTGGGAACAACAAGGAGATCAGAGCCCCCAGAACTGAAGGCCAGTGAGGTCCTGGCTGTGCGGCTCTGCTGCCCTTGGCTGGGCACCGGGGCCCTGGCGGCTGCCCCGGCACTGCCGGAGCTCCCCGGTGAAATCCAGCTGTTTGCCAGAGGCTGCGCATGTGCGAGGCAGCCAGGATGACCGTGGGCAGCTGGAGATCAGGGTGGGAACAGGGATGGGGCTGGAGTGCAGAGGGATTGCACCTCTGCAAGTTGGGACTGGCCCGCAGTGCCAGGACACAGTACCACAGGGGTAGGGAATACCTCGTGGAAGCAGAGGAATGAAGTTTTTGGGGTGTTGGGATCTGTCTGAATGCTGGGGAGCAGAGGGATAAGCTGGGGCACCCGAAGGATGTTGAGAAAGGGGGAACAGCTTGGATTCAGGGTGCTGCCTTGCACTGGAGGGGTCCCCAGTGCTCATTTCCCACCTGTGATTTCCAGGACAGCATCAGCTTGTTGCTGGAAGCTGTGAGGACCAAAAATGAGGAGCTTGCACAGACGTGGAAAAAATCGGAGCAGTGGGCAACCATCGAGCAGCTCTGCAGTAAGAGGAGGGTCCCCGGGGCAGGGTGTCCCTCAGGGAGGGTGGTCCCTTGGCAGAGCTGGCTGGGGCTTGTGTGGAGCTGCTCCCAAGCTGCCACAGAGGCTACTGGAGGCTGATGGGGGAGGAAGCTGTTCCTTGGTCACAGGATCGTGGAATAGTTTGGGTTAGAAGGGATCTTAAAGCTCATTCCACCCCCTGCCATCTTCCCACTGGACCAGGTTGCTCCAAGCCCCATCCAACCTGGAGTACTTGCAGGGCTGTGGGGTGAGATGTGCAGCAGGATCCCAGCACTGCCCCGGGCTCTCTCCCGCAGGCACGGTGGGCGTCCCGCTGCCGGGACTGCAGGAGTACGGCGCCATGGGGGGCTCGTCGCACGCCGTGGCCGCGGCCATGTGGCCCTGCCAGCACTGCACCTTCATGAACCAGCCGGGCACGGACCACTGCGAGATGTGCAGCCTGCCCCGTTCCTAGTCCCGCCCCTGCCCGGAGCCACCCGGAGCGGCCGGCGCGGCGCCTGTCCCTTCCCTCTCCTCCCTTCAGCTTCCAGCCCGGGCTGCGGAGCCAGGCACGGGTGGCTCCAGCCCCTCGAGTACTCCTCGCTCCCTTCTGGGGGCTCCCAGCCCGGAGAACCAACGCTTTCCTCAGCCTGTGCCTGGGCTGGCCCCCCCATCACCCTCAGCTCCTGCCAGCCTGCCCTGCGGGAGCTGGCGGGCTTAGGGAGCTGCCCGTGCCCACTTCCTACCCAAGGCGAGAGGGAGGCTTTGGCATCTCCCTGCCCACAGCTTTGCTCTCATTCCCTGCCTGCCTGAGTGCCTGGATCCCCGCAGCTCCGGCACTGACCGGCCCAGGCAGCACGGGCAGGTGGCTGTGACGTTCCCAGAGCAGGACAGGCACCCCTGGACACCGAGCATGGCACTGCTTGGTGAGCTTTGGCACCCCGTGGGGGCTGCGAGAGGTGGCATCTCCTCCGGGTGCCGTGGTGTCCCCCCACTGCATGGTTGGGCTCCCAGGGAAGGGTTGCGGGGCAGCCACGTAACTCGGGCACCCACCTCGCCTCCATCATGCCCTGGGAGCCAGTCCTCCAGTTGGTGCCTTCCCACATCCCTCCAGAGTGTGTCCTGGCCAGAGTTGGGGCTCAGGGGTCTTGTCCCCCAGCCTTCCTTCAGCCCCCAGCTGGGGCTGCCCTGGGCGCTGCCGGGCAGGGCAGAGGGGCAGGTGGATGCTGGAGGGGCTTCGCCCTTCTCTCACGGGGCCTCTGACCCCCAGGCCCATCCTGGAGCTCCCCAGCCCTCGCTCTGCAGGCTCTGGTTCAATCCCGGAGGCACCGGTTCCAGCACTGCCCTGTGTCCCCTCATGGCAAGGGTCCAGAGGGCCTGTTCTGCTCCAGGACAGCACTGCCCAGACCCCTGTGGGGCAGGGACCCCCCGCCCCTCGCTGGGGCTTTCCAAAGGCTTCATCCCAAGGCCCGGTTCTGGGCTGCGGTTGCTTTTCCCCTGGGTGTGCTGGGGTTTGGGGCTGTGGCGCTGGGAGCACCCGGGCCGGGCTGGGCTGACCCAGGCGCGGGGGCTGCAAGTAACGTGGAATAAAAGCACCTCAAACCAGAGCCTCCTGCACTCTGTCACCTGTCCCGGGGTGCTCCACATTCCCAAGGGGAATGGGGGTAAGCTGCACTCCAGTGCGTGCCTCCTGTGCTCCCTCACCTGGGCCAGGTTGGGGCTGGGATTCTCTGTGTTCTCAGTGGAATCTGGGAGATTGTCCCACTGCTGTCTCCTGCACTCTGTCACCTCGGGTGGGGCTGGGATGCTCTGTGTTCCCCATGGGAATAGAGGGGATTCTGTCCCACCGCTGTCTCCTGCACTCTGTCACCTCGGGTGGGGCTGGGATGCTCTGTGTTCCCCATTGGAAGGGGGGGACACTGTGCCCCAGCACGGTGCCACCATCTGTGTCAGAATGCGACCAGGATGCTCGGTGTTGCCATCTGGAACAGGGGGTCACACGGTGCCTCTTGTGCTTTGTCACCTGCGACCAGCCAGGACTGGGATGCTCGGGACCTTGCTCCCCGGGGCCGTGCCGCCTGCACTCTATCACGGCGACGGGCCGGGACGCTCGGCATTCCCGTCGGGACTGTGCGTCCGGGCTCGTGTCCGCGGTCTGTTTGCAATCAGCCCCGGAGCCGCGTGCGGCCGGGCCCGGTGCCAGCCCCAGCCTGGAAAAGGGGGAGCGGGAGTGACGGGAGCCAGAGCCGGGAGCGCAGCCCGGCGAGCGGCGGCGGCGGCGGCAGCGGAGAGGTGGCACCTGCCCAGCCCGGCCCTGGAGGACGCCGCACCCCTCCTGGGGACACGGGGACACGCCATGGCCCGGCTGCTCCCTGTCCTGCTCCTGGCGGCTCTGAGCTGCGCTGCCAGGCAGGGCCGGCGGCCGGCGGCGTGGCAGGATGGAGCGGATGGTAATTGCCACACCTCGGGACCCGCTTGCCCTCGGGACCCCCTTTCCACCTGTGGGCACGGGAAAGCGCCTGATCGGGCAGCTGCCCTGGTTGTGGGATCTGGGGGGTCCTGGCCGGGGCTAGAGGGGTCGCAGGTGAGGAGCTGGGGGAGGCTCCTGCTCCTGGGGGGGCTGCTTATGGTCCCAGCCCGGCCCTTCCAGCCCAGAGACCCTCGGCGAGGGGCTGTGCCAACCTGACGCTGGTCCTGGACAACTGGAAATTCGCCATCACATCCCAGCTGCGGAACCTGCTGCTGTCGGATCACCAGACCGTGCTGCCAGACTACGGCCGGTGAGGGGCCGGGGTTCCCTGGGGGGGGGACCTGGGTATCCCTGGGGGGGAACCTGGGGTCCCTGGGGGGATATTTGGGGATCCCTGCCCTCACGCCGCTTCGTCCGCAGGATCCCGGCGCTGTCGGGCGCCCTGGACGAGCTGTACCGAGAATTCCGAGCCCTGAAGGAGCAGCTGGGCCGGCTCTCGGATCGCTTCGCCCACCTCGAAGCCTCCGTGGAGACACTGAGCCGGGCCCGGGGCGGTGCAACCCCGCTGCGCCGGATGGGGGTCCCGCAGAGCCCCCGCCGGGTCCCCGGGACCCCGCAGTGAGCGAGCCTCGCCCGGCAGCGGGGCAGGGGCAGCGGCCGGAGGGCTCGGCCAGGCTGGGGGGGCACAGGGACATCACTTGGGGGGCTCAGATTGGGGGCGGCAGAGGCATCATTTTGGGGGGGGATTCA
>VWYE01015518.1:31676-41937 GCA_013398995.1 Alaudala cheleensis
CCTCCCCATGTGCCCAGGCCGGCACAATGGCACAGGTGGGGCACAGGGTGGATTACCTGGCCGGATTCTGCTGCCCGGTGGGGGGGCTGGTGGCGGGCAAGCCGCGGGTGCTGTGCCATGAGAATGAGATCTACCTCTCCAACGGCACCGAGTTTGTCTACGTGTATGACCAGGAGGGCAAAGTGCTCAAGGTGAGGGGCTTGGGAGGGTGGGGGGGTCATCCTATGTCCCCCATCCCCGCGGGAACACCCCCCAGGCACGTCCCCACTCCCTATCCCTGGATTCCCTCTGTCAGGAGCCAACAAACAAACCCTACAAGCAGCAGCCTTTGCTTTGGGGTTTTGGGGTGCTGCCAGCTAGCCCCTCTTCCAATCCTGTGGGACACACATTAGGGTTTCCCACAGGCTTGTTCCCCCCAGCACAGGGATTTGTCTCCGTGCTCCCTCCAGGCCTGGTGGCTGTCCCTGCTGTCACAGCACCCTGACTGACACGCTGCTGCCTTTGTTAATTTGTTCTGATTATCATTTCTAAGAAATCCACCGCTGTAAGAGCGGGATCTGCCTCCCACACTGCGCTCCCGCTCGGCAAAGTAGAGCACGTACCCTGCTCCCTGTTTTCCTTCCCCTCAGGGAGCGGGAATGACAGGCTGCCTCAGCCCCTCTCCCAACCGCCCTCCCAGGAAAACCCTGCTGGGGGCTGCCCAGGGATCCCTTTGTCCCTGGAAATCGCTTTGGATCCCCCTCTGCAAGGAGCCACCTTGTCCCTGCCACCCCTCCGGCTGCCGTGGGAGGTGACACTAGGTTCTGTCCCTGCTGCCAGGCTGTGTTCCGCTGCCCTGACCAGGTGTGGCACGTGGAGCTGCTGCCCCAGCCCCGGCAGCTCTACATCCTGTGCGCCCACAGCGGGATCTACTGTGTGTCCCTGGAGCAGCAGAGCAGGTGAGCCTGGGGCTCCCGGGGCTGCCCTTCCTGCCACGGGCAGCTCTGGATCCGTCCCTGCCGGTGCTAAAAGCTCTTCTGCAGCAGTTCATTTCCCGGGGCCAGGCAGAGAGGCGGCCAAGGGACGTGCTGGCTTCTCCCCACGGCTTGGCTCAGAGCTTTTCCCTGTTTTCCCCAAGGTTAATGGAGCAGATGGACGGCGACGGCCAAGAAAGCAACGGCCCTTCCGGCGTCATCCCGGTGGAAGCGGACGCCTGCATCTTCCCCGACGCCAGCCTGAGCATGTTCACCCTGCTCAGCACCTTCGTCATCACACTGGCCCAGGACGAGGGCAAGTGGTGGATGAGGCTGCACGAGCTGCCACGCCCAGAGCAGGACGGGCCCCCGTACCGGCAGGTCAGCCAGGTGGAATTCTGCCCCGGGAGCCCACCGGGGGATGGCGGGGACACGCCGCCCTCCTGCTTCCTGCCCGTGCTGTGCTGCGCGGCCGCGCCCGGCACCCAGGGGCTGTGGTGCTCGGGGGGCTTCGTGCTGGAGGAGCCCCTCTTCAGCCTCCTCTTCGGCATCGACGTGGCCATGCTGGAGTCGCCCATGATCCTGTGTGGCTTCCCCGACGGGCAGCTCTGCTCCGTGCCCCTCAAAGCCCTCAGCTCCTCGCCCGCCGCCGACGGCTGCCGCGACGTGTCGGCGCCGGCGCCGCCCGTGAAGATCCTGCACCACCTGGAGGAGCCCATCGTGTTCATCGGGGCGCTGCGCACCGAGCGGCGCGCGGCCGACGACGCCGAGGACGAGCCGCCGGCGGCCGAGCCGGGCTGTGACTGCGTGGTGGCCGTGGGCCACTACGGGAAGATGGTGGCCGTGAAGGCGGATCAGCGGGAGGAGGCCACGGTGCCCGAGCTCAGGGAATATTACCTGCGGGGGCCCATCCTGTGCGCGGCCTGCGGCAGCGGCTCCCGCATGTACTACAGCACCCACTCAGACATCTCCGCCGTCGACCTGGACGGGGGGGGAGACTCCTCGGACCCCGAGGACACAGAGAGTGGCACCGGGGTGCTGCCCCCCGTGCTGTCCCCGGCCAGCCTGAGTATCTGTAGTGTGGTGGCTCTTTCCTTGTCTTCTCGGGCCTCGGAAGGTACTGGGGGCAGTGGGGTGGGATCCCAGCTCTCCTCCCTCTGCAGCTCCATCAGGGCTGGGTGGGGCTCCATCTTTCATCCTTGTTGGCTTGGTTTTGTGAGTTGTTCCTGTCCATTGTGATTGCTGCTTTTCTCTGCCCATTCCCAGTCCCTCATCACAGGAACTAGCCAGTCCTCACAGCCATGGGCTCCCTGTGTGGGGCAGCCTGGGACAGCCCCAAGCCAGCTCGGATGAGGCTCCCTCCAAAAAAGGGGCTGTTCAATGTGCCTCTGGACTGACTGCCCACAGAGCTGGGTGTGCCACCAGCAGGGCCCCTGTGTGACAGCTGGGTGCTGCTGGCCTTGGCTGGGGAGCTGCAGGCACAGGGTGGTGTCCCCTCTTGGGGGTCTGTGTGTGAGCGGGGTGTGCTGTGGTGACCCATGTCTGTCTCCATGATATCCCACTGCCTTGGGGAGGCAGTGCCATCCTGCTCCTTGTCCCCACCACCTCAGCCATCCAGGAAGCCCCTGCTCCCTTCCTGGTCCCTGACCTGCCCTGTCTGTGCCCACAGGGGAGTCAGAGCTCTTGGCCCTGTCAGCCAAGGGCCGCCTCGTGTCCTGTGGCTTGTGCAGCCCCGAGGAGCCAGACGTGGAGCTGACCCCTGCTGAGATCGGCCGGAGGATCAAGGAGCTGCTCTCGGGCATAGGGGACACCTCAGAGAGGTAAAGGTGGCACCAAGCTGTGGGTTATGCAGGTCATGGCCAGTAATTAATTCTGGAATCACAGAATGGTAAGAGAGACCTTAAACGTCATCCAGTCCTACCCCCTGCCACGGGCAGGGACAACTTCCACTATCCCATCCCCATCCAGCCTGGCCTGGGACATTTCTGGGGATGGGGCAGCCACAGCTTCTCTGAACAACCTGTGCCAGGGCCTCACCACCCTCACAGAGAGCAATTCCTTCCCAATATCCCATCTAACACTGCTCTCTGGCAGTGGGAAGCCATTCCTCTTTATCCTTCACTCCAGGCCCTTGTCCAAAGTACCTCTCCAACTCCCTTTAGGCACTGGAAGAGGCCCCAATGTCTCCCTGGCGTTTTCTTTTCTCCAGGCTGAACACTCCCACCTCTCCTCGAGCTTTTCTTTTGGAAAACTGCTCCAGCATTTACCTATTCTGTCTGGGAAGCACCCCCAACCTCGATAATATAAAACCAGTGTTTGAGGGCAGCCCCCTCCCATGGCACAGCCACCCCCAGCGCCGTGGGTGGGCTGGCAGCGGCAGCCATGGCAGCAGAAGGTGGCACAGGCAAGGTGCCAGGTGCCTGCCACACGTGCCAAGCCAGCAGTAACAGGCAGGGCAGGCACATCCTCTATGGCTGCCTGTGTGTGGGGAGGAGCTGTGAGTGAGCCCCCCTCCATCCACAGGGGGATTCCTGAGGTCTGTCTGTCTGGAGCCACTCCACAGGCTCAGTTCTGATGGGAACGTGGATCTGTGGCTGCCATGGCAGAGAAGCTGGAGGTTTCCTGCGGTGGGATCATGCCAGGAGCAGCTCAGCTTGACAGCACAGTGCCATCCTCACATTGTTTCATCCCTGTCACATTGTCCTTGCAGAGTGTCCTTCCTGAAGAAGGCCGTGGACCAGAGGAACCGAGCCCTGGCCAGCCTGAACCAGGTGATGAACGTGAGCGCAGCGCTGCTCTCCAGCCACGAGGGCCACAAGCCCATCGCCTGCACCGTCACTGCCAACTGGAGCTGCCTCCTGCTCCAGGACACCGTCACCATCTCCTGCTTGCTAGAGAACTGCAGCGAGTACAGCCTGGAGGAGGGCTGGACCCTCTGTGTCCAGCTCCTGGCCAGCCCCTGTGCCTTAGAGGAGGAATCCATGGATTCGGCCACCACCTTCACCTTCCCCATTGACCAGCTGCTCCCTGGGAACAAGCGGGAGCTGACGCTGCCCCTCGGCCCCGCTGCAGACACCAAACTGGACCTGCCTCTGACCATCTCCTGTGCCCTCTACTACAGTTTAAGGGATATTTTGGGCAGTGGCTCCGACTCCTCCGAGGACCTGGATGACTTCCTGCCTGACGACTCACCCCTTCTGTCCCCGGACAGGGAGGGGATCTGCCTGCCCCTCAGCCAATGCACCATTGACATGCTCCAGTGCCTCCGTTTCAGGAGCAGCCCCCCTGGGCCCGACGCTCCCCCTGCCCCCTCAGACCCTGTGGAGACCTTCCTCAAAGTGTCCCGGGAACAGACTGAACCTGAGGAGGGGAAAACCCCAGGAGAGGAGAACCTGCCCCCCTCGGCAGCATCCATCCGGGTGTCCTCGGAGCTGCTGAGAAACGCTCTCAAAACCTCGGAAACAGGTGGGTACCTGGAGAGGAGCATCCCGCGAGTGACAGAGAGTCTCCTGGGGCAGCAGGGTGGCCCTGTCACAGCCTCTGCCTGGGCAAGGAGGGCTGTGTGACCCCACTGCCCCCACCACATGCGGCAGTGGCATGACTGAGCTCAGTGTGTCCCAGCGGGGAGGGTCCAGCCTGTGCTACCCCTGCCCCCTCAGGGACTGTCTTGGATACAAGCTGTCAGCAGTGTCACATCTCTGCTCTGTCCTTTGATCCCCAGATGTCCCACTTTGCTGTGCCACCCTGCGCTGGCTGCTGGCTGAGAACCCAGGGGCCGAGGCACTGAGCAGCTCAGAGGTGGCATCGGTGTGTGGCATGGCTCCTGATGGTGGCCACGTCCAGCTCCTCATCCGAGAGGCAAGGAATGGGTTAGCCCTGAGCCAAGGAATGGGTCAGCCTGCAGGGAAGCTCCCTGTCCCACAAAGCCAGCTCCTTCCTGGAGCCAGGGAGATGAGTGGGTGCATGGCCACACCATTCTGACCCCCTCCTGTGGGGCTGGGGTTCCAGTGCTGGGCTGGACAGGCAGCATTCCCAGTCCATTCTCCCAGCCCTGAGTTTCCCAAAGGCTGTGGTCCCTCCCTCTCCAGATGTTCCCATTTCTTTGGTTTGAGAAAACACACTTGGGTTTGGGTTGCAAATCCACCCCATGCAAAATTCCCCTCTAAAGGCACAGGGAACAAAAGGATTTCTGCCCAGCTCTCCTGCCTGACTTCACCTGAGGGGCCCCCAGGTACCTGGCACAGGTGGATTTGCACCTGAGAGCTCAGATGTCCCCAGGGTGATGAGTGACAGTGTTAATTCTGCCAGGTTCCATCCTGCCAGGGCTCACCTGGTAGCACCAGGCTGGGGGCAACTGCTCCTGGGAGGGGTGGGAGGGTTTGGGGGTGTCTGGAGCCTTCTGGGGAACCCAGTGCCCATGAGGAGGGGTCCTGGCCCCCCACTGCCCAGCAGAGGTGGCAGTGACACTGCTCTCACTGTCCAGGTGGCCATGAATGACCTGAGCCCTGCAGGTCCCATCCAGGCTGTGGAGATCCTGATGGAGAGCCCATCCCTGGCCCACATGTGCAGGACACACCACGCTGTCATCCGGCGCATACAGGTACCCCCCCCGGGGGCGGGGGGGACCCGAAGTGACCCCAGACCCCCTGGAGTGGAGTCTGGGGTGCAGTGGGGGTCATTTCTGTGGCACCACAGTGTGACAGACCAGCACCACTGGGGATGGTGGTCCCCACACCTGGGAGTCTCGGGTTTGGGGCTTGGGCTGCCCTGAGATCGGGGCTCCCCAGGGTTCAGGGGGTTCTCTGTGGGTGGGACTCCCCAGGGCTCAGACTCCCTGAGATTGGGAATTCCCAAGGTCAGGGCTCCCAGGATCTGGGGGCTGCTGGAACTGGGACTCTTGGAGCTGGGGGTCCCTGGGGCTCCTGGGATTGGGGTCCTTGGGGTGGGTGCTGCCAGCTCCCCCAGCACCCTCCCTCCTTCCCGCAGGCGCTGGTGCTGGAGCAGGCGGCGCAGGGCTCAGGACCCCCTGACCTCCGCATGCAGTACCTGCGTCAGATCCAGGCCAACCACGAGGTGAGCCCCCGATCCCCTCCCCATGGGGAGCACGCTGTGAGACCCCCACAACACCCCATCCCTCACCCCCCTCCCGCAGATGCTGCTGAAGGAGGCGCAGACCCTCCGGGACCAGCCGCCCCTGGGCGAGGAGGGGACTGAGGGCTCTGCCACGGCCGAGAAGCTCCTCAACATCTACCGGCAGCTGCGGAACCCCAGCCTGGTCCTGCTGTGAGGGGGGGGCGGCCAGCCCGCCCCAAACCCCGCCGGCCGGGGTGGGGCCCCACGGGAGAGCCCCCCCACCCCACCCCGCCCCACCCGGGCAGGAGCGGGGCCGGCGGCGGCCTGGGCGGGGGTGTGTCTGTAAGTGTGTCGTGGTCGTGTTGTCGGCAGCACCGGGGCGGTCTCGGGGCTCTGGTGGCGGAGCGGGGGCTCCTGGGCTGGCCCAGCCCTGCCCCGCCGCCCCCCAGCCCGGCCAGGCCGGGGCAGCCCCCCCGGGGCCGCGCTGTCTTGTGGATCCGTGGTAGTGTAGTGGCCGTGCCGAGCCGGGCCGGCCGCGGGCTGAGCCCCCCCGAGCCGCCTTCAGGGTCAGGACAAACAGGGTGCTGTGCCCGGGGGAGCCCCGTTTTCTGCTGGGCAGGGGAGGGGGTCTTTGCTCCCCCGTTGTTTCTATAAATGATCTTGTATCTCCATGCTGGTGTGGCGTGGTCCGGCCCCGGCCCCTCCCGCACTTCTCCACTGTCTGTAACTCTGTCGTCTGCCATGAAAACGATCCTGTTGCTCACCCCATGCCTGGCTCTGTTCCTTTCCAGCCTCCTGGAGGGTCCTGGCAGCTCTCGGGGGCTTCCACTGCCACCCCCCTACTTCCCCCAGCCTGGCAGAGGAGCCACGGGCTCCCCAACCCCCTGGGGCTCCTGCCTGCAGTGGCTTTGCTTTGCTGACCGCCCCCCATCCCGTGTGGCACCCCTGGGGGTCCCTGCATCCCCGGGATCATCCCTTTCCATTGGGGTCTGGCGCTCCTGGGAGGGAAACAGAGCTGGATCCCGATGGGAAGGAGGACGCGGCGCTGCCCCGGTGTTATCCAGGTGACTTTAATGCTATGAGTCGCGGGGGGCGGGGGCACAGCCGCCAGGGACGGTGCCACCGCTGCCACCACCCCGCTGTGCCAGGGACAGGGGTGGCTCCGTGGTTCAGTACTCCCAGAGCGTGGCCCGCAGCACGGACTCACTGTCGGCGCGCAGGGTCCCCGCGGGGTCCCCGCGCAGGTACCGCCCATTCTTCCCTTTGATGGCCACGCGGCCCCGCTCTCGGAACTCGAAGAAGAAATCCTCGGAGAGGTCCCCGTCGCTGCACACCGACCCGCTGCTGGCCACGTACCAGTACTTGCCCCCCTGGCCTGCAGGGAACCCCGGGGAGGTATATCAGTGCAGGCTGGAGGGAACCCAGAGCCACCCGACCCCATAGCCCCTCCCCGCCCACCTTGGATCTGGTAGGCGCCGTCGTTGAAGCTGATGTGGAAGACGTCGTAGACGGAGCGGTTGGAGTCGAGCAGGTTGGAGCCGCGGTGGTAGCAGACGAAGCCGTGCTCCCCCCGCAGCACCAGCATTGGGCGGTTGATCAGCTTCAGAGTGAACTCCTCGTCCTCCCCTGCGCAGCACCCGGCCCTCAGCATCCCGGGGAACCCCACCCCATTCCCCCTGTCCCCTCCAGCACTTACCCACGGTGTCGCTGACGGCTGCCAGCTGCCCGTTCCTCTTGGTGCAGACGTAGCGGCCGTTGCTGGCGCGCAGGGCCACGCGCCGCCCGCGCCACTCGATGTCAAACATGGTGTTGGCAGCGCTGGTGACACAGGGACAGCATGAATTGGGGGTGCCTGTGTCCCCCCCACAAAGCCATCGCTCCACCCCACACTGCAGCCTCACTCACATCTCGGTGGCCACAGCCTGGATGCCCCCGTGGGCCACCAGGGTCCAGTAGCTGCCGGTGTTGGTGTGGAGGCTGCACTTGTTGGTGTCGCGGTCGATCTGCAGCTGGAAGGTCTCGTGGTTCAGCTCCTCGTCCTGGTTTGCTGAGACATTCACACCTGGGGGGAGAGTGGGTGTTGGTGCTGGTCCTGCTCTGGACATGGGCGTTGGTCACACTCCAGCCAGCAGCATCTGCCCCAGCCACGGGCACTGGTCCCTCTCTGACTGCCAGCACGAGTCCTGTCCTGGCCCTGGGCAGCAGTCTCAGTCTGGCCATGGTCACCGATTCCACTTTGGCACTAGCTGGCACTAGTCCTACTCCAGTCATTATCAGTGACCCTGCTCTGGCCATTGTCACCACTCCCAATCCAGCCACAGGCACTGATCCAGTCTCACTCGGGCCATCAGGACCAATTCCAGTCCAGCCATTGTCACTGTCCCATTCCAGCCATTGGCACCCATCCTATTCCAGCCATGGGTATCGGTTCCACTCTGTTGGCTGTTGTCACCAAAACTACTCTGTCCATGGTCACTGATCCCACTCTGGCCATTGGCAGTGATCCTGCTCTGGCCATTGGGACTGATCCCATTCCAGCCATTGTCCCACCCCAACCATCACCACCCTCCCCCTCCCCCCCAAATCCTCCTGCGAACAATTGTGCTAATTGGGCTGGTTAATCAGCTTGTCACCGCTGTGTCCATCTGGTCACAAACCCCTATTTATAGCTGGTCCCCCCCGTCACCCGGCACTAAGCTGCTTGGCACAGGGGTGGCACTGTCCCTGGGGGGCACCGGGGGGCAAGTGGGGTCCCTTGGGTCTCAAACAAGGGGTTCTGCTCACCTGTGCTCACACCCGCTGGCTCCACACACGTCTGCACACAGGGCATCGTGTGTGGTGTGCACAGGCCAATGTGTGAACCTGTGGATGCTGCACAGAGCACAGCACACCTCTGTGTGTGTGTGTGTGTGTGTGTGTGTGTGCGCGCACGTACACACCTGTGCACACCTACAGCCCTGCACGTGTTCATACACACAGCCCTGTGCACGCCCACACAGCCCTGCACATGCACACACGTGTGTACACACACCCCCACGTCTTCCCCCTGCAGCCCTGCCCACCCCACAGCTGCTCCCACTCCATCCTCACTGACCTCAGCCCCCCCCCCACCAGGCAGACAGGACCCCCCGTGACCCTCTCCAGCAGCCAGGCTGGGGTCCCCCATGTCCCCAAGATGTGGTTGTAGGATTCCCACTCCCCAGGCAGGCAGAGCACTTTGGGGTTGTTACTGTGGGGTCTCCCCCGGGGTCGGGGTCCCAGGGGTGCTCCCACAGAGCTCTGGGTGCCCTGTGGGGGTCCCAGGGTGGGCAGGGAGCAGGCAAAGGGTGTGGGGAGCTCTTACCCTGCCGGATGGAGACATATCTGCCGTTGGCCGCCGTGAACACCACCTGGGGATGACTCTCCTCCAGGTCAAAGAGTTCATCTTTGCCTGGCTTGGAGCTGCGGCCGGATTTGAGGGTGCCGGTGGGTCCGGTGGGTGCCAGGTACTTCCCGTCGCAGTCCTTGAATGCCAACTTGCCGGCCTTGAACTCGAGGGTGTAACCGGTGCCGGCACCGGGCTCGGGCACCAGGGTGCCATCGCAGCGCAGGTAGCGCTCGTCGGCCGTGCGCAGGCTGTACTTCTTGTCCTGGAAGCAGAGGGTGATGAGCGCGTCCACCCCCCAGGGCAGGTTGCTGTCGGTGGCGATCTCGTCCTCGTGGGCGCTCAGGTGGGCGTAGCGGCGGCGGCTGACGCTCAGCAGGTTGGCCTGGGGGTGCATGGCCAGGTGCACGGTCCAGAGCTCGCCCTCCGTCACGCTGGGGGCGAAGCAGGACAGCCGGTCCTCGCGGCCCCCGAAGAAGCGCCGGTGCGGGGCCGACTGCAGCGCCCAGCGCCCGTCCGACTGCGTGATGATGCTGAAGCCTTCGTCCCTGCCCGGCTGCTCCGCCTCGCAGCGCACCTTCCCGTCCTTGTCGGCGCCCAGGTACCGGCCCAGGTGGCTCTTGAGGAAGACGATGGAGCTGTCGGCTTCATCCTGCTCCAGCGTCCAGATCTGCTTGCGCTTGAGGCTGGGGGCCGAGGCATTCACCTTGTAGCCGAAGCTCTCCGCCGTCAGGTACCGGCTCTCGCAGTTGATCAACCCGAACTGGATCTTCAGCACCTGGTGGATCCCATTCGTTGGCATCTTCCGCCGAGGCGGGGCGGCCCCCGGGGGCCGGCGGGGGCTCCCCGGCGCTTGCCGAGCCCGGGCGTC
>VWYE01015525.1:0-44547 GCA_013398995.1 Alaudala cheleensis
GGGGGGAGGGCTGCGGCCGGGGGAGCCGCCGGGCCGCGCCTCAGACATGCCGGAGGTGCCGCCCCGCCTGCGGGGGGCGGGCGGTGCTGGTCCCTGCAGAGCTCCGGGGGTCGCTCGTGGCGGGGCCTGCTGCCTCGGTAGCGCTGGTGGCGGCGCTGTCTTGGCTGGGTTAAATATTCGGCTTTTTTTTTTTCCTTTTTTTTTGGTGTTGTGTGGTCGTAGTTTATTAATGAGCACATCAATGAGCGTGGATTGCATCTGAGTGACTTTACCTTAAAGCTTCCTCTCTAAAGAAGGGCTCGGGAAAAGCAGTTTTTTAGAGTTGGTGAGAAGTTGGTTTATCAAATTTTAACGCATTTAAGGCAGCTAACTTAGAGGGGAGGGCCAGCACTGTGTGGTATCAGTGCTTCCCGCGAGCTGCCCGCCTGTCAGGTTTTGTTTCTGATGGAAAACTTGTTTCCAGGTGAATTCCCTGGAAAACGGTGCCGATCTGATGGTCCTCGGCCTTATTGCCAGCGGTGTAAGAACATAAGTAGCTGCTTTGTCTCTTTGAAACCGAAATGACACGCCCTGAAACTGCCCTTCCCGGGAACCGTGAAGATCAGGGCTGAAGGAAAAATTCGTGGTCATTTCCAGGCCAGTCCTGGAAAGCGTTTTGGGTGTTATTGAAGCTTCAGTTCATCCAAGGGCATTTTAACAGTGCCAGTTGAAGAAAGGTGCCAGGTGTGAATCCTGAAAGGTGCTTTTCCTGGGCAAGAGTCTCTGCCAAGGAGCCAGAAAGGTGTCTGGGTTTGTGTGTCAGAGGTGGGGTTACAGCTGGAACGTGACACATGGTTTGGTGTTTTATTAGGGGGTGGCACACCAAACCCTGCAGTGAAGCTGTTTGATGGTCACTCCTCAGAGTGAGCGTGTTTATTTCATCCAAAACAGTTAAAATAATGAAGCTGAGAGGAGAGCAGAGGCTGCCCAGGAAAGCTGTGGCTGCCCCATCCCTGGAAGTGTTCCAGGCCAGCTTGGAGCAACCTGGGATAGTGGAAGGTGTCCCTGCCATGGCAAGGATTGGATTGAGATGGGCTTTAAGGTCCCTTCCACCCCAAACCATTCTGGGATTCAGTGAACTGAGGCTCTGCAGCTCTCAGGATCATTTAGAAGCAACTCTGAAAGATCAGTTTTAATCATTCCAAGCTGCTGGAATAACAGATCCCTCTCGGGATTCCCAGGGCTGGGTGGAGTGGACAGGAGGGATCTCTGGCAGGGGGGGACTCTCTGTTGTGCCCTGGCTGTGTCTCCCAGCTGGCACACAAACAAGGCAACTCCCTGTGCCCCGGCTCTGGGGCCATCTGGCTGCCTTTGGGGACCAGATGAAGGGATCAGCTCTGGCCTTGGTGGGCAGGCAGCTGTGAAACTGAATGGCCTGATGAGGGTGAAAAGCTGGCACAGACCACACATCCTTATGGCTTTCTGTTTTACAGGTCTTGGGAACTGCCAGGACCTCTGTTTTGAGGGATTCTTTTTGGTAGTTGGCAATTTATTGCAAATGCCACAATTTGGTTGTTGGTCTTAAATGACACCTCTCCTGAAAATCTGAAAACTGACTTTTGTCATGTTTTCATTTATAACAGACAGGGAAAGGGGCAGAAATATCCCCAAACTTCTCACAGCCACTGATGATGTAGCTGTTGGTTTAGGTTGTCAATTAACTTTATTCTCCCAATGGATAAACACCCAGGGCACACTAAATTATTTTATGGGATGTGGGCTTTAAAGATGGGGAGAGGGTCAGAGGAGACCAGCAAGATGATCAGAGGGCTGCTGCAGCTCTCCTGTGAGGAAGGGCTGAGGGTGTTGGGATGGTTCATCTTGGAGAAGAGAAGGCTTTGGGGTGATCTAATGGTGGCCTTCCAGTACCTGAAGAGAGTCTGCAAGAAAGAGGGAGAGGGACTGCTTAAAAGAGGATGGAGGGACAGGACACAGGGAATGGCGTCCCACTGCCAGAGGGCAGGGATGGATGGGATTTTGGGAAGGAATCCTGCCTTGGGAGGGTGGGAACAGAGTGCCCAGAGAAGCTGTGGCTGCCCCATCCCTGAAGTGGATGGGCCTTGTGGAACAAGATGAGCTTTGAGGTCCCTTCCAACCCAAACCATTCCGGGATTCTCTAAAGGCCGGCTCTGAAGTGTTGATATTTAATGCCTGAAGCTGCAGAAATTTGCATATTTTAGAAAACATTGAGAAGCTGTCAAAAGACTTGGTGTCTCTTCCATTTTCTCCGTGTGCTATGTTGGGTAGTTCCACTTATGTGGGCAGAAATCCTGTTGTGGATGAGGTTATGCTGGCAGGAATTAGTCATGTTGGAGTGACAAAGGAACCTCTCTGCCGAGGCAGCCGTGCCACCCAGTGGAAATGCAGCACAGCCTGTTGCATGCCCAGAAAACCTTTTTCTGTGTTTGAAAGATGATCTTGGAGATAGGAACTAAATCTGGCACATCAAGGAAAAATGTCATACAACTCAAAAAAGAAAAAAATAAAACAGGAAAGCAGTTGATGCTTCGTTTTGGGTAAGGAAGAAAGAAAAAGTGCTTTGGGCAACTCTTACGTGGGGCTGTAAGGACTGATGGTGGATAAAAGCCAGGAAAGGCAAAAGCATGGCAAAAATTGCTACTACATCCATAGTTTCAGTGAGATGGATGCAATCCAAGAGGGTTTAGAGCTGAAAAAACCAGCGTGGGGCTGGTTTGTTGTGGAAGCTGTTCAGTGGGACAGATTTAGCACAGCTCACGTAGCACACAGACCTCTCTGAGAGTCACCAGTTGGTTGTGAAGGCTGTTGGAAGAACTCTCCTGCCAAAGCCCTGTTGGAATTGGGCTTCTCAGCCTTTCTCTCCCCAGTGAGCCCATCTCACCTACCTGCTGGTCATTTTTGGGAGCAGCTCATGGATATCTAGGAGGCCATGGCCTGAAGGTTTTGCAGGGTATAATTTCTGTGCAAGTACAGTGAAATCCTTCCTGCCTCTCATGGCTCTTCAGGATAAAGGGTGAGAGGGACTCTGCTCCTGGCAGCCTTTTTTTTTTGCAGGCATCGATCATCTCTCTCCATCCCTGGCCTCAGTTCTGTGCCTCTGGCTGTTTGTGTGCTCCGAGGTGGCTGAGAGGTGGTGCCCTGGCCAGCAGAGCTGGAGCTGGCAGGCTCTGGGCTTCTGGAAAGCCAGAGATGTTTCCAGGGGCGTTGGCCTTGGGAAAACAAAGGGAATCTTATCTCACAGCACCGTGGGTGCAAGCAGGGCTTCACTTTGAACGCTGCCAGCTCTGTTGTCTCTCTGCTCCCTGCCAAGTGACTTTGACTCCTGAACCCTCCTTCCATTTGCTCTTCCTTCATCCCAATTGCAGGGAAGATAATCTGGAGTAGTTTAAATGTGGCAGAATGAATGTTCCATGAATGGGTTTCTCTGCTGACATCAGTGCTTGTGCACCAGGAAAGCTTCAAGAGATGATTCCTTAATTGAGGAGTCCATTTGTTAATTCTGGTGGCTCTAAAAATCCCATCAAGCCACCATTCAGTGTGGAGTTTTTTTTTCTAAAATCTTGAGCCCATGTGTGACCAGGAGGGCCTTTAAAATTTAGTTACTTGGAGGTCTTCTGTCTGACACTGTCTCAGAGTCTGATTGGTGAGCATGTGAATGCCTTGGGCAAGAATTGTAATAAAATCATTGATATTCCTGTAAGGTTTTGACTGGAATTCTTTAACTAATGTTGAACAACCTGAATGGAATATAGACTCCAGATTTAAGTACAGATGAGTTCATATGTTGTCTGAATGTTAAGGGTAATTTCAGTTTCTTCTTTATGAAATGAAGGTGGCAGAACCCAGATTAAAAGTCTGTTTAAAAAACATCCCTGAAATAGGCCATCCTGTCTGCAAGAGGATCCTTGACATGCTTGGCATGGGCTCAGTTATCCCAAATGTTGCCAACAAATGTTGCTCTTGTCTGCTTGCCAAAGTAAAAAAGCCACTAAATCTCATTATAAACTATGCTTAACTTTTTTTTTTTTCATGCAACAGAATTGTTCCCTTCATTTTCGTGGCACTGACATATTTGGAAATGATCTGCTAATTACAAATATTAGGGATATTAGTTGATATCTGGAGGCCTGTTTCACCCACTGCTTGACTTGAATTTACTCCTCTCTGACACTTTTGTGACAGATGACAGGATTTTCTTCTGAGTTCTCCTTTAGTTTCATTTCTTCTCTTCCTTCTCTCCCTCGCAGCAAATGTTCCAACTTCTTCTGTGGACTTTTTTCAATCTGTTCTGGATCTGGTTTTCAGTTGGTCTTACCCCATCTCTCCATCTGCCTCAAGAAATGAGGATTCTCTTGACCTGTTTTGGTGGTGTTTTTTAATAACCTGATCATGGGGATGATTATTTTTATTATCTGTGCACTTATGTAAAAGTTATTTTGTACTTGTCTGCATATTAATGATTGCTTTCTTTTATTTTTGGAGTTATATTAAATAGCTTCTCTGTCCATGCAGATAAATTGAATTATCAAAAAGCACCTGTCAACTTGTATTGAGTGTGGTTAATTGCAAAAATTAATGAATTCTTAGCAGAAGAGGTATTTCTTGAGGAGAAATTGAGTTTCTGGTAGATCTGTCTCAGACAGCTGAGCTGTTAATAACAGGAGCAGAAACCTTCCCTGATGTAGTTCAGTTGGTTTCTCAATTTTAAACAAATGTGTTTGATCTAAACATGTTCCTCATCTGAGACAGAGAGTCCTCACTTGAAAGAACCACTGCTGTTATAAATTAATATTGGAGTTTTAACAAACCTTTGTATTCATGCAATTAGGCACTGAATTCCATCAACTTTGTAGCTGCATTTTTCTTAAAAGGTTTGTTTATATTATTAGATGTTTCTTGAGAGGTTTTTTTATATTACTAGGTAGTTCTTGAAAGGTTTGTTTAAATTACAAGGCATTTCTTAAAAGGGTTATTTAAATTATGAGGTGTAACTTGAAAAGTTCACTGTGTTTCCACAGAGGTCTGGGTTGTTCCCTGTGGTCATAAATAACCTGGGAAATGAGATGAGCAGTGTCTTGTTGATACAAAGCCATTCAGGAAAGTAAGGATTAGCTAATAAATTGGCAGAAATAATCCAGTGGCAATAAATCTGCAGTGATTCAGAGTTGATAAATGCAGAGTGGTGCAAATAATCTCACATATAAAATGCTGGGCTGACCCTTGACACTGAGGAGTGAAATATTGCCACAGAAGTGTCACTTCCACAGGGATCTAAAAGCAGCTGAAAAATGAAGAAGTATTAGGAAGGAAATAGAAGACAAACCAGAGCATAATTATGATACTGTATAAATCAATGGTTATCCCACATCTTCAATTCTCTGTGGTTCTTTCTTGTCATTCATCCCCAAAAGATAAAAAAAGACTTGGAAAAGCCTTAAATGGAGGTGGGGGGAATAATCCCAGGTGTGGAATAGCTGCAGCACAAGGGTGAGGGGAATAAACTGGAGCTCAGCCTGGAGAAGGGAGAGCTGAAAGAAAATAGTAGAAATCTGTAGGATAATGATCAGCATGGGTAGGGTGGGTAGGAATAGACTTCCTGATTCATGCAAGGATGGAGGAGCAACAAGTGACACTTGTAAAATCCAGGTTTAGAACAAAATAAAAAAGGAGGTGGCTTTTGTGCAACAAATGGCAGACTGTGGAGCTCCTTGCCAGTGGGTGTTAGAGGAATAACTCTGCAGTGGGCAAATGAGGCATCCCCTCATCTGGGTGAGGAGCTGGATGTGTTTGTGAAAAAGGAATTATTTGAGGGTTATTACTCCAGAGAAATTGTCTACAGCTTAGGAAGTGGAGTTATTGAAGTGTTGGGGTGGAGCTTGGAATTGTTGAGGTGTTGGGGTGTCATTCCTGCTCTTCTCCACTGGTCATTGTTAAGGTAAAATGGGATGCTGAGATAAATGTCCACTTGTTCTGATCCAGAGCTGTCCTGAGATCAGGAGATTGTGTAGATAATAAATTTACAGTACAGTCTCAGTGATTAATGTATAAATAATAGAATGTAAATAATATGAATATATATTAACCTAAGGGAGCTTATTAACCTATTTCCATACAAACCTCCATCCCTGAGACCATTCTCTATCTAAAAAGTTAATTCTTCACCATCCACAAGGGGAATACAAGGATTGTGTAATGTGGGAACCAACTTTGCAGTAGTATTTGTACTCTTAACTTGTATTTTACATTTTTCCTCCTCTTGTGTTCCTTTCTAGCTCCTACACTCTCTAAAACTTTCTGGCTGCTCTTGGTGATCTTTTTAATAGTTCCACACCTCTGGTTATTTGTTAACATGGTTCATTGGTCACTAGTTTTTGGTGCCCATTTTTTTGGAAGTGTGGAGAGGTTGGAAGTTGGATGCATATTAGTGACACCTCTGCAGTCAGTTTTTGGAGGTGGTGCATGTAAATAAAAGCATCCTCTGCCCCTGGTGTTAGTATTTATTCTGAAATACTTGGAGGATAAACCATCAGCAAGCTCTGGTTCTTTTCTTTTTGGCAATAAGATCCATGTGGGGATCCCAGCTCTGAGGTCCCCAGCATCAGAAGGACCTGGGGCAAATCCATAGGAGGTCACAGAGCTGCTCCAGAGGCTGGAGCCAGGCTGGGAGAGCTGGGGGTGCTCACCTGGAGAAGGCTCCAGGGAGAGCTCAGAGCCTAAAGGGGCTCCAGGAGAGCTGGAGAGGGACTAGGGGTAAGGCCTGGAGGGACAGGACACAGGGAATGGCTTCCCACTGCCAGAGGGCAGGGATGGATGGGATATTGGGAAGAATTTTGATGGTGATGGGGCCCTGGCACAGGGTGCCCAGAGAAGCTGTGGCTGCCCCTGGATCCCTGGAAGTGCCCAAGGCCAGGTTGGAGCAGGGTGGAATGGTGGAAGGTGTCTCTGCCCATGGCAGGGGGCTGTAACCAGGTGATCTTTAATGTTCCCCTCCAATCCAAACCATTCCATGATTCTCTGATTTAATCATTTAGAGGCATTGACTTCACAAGAATGCTGCTATACCTTTTCCAATTCCCACTTTAGAAAACACCTGGAATCCTTCCCAGGCATCCCTGTCTGGGCAGGCTCCATCTGAATGCTTCAGATAATTTTTTCCTATTGCAATGTGACCCATTTACATCCTGTGTGCCACCAATCTGAGAGGATGCAGGTGGAGGCTCAGGACTTTCCTTTTCATGGGAACTTTATCCAGAGGAAGGTGTTTGGGTTGCTCTGTGAGCACAGGGAGGCAGCTGGGACAGCAGTAAATCCAGAGTTAAGCACAAAGAGTCAATTTATTCCCATTATCCCACTAAGTGGGGATCCCCAGAGGGACACCTGGCACTGATCACCCTGATCCTGGAGCTGCTGTGGGCCACAGGCCTGGAGCCAAGGCACCAAGAGGTGCTGCCAGTTCAGCACCTGCAGTGCTCCAAGTGAGACAAATGCAGATGTCTCATGAAGTCTTGCTTAAAAATACCTTTATTATTTTCAACAAATTTCACTTTATCTTACCTTACTTTTCAGCACAATGTCTGGAACTGATGATTTTTCGGTAAGTAACAGTTTTTCTTTCCTGAAGATCAGCCAATTGTGTTGATTATTCCAAAAGCTGGCATAGTTTCTTGGAGGAAAAGGGGAGCTGACAGCTGAGAGATTTCCTCTGTGTCTCATCGTGGCGTTTTCCTTGTGGGTAGATGTAGCAATGCCTGGACTAAACATGCTGGGTGCCTCGTGGGTTTTCTCCTGTGACATGAACAAAGGAGCTGTGCTTTCATGGCATCAGGATAGTTGTGATGGAAATGTAGGGAGGTGTTTGCAGGTTTGTGCTGCAGTTGCCTTTGTTGCGTGTGGTGGGTCACCTTTTATCTGTGGCTTTTTTAACTGCAGCCTGTCAATGCCTCTGCTGCCTCAGTGCTAGGAGCTGCACAAAAATGAATGTAATCATCTCTGTGCAGCCACCCAGAGCTCCTCTGCTCCTGCTCTGGCAGCTGGGATGTGGCCACGTGGTGGGGGGATGTCTGCAGCTGGGAATTCCAGCAGGCACCTGTTACAGTGTGGGTTCTTTTTCCTTGTTCTTGCCAAGGTCAGCATGAATGATTCACAGGAAACAAAAGTTCCAGTTGGGACTTGGTGATTTACTCTGTCTTATCTATTTACAGAATATTTACAGACTCATGAGCCCTGAGCTTTGTCTAGCTGCTAGAAAATGTGACCAAATGGCTGCTGCTAACTTTTTCTGGGGTCTTTAGGCACTATTTACCCAATAATGAGATGACACCTCTAATATTGATGTTTCTGACCCAATGATGGCCACTAAAGGTCTACAATGTGGACCTGTTTCACCCACTTACAGAAAACCACCTAAACCTATGAAGAAGAAGGAAGAAGAAGGTGTAAAAAGAAAATCTTAGGCAAGGCCCTGAATATTCCATCTTGGCTCACACATATTGCTATACACTAAAATCTGAAATCCTAAATTTTTCACCCTGTGAAATCACACACTTCTAAACTTCACACCCACTGCCCCTGTGCTGTCACTCAATCTCAGGAGCCTGTCCCAAAGGCCTCAAGTCCAATGTGGTGCTCACCTGAGGCTCAGCACCTTTTAACACAGAAAGCCTCAAACGTTCAGCTTCCAGGCTTCCAGCAGGCACCTTCCCTTCTCACCAGCACTTTGTCTTTCAGTTGGCAGATGCTTTACCAGACCAGTCGCCTGCTAAAACCTCCAAAGTGAGCAGCTCCAAGCCTGGCCAGCAGCCCGGGCAGCCCGCGCAGGGCTGGCCGGCCTCCAACCCCTGGAACAACCCCAGCGCCCCCCCTATGACTCCGACGGGACTGCCCCCAAACACCTCCGCCTCCAGCGTGCCCTTCGGACCTCCTCCCACGGGAATGTATCCTTCAATGCCCCCGGGACCGCCTGCTCCATTTCCTCCTCCTCCTACCGGACCCTCCTGCCCTCCTCCTGGTGGTCCATATCCACCCCCAACGGTGCCGGGTCCGGTCCCTCCGGGGCAGTATCCTCCTCCAAACATGCCCTTTCCAGAGCTTCCACGACCTTACGGAGGTCCGACAGAGCCGGCTGCGCCTCCTGCTCCCGTTGGGCCGTGGGGATCCATGCCCTCTGGAGCATGGGGACCGACAATGGGAGGGCAGTATCCTGCTCCCAGCATGCCATATCCACCCCCAGGGCCATATTCAGCTCCCACCCAGACTCCAGGGGCCGCGCCGACGGTACCGTGGGGCACGGTGCCGCCCGGAACGTGGGGACCCTCGCCGCCCGGCCCGTTCCCTCCGCCCACGGCATCGTATCCAGCTCCAGGACTATATCCTACGCCCCCTAATCCTTTTCAAGTGCCATCTGGTCCTGCTGGTGCTCCATCAATGCCTGGTGGTCCCCATGTGAGTATTGAGTTTTGGTGTCAAATGACTCTGAAAGTATTTGAAATGGGGGAATTTGGTAGTGTAAAAGTTGTTAGTGCAGGTAAGGAGTTGCAGCAGGGCCGTTTTATGCCTCAGGTCAGTGGGATAACAGCAATTTGGTAAATATTAAATATACTAGAATGGATAAATTATCATAAATTGGAGCATGTCTGACATTATAGTGGTCTTCCACTTCTTGGAAAGACTCTAAAAGCCAAAGAAGAGTGGCTTTTTGCAGGGGGAAAAATAAGGGGAAAAAGCGTTGTAATAATTCTGAAAGAGAAAATATTCGAATCTCTTTAATCTAGAGAGATTGCTGCTAGAGCAGAAGGGAGGGAATAACAACATACAGGGATGAATTTGTGATTAATTAACAATATTTGTAGCTGTAAATGAATATTTGCTGTGTGAAAAGCCTGTATTGACCATGACCTTTTGTCTCTTGCAGCCTTACCGCTGAACACGTTCTGGGCAACAAAATACTGTAGTTTTCCACCTTCATTCACTACTTACAGAGATTTTTACAGTTTTTGTTTCAGTAATGTATGGGGCTATGAAGAATATTGCCTCTTGTATGTGCATTTGAGGTATGAAGGAGCAGTTTACATCAATTTACCTTGCTCATATGCTGGCATAATTATTTGGTTTAATCAAGTGAAATGCAAAGAGAAGAAATCAACTAACACACCTATGGTTCTTATGTTGGCAAGCATTCCTTGGAAAAACAGGAGCTGTCTTGTAAGGATTATAAAGAATCAGGCCCATGGAATTAAAAAAAAAAGCTCATTCTTAAATTTCCATTAATGCTTTAAGTCTCACTGCCAGACTCCTGCTGGTCATTGAACGGATGGATAGTCATATTTTGTCTATTTTCAGGTTATTCTAAAAAGTCAATAGAGAAAGTGTTGCAACATTCTAGTCAAGAAACCTAACTTTTGAACATGCTACAAAGTAATTCAAACTAACAAGACAGAGCATGTGAACTGGAAGGTTTTCTCAGCATTTTGTACATACTCAAACCAATTGCTCGGTCTGGGACTACGGAGGAGAGGAGCCACGTTTGGGAGCCTTGGTGTGACTTGTCAGCACACTGTTGGTGTTCACAAACAGGCATTCCTGTGCAAGTGAAATAACCTGGATGTGCAGTTAACTTTGAATCAGCAAAATGTGAGTTTTTATGCATGCAAATGAGGACATCCTGTTGCCAGTTCTCATTCTGTGGTGGTTGGAAGTTTGGCTTGGTCTGTGTAAAGAGAAACTGATCCCCACGTAGGTACTTCCCTATTTCTGACCTGGGTTCTAGTCATTTCAAATTTGACTTGGCTGCTGGGTTGTCTAAAACCTGGCAGACTTTTTCAGAGTCCCTGGAAACTGAACTTGAGCTGAAAACCCAACCTGAGCATTCCCTTCCCAGCAGTTTTTTTTGGCACAGTCGTGTCAGGACAGAGATCCCTCGTTGTGAGGGGCTCTCGCTGTCCCTGGGAGCAGCCCCCTGTTCCCAGCTGGGTGTCTGCATACCTCAAGGAGTAGGTGGAATTTGGGAGAAATTGAATGTCAGGAAGCCTGTGCACTGCTGTGCAGCTGCCTCTCCCCAGGGGCACTGCCCTGAATTTTCCTGTTCTTGCCATATCTGTGCCAAGCCCACCCGAGGGGTTTGCCGGGACACAGCCACCTCTCTAGGTGGCACTTCATGGCCTGCACTTGGACCACGGACACTTTGTTTCCTCCCCAGCTGGGGGTGTCCTAACTTAGCCTCTGTGGATAGAATTAGGAACAGGTTTTGCTTCACTTGGTAGCTCATTGTCTTTGTATCATGGAACTGTGAACACGAGTTGATTCTTTTCCAGTACCTTTGTGGCTTCCTGCATGTGATGGATGCTCTAAAAGCCCATGGGGTGACCTGGTGGTGATGCTCCATGGTGGGCATGGCCTTTTTTGGCAAAGTCCTACAGTGTTTTTGCAGGAGGAAGCAGCCAGCTGAGCTGTGGCTGCTTTAATCCAACATCATGAAAGCTGATAGCAAAGGAATGTCTGTTTTTTTGTTTTAAGAAGACAATACTGGAGCTGAACAAAAATGCTTTTAACATTTCAACTTAAACCCAGCAACTTAACCCTTGAAAATAAGAACCAAAAGTGCAAGTCTTCACTAACCTTAAAAAAAACCCCAGTTGCCCCCCCCCACCAAGCAGGCTTGGCAAGACTAATTAAAAATTAACATAAGCAACATTGACTGCTTTGCTCAAGTGCTTTTTTGATACCTGCAGCCTTAGACTGTAAATCATTGTAATGAGAAAAAAACCCATTTATTCCAAATGAATGGATCATGCAGTAGCAGCACTCCAGTTGGAATTGCTCTGGCCATATGTCTCTGCAGGGAATGGGAAGAGGTAGGAAAGGATAAAGCAAAAGTAGCAAGTAATGATTTTTGGAAAGGGGTTTTGTAAAAGTAACTAGACTTCTAGGTTCTTCCTGAAATAGGCAGGATTTATTACTGGAACATTTAGGCTAAAATTCAATATATATGGGATGTTTTTCAATGTATATTCGTATTTCTTGAGGTCATGAGAACTGTTTCATAACCCCTTTGTTTTTGTGAGCAGAGTTCTTTGCATAGCAGTGAAAAGGGTATTCCTGTTAATCTATTGTGTAAAAACTCAAGGTGTCACTATATACCGTGTAGTAACTTTATCACATGTTATGTCAAGTGTGAGCAACTTCTGGCCTGAAGCTTTTGCAATGGAATTTGTACATTTCTATGCATCATTTTGAGTTCAGTTGCTGAGGAGTTCGTTTTTGACTTGTGCTTTGAGGTTGACATACTGCATTTGTTTACAATACGAAATATAAGCAATCACATCTTTAAAGTATAGATTATCACCTGCTGCTGTATTTTCTTTAGAGGAAACAAATATTGCTGTATGATAGTGAGAAGCTATAAATACAGGATTTGATATTTTTTTGAAAATGCTGTCACTTTTGTATAAGATTAGACATTAAACGTATTTTCAAGACTGTTGTGTTCACTGGTTCTCAATTCCTGCTTTTGACATGCCTGTGTAGACTTTTTGCCTTGAATGAATAGTAAAAATAGGACATCCTTGATTTGCAAAGCCTGAATATAAAATCAGAATTACTTGACTTCTGTGAGTGTTTTTCCTCTTCCTTTTGTGGTATTTGCAGCCTGTGCATAAGGGATATTAAATGTGGATGTGACCATGGCTCTGGTGTAGCATGTCAGCCCCAGGTACTGCCTGTTCACTAATTCCTTGCTAATTAGGAGAGAAAAGATCTTCTCTTGCTTGTTCCAGAGGAGGAATGGGGCTGGTTTTTTTTTACCTGTGAAGAGCTGTGTGTGTGTTTTCCCTGCCTCTGAGCAATTCCTGTGCTAGACTGTCACATTTGGATGGGGTAAGTGACCCCCAAAGCACTGCTCTTACACACTTACCAGGAGTTTGGTGGGATAAAGTGAATAACAGAAACTCCAGGCCTTGGCATCAGTGTGAACTACTGAATTTGGGCATCACTTGTGGCTGCAGTTCCATGTATTGGCTTGCAGAGCACTTCACACTGAGCTGGCCAGTGCTGCTGCCTTGGTTCACACCTTCACCCTTCAGGGAAGGGAAAAATGGCAGCAGTGAACAGGAAAGATTAGAAACAAAATTCTTTATCCACTTGAAGGCTTGAGAAAAGCTCTTTTTAGGCCGTGCTCCAAAAATAATCCTTACATCTGTTAACAGTCCAGTGCAGTGTGTGGGCAGTGCTTTATCCTGACTGTTCAGCTGTGGGATTGTCCCTTCCTCTGGATTTCTCAGATCAATTCTGTCTGTCACTCCTGTGCATCAGTAGAGAAGTGGCCATGCAGATCCAATTATGTTCATTGCTGCCCTGCAGACCCAGAACACTTCAGTTGGGAGTTTTGGAGGGACCAAATCCTACAAGGAGCAGCTGAGGGAGTTGGGGAAGGGGCTCAACCTGGAGAAAAGGAGACTCAGGGGGGACCCTCTGGCTCTGCACAACTCCCTGCCAGGAGGGGACAGCCAGGGGGAATTGGGCTCTGCTCCCAGGGAACAGGGACAGGAGGAGAGGGAATTACTTTAAACTGCACCAGAGGAGGTTTAAATTCGATGTTAAAGAAAATTTTCTCCTGGAAAGGGTTGTCCAGCCCTGGCACAGCTGCCCAGGGCAGTGGTGGAGTCCCCATCCCTGGAGGGATTTAAAAGCTGTGAGAATGTGGCACTTGGGGACAGGGGTGGGTGGTGGCCTTGGCAGTGCTGGGGAATGGTTGGTCTTGATCTTAGAGGTCTTCTCCAACTTAAAGGATTCAGTGATTCTAACTGATATATTTATGTAATTATGAGAGGAGTAAAAGCTGTTGCAGGGGCCTTGCAGAGGGGTCAGTGCATGGTTCATCCTCGCTGTGGATGTGTCAGCTCTGCCCCACTCCTGTGAAGACAGGTGCCCAAACTCCTGTGGGTGAGTCCAGATCCATTGCTGTGCCCAGACACCAATGGATTCACTGCCCAGCCAGTCCAAACTGCCCCAAGAGAGAGATCACAGAGTGGTTTGGGCTGGGAGGGGCCTTAAAAACCATCTCATTCCACCCCCTGCCATGGCAGGGACTCCTTCCACCTTGACAGGAGGGGTGTCCTGAGCCTCAGAGCAGTGAGAGCCCTTCAGCATCTGTGGAAGGATGAAATGTTCCATGCATGCTTTTATTAATGTTGGCTGCCCTATTGAAGTTAAGCTCAGAATTCCAGTTGTTAGAGGGCAATTCCAGCCAGCATTCACCAGGCACTGGGAGCTGAGTGTCAGCTGGGGAATGAAAAAACACAAGGTTTCAGCTTTCACACAAAGCTTCCAACCAACGTGTCCACACAGCAGGAACAACTCCCAATGTCACACAGGGGTGTGCTTGTCCCAGAGACAGCTGCAGGAGGATCCCAAATGGACCTGGATGTGCCCATGGGTGGTGGTGTAGGTGTTGGTGCCATGCAGGAGAGTGAGCTCTGCACTCACAGCACATCCCTGGGCTCCTGTGCTGCTGCTGGGACCCAGGGCTATGGTCTGGAGAGGGATGGTGGCTCCACTGGTGGGGTACTCCCCTATTTCACTTCCAGTTTTCCCATTTCCAAGGTTGGTGTAGTGGGATGAGCTACTACAGCTTTAGCTCTGCTCTCACAGGTCAGTGGAATGAGTTCACTAAAAATGCCAGCTGGTAACAGTGAGGAAACATCTTTTTGGTCACTCTTGCCTGCGGAATCTCTCAGGTTTGTTGGAAGCAGGTTGCCCACAGAAGCTGTGGCTGCCCCATCTCTGGAATTGTCCAAGGCCAGGTTGGGTGGGGCTTGGAGCAAGCTGGGACAGTGGCAGGTGTCCCTGCTCATGGCAGGGGGGTGGAATTGGATCATCTTTAGGGTCTCTTCCAACCCAAACCCTTCTGGGATTCTGTGATACTTTTGTGTCAGACATTCTCTGGTTGATCAGGTTGTCCTGTTTGATGACAATGGGACTTTGTATCCCCTGCACAGCAGATGATGAGCCACGATGGAGTTCTGAGTTACACCCAGGTGAGTGACAAGGGGTGGTTCAGTGCAGCAGCAGGAACAGTTCTGTCCCTGTTATCACTTTCCAAAGTGAACCCTCCCTGCTAAATGAGAGACAGATAAAATNAGCTGCACTCTGATCCCTGCGGGTCCCTCCCCACTTCAGTGACACCTCTGGCTCATGAAAGCAGTGTTGTCCTGGGGCAGATCCGTGGTGAGAACCACGGAGTGTGTTTTGTCAGGATACTCCCCTGAGCTGTTAAAGGATAATGAGGAGTAACCCTGTGCTGTGGTGCCTTTTCACAGGAACGTGCTTAACTTGCACAGTGTGGAATCTTCACATTCCACTGCTTTGTGTGACAGAAATGGCTCAGAGGGGTTGTTTCCAGTCTGCCTGTGCTCCCTTCAGTTACAGGCAACGCCCTGCAGCAAAGAGAAGGTGACAGAATATCACAGTTTAAATTCATTTAAAACGGGGGAAATGCTTTAACACTCTGGTGCTGCTCTCACCGTGTGCCAGGCTCTGTAAAGCCGAGGTTTGCTGACACCCCTCAAGGAGACAGAGTTGTTTATCTGGAAAGTTTTTTAATTGAGGCACTTCAAAGTCTCATCAGCTTTCACACCAGGCTCACATTTCTGCATTTCTGCCTGGATTCTGTCCTGTTTTCCCCTCAGAAAGCACCACCACACAAAGCTGGAATGCTGGGGTGAGCACGTTCATGGCTCTGTGCTGCCACTGTCACCATCCTGGCCTTGATGCTCCTCTCCTGGGGCTCTGTCCTGGCTTCCAGGGTAAGGAGCTGCTAAAAAGGGAGTAGGAGCAGAGCAGCATCAAGCAAAAACGGCTCTGAGTGGGTCAAAAAATTAAAAAATATATATAATGTGGGAAAACATGCTCTTGAGTGCTGTGTAAAGCAAAGCACGATGTGGTTCCTCTGGGTTTGGCTCTCGGTGCTGGAGGCTGCCCCTCCACCCTCCTCTCATCACCAGAGGGCTCTGCTGCTGCTCCACCTGCCCTGCAAAGCCTCTGGGAGAGGAGGCTCTGTCTGGTATTGATTATTTTTAACACAGAACTTGATTTTAAAAATGGTAAAAACAACATTTTAGTGGCCCACGGTGCTGCTGGGAGAGGTTGTTGTGACCTGCACCTTTGCACAGACATTGCACTGCCTGAGCTCTGGCTGCTGCAGGAGAACACAAACACAGGAGGTTTAAATCTGAGCTCTGCTCAGTGTAAGGCTTTGTAGCAGAATGGATTTCTGTGCTCTGTAAAAAATTTAGTGCAGGAAAGAAGAAAAAAGACTCCAAAGCTCTTCCCTTTCCCTCTCCTCTGGTTTCCTGAGATATGGCAAAAACCACCCATTGAGGTGGATTTGATCATCCTAAAGGTGTTTCCCAACCTCAAAGAGTCTGTGATTGCTGTGTAATAAAGTAATTTTAAACTCTTCAGAGTGCTTGGTACTGCTGCTTTAACTCTGGATCATTAAAACCCCTCAGAGAACTTGGTGCTGCAGCTGAGGCAGAGCTGTCCTGCCTTTCTTTTCCCTTGGTGTTTTTCCAACCCCAAGTGCTCAGTGTGGTGTCACACAGGGATTTTACTCTCCTTATCTGTCCCAGAGAAAAGGGGGATCCTCCCTGCCCTAACTGAGGGTTGCCATGAGCTGATTAAATCCCTTCCTTCAGCACAGCACTATTTCTCACAGCTTTTTTAGGCTGGGGTGGTTTTTGGAGGGCTTGGCTGGGCAAGCACAGAGGGTGGGCAAGAAAAGCACCAAGGTCTTGGATTTTGATGGCAACGAGCCATGGGAATCTTTGGCCCCCTCTGCACCAGCATTTGGGGTCATTTCTCCTACAGTTATTTAACAATATTTGCATGAAGGATGCTCCATAAGGGCCCCTGGAAGATGGAATTTCTGTGGAGTTCAAAGCCAGGGGGAGTTTGAGGACTTTTGTCACTCTCTGTTGACACAAATTGCTACAGGACCCATTTAACACTTGGAAATCAGCTTATGCTCAGGTCTGAATGTCAGGCTCAAAGTGCTCCTCATTCCCTCATCTTTAATAACATAAAAGCTTCAAGCCTTTTGCTCATCCACAGCCTCAGCAGGAGAGGGTGGGTGAAGCTTTTTGGGGTGGCCTTGCAGCTCTCCTGGTGCTGCCAGAGCAGGAGGGGACAGGCGGAGCTGCAGTTTCGTGTCTTCCAGGAGGAGGAGGAAGCTCCAAAGGCAGGAGTTCTGCTTTGGTGCTTTATAAACTGAATAAAAGGAGGATAAAGAGAGCAAGTCCAGACTTGCTGGTACCCATGAGGGCTCATGTGAGCAAGGGAGATGCTCCTTATCCACTGATTTTCCTTTCCTTGCCATCAAATTTGAATTGCTGAAGCTCTCAGCCTTCCTCTCATGGAGTTTTTCCCCAGTGCTGGGGCAAAGTGATGTCTGGGGAGGGGGAGATGGGAACCAAGTCCCCAAAAGGGCTGCAGGAGGAGATGGAGGAGGAAGAGGAGGGGAGGGGGGCTCTTCAATGCCTGCTCTCAGAACTCCTGCGAGGATATTGCTCAAGCCTGGCCGATCACAGAGCAGATTCCTGTTGCCTCATTTTCCATGATGCCCTTTTGGCACTGCCCAGGAGAGCTGGAGGCGACTCAGCCTCTGGAATGTGGGGCTGGAGCTGCAGTGACACCTCGGGGAAGGGCAGTGAGGGGCTCACAAAGGCTCCTCCGAGCCTCATCCCCAGCTCTGTTGGAAAAGGTGATGCTGCCACAGCTCCCCAGGCTGGTTGGAGGCAGAGATGGAGGCTGGATCCAGCACTTTGGGATGGTGCCAAGCACCGTGGCAGAGCTGCAGCCCAAACATTGCACACTGTGGGTGCTGCCAGTCCCACACACATCAGGCCACAGAAATCACAAGGCAGGGAAACGTGTGGGTGGGGGTTCTTCTGCTCTGGGAAGGGAAGGAGATCTCTCACGCCATGGAGCTTCTTGGTTTCCCTCCATGAGGAAGAGAGGAGCAGCTTTCTGTTTGTTATTTTCCATTGAGCAGTGGGAAATTGCTGCTTTAAAAGTGATTTAACTTTCAGAGATCAGTTATCTCTTGCAGTGGGGTGGTTTTCCACAGCTCTGTACCAGCTGCAGTGAAGAACATCAACCTCCCCAAACCCAGCCACTGTCAGAGATCACCTGGCTCTTGCCATGCTGGGAAATGCTGGGAATTCTAAAATGGGGACAGTAACTCGTGCTTAGAGTGTTTGGCTGCAGAGAAGGGCAGGTTGAGAGCACATCCCCAGGAGATGGAGTGCTCTCATGGCTGATTCACCTCCCTGTGTCCTCCATCTCCCACCCCCTGTGTTTGCACTTTGGGGCTTTAAATAATCCACGGTACCAAGGAGGGTTTTGTTTTGCCTTGAGAGTTCTCTAAAGCAAACAAGATACTTGGGAGTGCTTGAAAAACATCCAAACCCACAGAACATATCGATTTTTGAGGCATGACTAATTCTTTACCCCCTTGGGGCGAGCCAGGGTTGCACGGCCGGGCATCACAACGCTGAGTGGGGAGATCTGTGTCTCACATCTCCCTCAAAGTCGAGGTGTCCCAGCCCTGCTCTGCTGAGTGCTGGCAATAAAGCAGCCTTTCACTTCCCTGCATCCCAGGAGGCCGAGCTGCGAGGCTCAGTGGCCACACCTCGGCGTCCTGTGAGTCACTGGGATGATTCAGAGCAGGAGCATCGCGGGCTCCGTGCGCAGAGGGCTCCAGACCCACCCCGGGGATGCTGAATCATGGAATGGTTTGGGTTGGAAAGGACCTTAAAGACCATTTCAATCCTCTCCTGTCGTGGTCAGGGACAGCTTCCACCAGATCATGTTGCTCCAAGCCACATCCAACCTCACTCATTGTCTTTGCTGCTGCTTGGTTTATTTAAATGAAGGAATTAATTGGATCTGGTTTTGATTTCTGTCTTCATTGACTTTTGGTCGAGAATTTTTCTTTAACATCATGTGTCTGTTGCATGACTGGAAGTACAAACCTTATGGCATTGGAACAGGAAAAAAACACAAAAAACCCCAAACCCCAACCCCCCCCCCCNTGACTGGAAGTACGAACCTTATTGCATTGGAACAGGAAAAAAACCCAAAAAACCCCAACCCCCCCCCCCCCCCAAAAAAAAAACCAAAAAACACAAAAAAAAAAAAAAAAAAAAAAAAACCCAAAAAACCAACAAACCAAAAAACCCAAAAAAAAAAAAACCCGGCAAACTTTTTTTGTTAAGGTTTGAATCCTTTGAGTAAAACCCTGGAAATAGCAATACACGTTTTCCATGAAAATCTTCCTTCCCAAAGACATCTTGAGGGAATCTTGGGGAGGAAGGGAAAAACCTGTGCATGAAGGAACTCACCCAGCCTGGTCTGTGTGACAGGCTGGGGAAGTTGCAGCTCCTCATGCCATGGATCAGGGATCCTTCAGCTTCACTGGCTTGAATCCTCTCCAGTCCCTTTGCCCTAAAACACCTCCAAAGACGTTGCAGTGTCTGTTTGCTGTGGGTTGGGTGCTGTGACAGGCAGCACTCCCTAATTAAGTGCATTTCTTAAGTACTAATATGCTTAATATGTATTACTTAGTATATGCTAAGTATAATATATATATATATATCCCTGAAATCCTTAATTCCTGGCCACTCCCACGGGCATCCCTGGCATTTTTACACCCTCAAGTCTGGTCTGAATCCCTGTGACAAGTTTTACATGAAGCTGAAGGATGTTAAAATCCAGACTGGAGCCCCGATGGAGAGGAGCCTGCCCTCTTTTAAGCCAAAACTTTTGGATAATCAGAGTTGAACCAGAGGAATTTATACTAAAATGAATCAAAGCCAAAGTCAACAGATTTTTGCCCTTTTTTTTTTTCTTCTTCTTTTTTTTGGGCATCAGCTGAGCTGCAGCATCAGCTGAGCTGCTGCCTAAAAGCAGTTTCTACTTCTGTAATGACACCAATTAGAGGGTGAGTCCCTTAATAACCTTTGGTCAGCCCTGAATTGGTCAGGGAGGAGGATTAGATTGTCATTGTGGGTGTCTTCCGACTGAAATCCCCTGCTCTGATTGATCCTAATTGAGCCCATTCCATTCCATTCCATTCCATTCCATTCCATTCCATTCCATTCCATTCCATTCCATTCCATTCCAATTCCCTTCGTTTCTTTCCCTTCCCTTTCCCTTTCTCCCAGCAGCCCAGAGCAGCAGATGAGGATTTCGGCACAAAACCACCTTGTTCTTTTCCATTGCCTCGAGCCGCGGAGCCCGTGGAGCAAACCAGGGATGATTCACCCTCACTCTCCAATCAAATGGGGCTTGTCGAAATTCCAGCTGCCACCAACAGCTTCCCAGGGCCCATCCCCTCTCTGCGTCGGGGGAAAGCAAAGCTTTTTTGGCTTTTATTTTTTTTCGTGGCGGGGGGGGAGGAGAAAATGTTCAGAGTTTCAAATCCGATTGGGGTTTGACCGAGCCTCACTAAAGGGGATGGAGCCGCGGGCAAACAGCTGGAGAGGAAAACATCTGGCGGCGGCTCCAGGTGGGCAGGGCAGGGACCGCCAGAAAAACCCAATTATTCAGTGCTGGCATCCCCCGTGGGTGATGTCAGCGCTGACGGGGGCGGACACACCGAGGCTCTGGGATGTCACGGGTGTCCCCGGCACCGCCCCCGCCCCGCCCCGGCCCCGGGCAGGTCCCGCTGCGGGAGCCCAGAGCCGCCGCACGCAGGTGAGGGGATGCGGCTCCCGCGGGGATCCCGGCGGGAACAGGGGGGGAACGGGGGGGGATCGGGCACGGATATCCCTGAGAAGGAAAGGTTTGGGGTGCGCTCGTCCCCTGGGACACGCGTGGGCTCCCGCGGGCTCTGCGGTTCGGGGCGCACGGAAAACCCTGGGTGGTTTTTGGGATGATGGTGGATGTGGAGGGGCTCCAAGGGTGTTTGCAGCTCCTGGGGGGGGCTGGGCAGCCCTGCCCGTGCCCCAAAATCCTGGCGGGGTGGGCGGTGGGAGTGAGGGGGGTGCACGGGAGGCTGGGACACTCAGGGGAGCAGCTGCAGGAACAGCACCGAAAGGGAGAGATCTGGGGGTTCTTTCCCAAATAGAAGGGTTTTTTCCACTTGGTGTGAACACAGGGAATGTTTGGGATCAGCTCTGGGATGTTTCCTGCGATTGATCCTCTGCCGGGGCAGGGAGAGCTCAAGTGAGCTCGAAATCAGAGCTCAAGGACTCGATGGGGAGCAGCTGAAGGAGCTGGGAAGGGTCTGGAGCCCCAGGAGAGGCTGAGGGAGCTGGGAAAGGGGCTCAGCCTGGAGCAAAGGAGGCTCAGGGGGGACCTTGTGGCTCTGCACAACTCCCTGCAGGAGGGGACAACCAGGGGGGTGGGGCTCTGCTCCCAGGGAACAGGGACAGGAGGAGAGGGAACAGCCTCAGGTTGCACTAGAGGAGTTTAAATTGGATATTTAGGAAAAATTCTTCATGGAAAGAGTTGTCCAGCCCTGGCACAGCTGCTCAGGGCAGTGATGGAGTCCCCATCCCCGGAGGGATTTAAAAGCCTGTGGATGTGGGGACACAGTGCTGGGGGAATGATTGAACTCGATGGTTTTAGGGGGCTTTTCCAGTGCTGTGATTCTCTGCAATCCATCTCCGGGGCACTGCTGAAGGAGGTGGGATAAAACCCCTCCCCATGGCAGCAGCCAAAAACCCAGAGGGGCATTTCCAGAGAGCTCCAGGAGCTCCAACGCTGCAGTGACAGAGGGAAGGTGACACTGGGCTCAGAGCCTGGCTGCGCCCTTCAGTGGCAGAGTGGGCTTTGGGGATTTTGGTTATAGACTCCAAACTGTCCAGAGCTGTCCCCAGAGCTGTCAGGGACACGAGGCTCTGTCCCCTGTCCCATCGGGGCCCAAGGGACACAATCGCTGTTCCCTGAGGGGTTCCAGGGAATCAGCGGGATCGGCAGCACAAGGCACTGGCAGCCCTGGAGCAAACCCGACCCGGCTGGATCCGGGCTGTGGGAGCACCCCGGGCTTCACCTGCCAAACCCAAGGGCTTTAAAAGGAACCCAGAAGGCAAATAAAAGCTTTGCGGGCTGCTCCAACACTCCAGGCTGCTGGATTCTGCTGGGAAGGCTGCCTTAAAAACCCCGTGGAGAATGAGGGTTGTGCAGGGAGAGGAGTGATTTGGGGGAGTTGTTATTCCTGAGGCAGGGCAGCCACAGCTCCTGCGAGCTTTGTGCCTCCGAATGTCCCTTTCAAAGAGAACCTGCCTTCTCTGCTTTAAATTTGGAATTTTCCTTTTCTTCCCCCAGTTCTGGCTCTGCCTTTTCCCCTTTCCCTTATGAATGCTCCCTTTGATGGGAGGAGCCCGGCTCGGGTTATTCCTGCGCACAGGCAGGTGTGTGTTGGGCCAGGCTGCGGTGTGGACTCTCCAAACTTGCCAAGCAGCTTTTTATCCGCTGGCCCGGAGCCTCTGTGTCCCTCCCACTGTGCCCTCCGGCCGGAACGGGACAACTGTGGAGCATGGGAGGAGAAAGGGGACCTGCATCCGTGGCTGCCACCCTCCTGTCCCCATTCCAAGCCATCCCATGCGTGTCCCCGATGTGCTGTGCTGCCTTTGCAGCTCCCACACAGCTCCTGGTTGATGCTGTTCGTGCGTCCTCCCCCGGGGATCCCGTTTGGGGTTTTTTTTCATGGAAATACTTTCCCTGGATGGCGCCTCAGGGCTGGGGAAGTGAGTAACTCATAGCTGGGAGTGTTGTAAGCTCAGCTTCATCCGGAGGGTGTCTGGGCTGGGCTCACCCCCGAGCATTGGGGATGCTCCCAGCTGTGATTCCCGGTTATCTGACTCCCGTTATCCCACAGGTGTCAAACCGGGATTTGCTCTTTGGCACCGGAGCTGCGGGCTCTGCTGGGCAGGTACGTGATGGGAACTCAGCAATTCCCACTCTAAACTGTGTCTCCCCTCGAAAATTCTCTGGTTTTTTTTGGATGGTGCAGGTTAAAAATGACTGACACTTCCTTTGTCTTGTTGGTTTTTTTTTTAGGAAAAATGTCAGACGGTTTCTCGGTAAGTATGGATTTCTTCCAAAAACAGTGGGGGCTGTGGCTGTGGCCTTGGAGCAGAGACCTTGGGCTGGGATGGGAGGGGACAGCTCCTTGCTAACTGTGTAAATCCCCAAACCTCCCCCAGCCACATCTGCAGTTATTGGTTTCCTGGACAAACCCAGGGAGAGCTGAGCTCTTGCCCTCGGCCATGGTGCCAAAGATGGACTTTGGAGAGCTCAGTGTGATCCCAGGAGGAATCTCCCCCAGCTGACCCTTGTCCTCTCCTCTGTCCCCAGTTATCTGATGCCTTAGCCAACAGCAACAACCCAAACCCCTGTGCCCCTCCAGGCCAGGGATGGCCCTCCTGGGGGAACCAGCCTGGAGCTTATCCTGGAGCACCAGGAGCATACCCTGGAGCACCTGGAGCCTATCCTGGAGCACCAGGAGCATACCCAGGAGCACCTGGAGCCTACCCTGGAGCACCAGGAGCTTATCCTGGAGCACCTGGAGCCTACCCTGGAGCACCTGGAGCTTACCCTGGAGCACCTGGAGCTTACCCTGGAGGACCAACAGGACCAGGAGCGTATCCAGGAGCACCTGGGGCATTCCCTGGAGCACCAGGACCAACGGGGCCATGTCCTGCCCCAGGACAACCATCCAGTGGCCCTGGAGTTGGGCCTTCTGCTCCTCAGGGAGGACCAACTGCTCCTCAGGGAGGACCAACTCCTCAGGGAGGACCGACTCCTCCAATGGTAACAGCTCCTTTTGCTTGGCCACGGGAGGGGCCTGGGGCTGGCTGTCCCCAGGGGTGGAACTGGGCTTTTTTTGGCATGGTTTCTTGCTGACACCAAATCCCTGTTGTCCCCCAGAAAGTCCCCTTTGAGCTGCCCCTGCAGGCAGGACTCGTCCCTCGGCTGCTCATCACCATCACCGGGACTGTGAACCCCAACCCAAACAGGTACTGGGGGTGTCCAGCTCTGGGGGTGGGGGGCTTCCATGGGGCACTGCTGGGTGGAACAGAGGGGCTGGAATTTGCTCTCCATTCCTGAATAACCCCTGCCTGGTGTAACGTCAAATATGACACAAAATCAATGTGTAAATGCCCTGTTGTTTCCCAGTGGGGTCTGTGGGGTTTTCTTTCTGCTGTTCTTGGGAAGCCCTGTGACAAAATCCAGGGCTTTTGTGGCAAAAGCAGCAATTCCAATCTTGCTACAGCAGGTTTTCCCTGGATTTCAAGAGAGGGAATGACGTTGCCTTCCACTTCAACCCCCGCTTCAACGAAGACAACAGGAAAGTCATCGTCTGCAATTCCATGTTCCAAAACACCTGGGGGAAGGAGGAGAGGACAGCCCCCAGGTTCCCATTTGAAGCTGGAAAACCTTTCAAGGTACCAGAAAAACCCATCCCAGCACAGTCTCAGTGCACCAAAAGCACTGAGAGGGTTTGGGCAATGAGACCTGTGTAAGGACAATGCTGCTTTTGTGCAGGAATCAGCTCCCCATGTGCTGCCCTGGCTTGTCCCTACAACATCCCTACAACACCTTCCCAGCTCTTCTGACCCTCTCCCGCAGCTCCAGCTGCCCAGGGCACACCTTCTCCCCCCTTCTGGTATCCCCATGGATTATGAAACCCTCCTTATTTACACTGTTGCTCTGCACAGTGGTTGGACAGGTTTCTGTAACATGTTTTCCCCACTGGCAGCTCTCCACGAGGTGTTTTTTCCTGCAGTGGAGGTTCTCACTGTGGAACCTTGCTTTGAGGGACTGGCATGGGGATGAGGAGGCAGAAACTGGGCTAAAACTCGGAGGAGGGAGAGCACAGGAGAGTTTTGGGAAGGCAAAGGTCGCTGGTGTTGCAGCTCCTCCACATGCCCCAGGGCTGGGCTCAGCCTCCAGCCTGCTCGGGTGTGCGGCTTGAAACTTCCTCTGGAGCAAATCCAGCCGGGTTTTGGGGCTGATTTGGGGTTTTTCCTTCAGCTGCAGATCCTCTGTGAGACGGATCACTTCAAGGTGGCCGTGAACGACGCCCATTTGCTGCAGTACAACTTCCGGGAGAAGCGGCTGAACGAGGTCACCAAGCTCTGCATCGGGGGCGACATCGCCCTCTCCAGCGTGGTGCCCACCATGATCTAACCGGGGGGGAGCTCTGGGAAACTCTGTGCTCTTTGTGTGCTGTGACAAAAGTGCCTTCTCGCCAGGTCACTGTGAGGTAATAAAACATTTAACCTGTAAAGTTTGGTTTTAATATCTCGAAGGATGTGACACACTCCGGGCAAGCTGGGTTCTGATTTGGAGGGAGCTGAATTCCTGCTGTACACACAGCAACAAGGAGCTTGATTTCTGTGGAGAGGAGCTTGGGATAAAGCAGCCTGTGGCATTCTGTCCCTGGAGCTGTGAACAGGGGGCAGCAATCCTTTAGGAAAAACCTGACAGCCTCCAAGCCTGATCAAGATGAGGGATTTCAGAAGGCTCAGAGCTGGAGGAAGCAAAATCTCTCTGCTGAACTGTGGCTGGAAAAGCCATCCCTGTTATCCCTGTCCTTCATTTGAGCCCAAAGCAGTGTCCCAGGTCCATCCCACCCCAGGGAGGTCCCATCCACACTCCCTGGATCACGAGCCCTGTGCTGCTCCCCACTCATCACCCCGCTGTGAGTCAGGACTGGTTTCAAGGGTGGGGAGCTTCATTGGCAACTTCAGCCCGTGAGTCAGGCTGGTAAAAAAAGAAAACAGAAGTATGTTCCCTTTGCTGTGAGTCACTGCAGCCTTGTCTGGGAAACAAGAACAGTGCAACAGCCACCACTGAAGTTTCCAAAGCTTTCTCTGACGTGGCTCGTGCTGTTTTATAACAGTGACTCCTTTCAGACTTGGAGTGCCAAGTTACAAGCAGAGTCCTTAAAATTTAGAAGAGAGCAGCACACTGCTACCACCAGCATGGAGAAGCTGTGGCTGCCCCATTCCCTGGGAGTGCTCCAGACCTGGTTGAATGAGGCTTGGAGCAACCTGGAAGGGCTAGAACTGGATGGGCTTTGAGTTCCTTTTGATTTCCCTCCCAACCCAAACCACTCCTCAGCAGCAAAGTCATTAAAAGATACCTGAAAGGATCCCGAGAACTGGAGTTTAGTAATGAAGAAAATGGATTCCAGCACACATCAGCTTCCTCTCTTTATTCAGTGTAATCAGTACACAGCTTCCAGGTTAAAACTTGAGCCAGACAAGCTCCCCTGGCAGTGGCAGCAACATTTTCTGCTGAGGGACTGAAATCCCTGCTTGCTTTGGGATCAAGGCTGCTGGAAGGATGTGTGTGTTACACTCAGGTCACCAGCACAAGAAGAAGCCCAGTGAGGTATTTGTTAAAAATATAACAACTGGTTAATGTAATGCCACTCCTCAAATCCAGAGTCTGTATAACTGGCCTGTTCCTCATGCACAAATATGTTACAGTGCGGATGGGGAGTGCACAAGGAACAAGATGAGAGAAGAGACTGAGCATAAACATGTCAAAAACAAGTAGAAAACATGGTAAGACACTCAATAGAAAACTGCATCCTTAAAGGAAATAGTATCAATAGTATCAATGCCCTGCTGATTACATTGCCAAGAAAAGGTGTTACCTGACCTAGAAATCCTTGTTCTGAGTTAATTTCTGGTGTTACAAACCCAATGGTTGTTAAACACCAGGAAAACTTCCCCAGGGAAGAACTGCATCCAACAGCTGGTGCTGAGGCAGGTGTTGACACAGCAGACACTGCACCTGAGGGGACAGAGTGCTGTGGGCAGGGGACAGGCTGGGTCACAGCCCAGAAAGTGCCCTCCCAGCAGGAACAGGGCACAGGCACAGCTGCTGGGGTGGGCACCTTGTAACAACAATAAATCATCAGGTCAGTCAGGGCAGGGGAGAAAAGTTTAAAGGTGAACAGATTTACAACCTGGAGGAGACAGGAAATACATGAAATTATACCAACATAAAAAATGCTTCAGGTTGCAGTCAGGATTTACAGCCAGAGGATCCAGCAGGGATCAGCAGAACACAGCCCACTGCTGATGTACAGCAGGGCTGGGTGCATCACAGCTGCACCATAAAACGATACAAACCCCTTTATCACATCCATCACCACAGCTACTCTTCCCCTCTCAGCAGTCCCAGGGTGGCAGACTGTGTTCCAGATCCCCCTCTGTGGGCTTCCTGCTCGTGGAATTTACAGATTCTGCATTTCAAGTCTCTTTTCATTGATCCCCAGAGGGACCAACAGGAGAAAACACGATGAGGTCACTGAAAACTTCAGCTGCTGCAAACTTCTGGGCTTTGGTCTTGACTGGAGTGAAGGGAAGCTCAGCACTGAGCTGTGGGAGGAGCCAGAGTGTGAAGTCAGTGTTTGAGGAACACTTGAACCACAGAGCCCTGCAAGGACTCTCATTTCCCCAAGGGTCATTTTGCAAGCTTATTTCCCAAGCATAAAATAAAGAGTGATTACACATGGTCTGTGTTGGAGACAGACAATCCTTGCTCAAGGCAGTAATCCATATTTTAAAGAGGATTTTTTCACAAGAAATCCTACACCCAAATTCTATTAGTTCTATTAAGTGTGGAAGCTTTTGCACACCTGCTTTTCCCTGCTGAATGTTACTGCCAGCCCTAAATGCTGAAGTGACTAAAAAAGAGTTGGGATAGACTTTAAAAATTCCAGGAAGAAAAACCAAAAAGCTATTAGTGAATATATACAAGGAAAATTGTAAGAAACACGATTTAAAGGCTGAACCTGACAAGAACCAGACGTTGTCCTGCTACAAATGTCTTGATCCATCCTACACTCACCCTGTGCAATGAGAAACACCAGTGTGAGCCCAGGCAAGGAGACAGCTGGAATGTGGTTTGTATTTAAAGTCACAGCAATTGGCTTGATAACATCTCTAAGAGTTGAATTTTCTTTGTGCAGTAATTGAGTCTGCAGCAAAGGTGAACAGTCCTGCAGCATGCAGCTTTGTCTTAGGCAAATCAACTTGAAGGTCAACTTACCATATCAAAAGGATTTCTGTCAATGAGTGTCAAATCACTGCATGAAACATCTGAAAAAGAAGTATATTAAAAAAAAAGTTAAGTCTGATGCTGCCAAAGCTGAAAAACCTGGATTGTTTTCTGTATTTATTAAAAGAAGAAAACTAAATTCCAAATTGTATTTATTTCCTTGTATTAGCTTTCTGCTTCACTCAGAAACTGTGCAGAGAAATCCAGGGGCACTCTCTGCTCATGTGCAAGGTGTGTTTAACTCAAAGGGAGGCTTTTCAAACAGCACACACAAATCAAAGTGGCACTGATTTCAAAGAGGAATATTCAGAGTATCATAAACCCTTGGAATAAGCAGAAGGCCCCAGCAATGCCACCCAAACTGCAGCTCTAAGACAGCACCTGTCTGATGCATTTGTGGCTCTCCACACTCAGCAAAGTTTGTCTCCTTCTCTGGGCTGCACATGATGATGTCCTGTCCTTGCTCTGCAGCAGACAGCTCCATCTCTTCCATGCCATCCACTGCTTTTGGTTCACTGCTGGAATTGCCCAGAACCTGAAAAACAGGGATTTTCTCTGTTCCCAGCCTTGTTATGTCACACCAAGTGCACACATCTAACCTACAGTTTTTATGGACAGCTCAGGAGAGATGGAGATTGAACTCCAGGCACTGTACAAGGCTCAGGGTTTAAGGCTGTGACTCCTATCCCAAAATCCCTTTAAAGCCTGAAAAATCCCTATGACATATAAGGAATTTCTGTATAAAGGATGTTCCTCCACAAGAAAGGAGGTTTTGAACCTCAAGTGTTAACTGATGACTTTTCCTGCAGGAAAACCTATCAGCAACACTGAAAGGTTTCCCCAGAGAGTGAAATCACCAACAAGAGATTTCTCATTTTGATAGAGCAAGGATGAAGTAAAAGGCATAAGAAAAAAATTAGTAACCAGGATTTTTAAATACATATATATCTAGGGAAATGGGAGGGGAAATGACTGCTGCAGTCATGCACAGACTCAAGCAGTAACAAATACAATTTAAAGATTGCATTTCCAATGGAATTCCTAAAGGATGATTGACTCCAAAGCACTTTCACTGGTAGCACAGCAGCATTGAAATCAGAGGCCACATTCCTGCTTTTCTAAAGGCTACTCAAACACAGGCAGTGCCACCAAGTCTTCAGACATTTCAGGACATGGATTTCTGACACTTGGATTGGTCCTTGCTATGCCTTGAAGGAGATTAAGAGCCCAATGCTCTGAGGACTGGGTGCTGCTGCTTTTAGCCATAAATGCATAAACATTTGAAAAATCCACACCAGAAAGCAGGAGGTGAAGGACTTCTAGGAACATTGCTTGTCCAAGTGACAAGTGTCCTCCTGGAGCAGCCAGGACCTCCAAAACACAGCTCTGAAGAGCAAGGCAAGGTCCCCAAACTGCAGCAGTCCCAACCTCTGCCCCCAGAGGTAAAAGCACTGCCCTGAGGAATGCACAAGATTTCTAAGTGAGGATTTGATCAGAAATCCAAGTGCCTGGACTAATCAAAAGAGTTTTTCCTTTGCTAGTAATAAGAGAGTATTTAAAGCATGACTTACCTGATTTCCTTCTGCTGTGCCAGCAGCCAGACACATTTCTTCTGCAACCACAGAAATGCTGGAAGAGAAACCAACACATTTTCATTCTTCTCAATCACCTCCAATCCTCCAATCATCTTCTGGCTTGTCCAACCAATCACACAATTTGTTCTGCAGTTTTGCTGCCTGGGTTGGCACTGCTGAGCTACATCAAACTTCCTGGGCAAACAATCAACTCCCACCCCAGCAGCAAAATGACATTTGGGCAAAGCTCCTCATATTTGCTTAAGGGAAGGAAAAGCCACAAGCACTTTGCAAACTTCAGCACTGCCAAATTGAAAGGTCACCTTTAATGGGTTTTAACACCATGTCTGTCAGTCCCAGCTCTCAAATGATTTGTACAAGGTTAATTAGAAGCTGCTTTAACTTGCCTACCTTGGTTCAAGACCATCAGGGAGTTTATCCAATGGGGGAGCTTTTTCAGTGGGAAGCTGATCCATTTTCAAGCTCTGTGCTGGGTGGAAGCCTTTGAGGCCTGCTGGGGTTTGTTCTGCAGCTCCATCCTCAGGGGCACAGGGAGGAGAAGGATTGTTCAGGGGCAAAGGTCTCATGGATGATCTGGGATTTGCCAGTTTGCCAGGGGTCCTTGGAATCAAACCTGGAAAATGTGTTCAATGTTTCATTCCCACAGCAGTTTCCAGAAGCTGGAATGAGCTGATCATTATGATCCTAACCAGGGACACAGTTGTTTTCTGCTTGCTGAATCATCTTATGCAAATATTAGGTGGAAATATTATATACACTTGCAAGGAGAAATTGAAATTATTAATTTCTATCTTTCAAATTAGGCAATTTCAATAGAGTTTAAAAGACACAGATTCAGAACTGATGCTTATAACAGATTTTCTGCTGGAGTTGGCTTAAACCCAGTGCTGCTCAAAGCTTTTCAGGAGTTCCCCCCTACTAACAAGAGGCACATGAAAAATAATTGTTAATTTTGTGATGAGAAGAGAGATCTGTGCCCCAAAAAAGGGTATTTAAAATCAAATTATGAATTAGAAATGTGAGGGAAGCAAAATCACTGAAAGTACTTGCTGCACACAGATGTCAATAGGAAAATGAAGTTATATTTTGAGCACCTGTTGAAAAGCCTGAACTATTAAACAGCTTTTATAGCAAACTGGATTATGGTACAATCTTGTTAACCATGAACACAGATTATGGGTGGGCTTTATTTACAGCTTTGAAGACAGCACTGCAAGAAGTTTAGTTAAAAAGATAAAAATCCCAATTCTTGTCCTACAGGACAGGATCCTGTAGGATCCACATCTACAATTAGAGGATGTGAGCTGGCATTATTTTGATGAAGAGGCTCATCAGCTGAATCTGGGAGCACTCAGATCAGAACTTCATTATTAAATTTATGCTGGAAAACCATGAACCAGCCATTTCCCCTCTGTCTAAGCAGGGATTTCATGCTGCCATAACCACTCAGATCAGCACATTCATGTCCAGGAGTTTACTTTGGATGAAATTAGTCACTGGCTGAAACAGTGTGACCAGCACTGGAGCTGCAGCCAGTACAAACAGCACAATTCCTCTCCCCAGTGACACGGATTAAACTCTCTTCAGCACTTGCAGAAATCACGATTAAGCTTCACCTACCTGAGAAGTTTTTCACAGGGCTTTCAATCCTGAAAAATCCAGCTTCAAAAACCACTTTTTCTGCCTCTGGCAGCCTCTCCTGATGTGTGCCCTCAGCAGCTGGCCCCTGCTTCATCCTGTTCCTCAGGGCAGCTTTGACAGAAGCCAGGCGGTCACGGGCAGCAGCTCTGGCTGCTGCCTCCAGCTTGGCTCTGGGAACTCCTCCTGGAGCTGCCTTCTTCTGGAATGGCAAAAAAGCTGGGTCACACCTGGAAACTCTGGATTGGAGCAATTCCACATGAATCTCTGCACAGGTGCTGTGACACAGACACAGCAAGGAGCAAAAGGAGGCTCAGAGGGGACCTTCTGGCTCTGCACAAGTCCCTGACAGGAGGGGGGTGGGTTCTGCTCCCAGAGAACAGGGAATGTTCCTCCAGGATGAGAGGAACTGGATTTAATTTGCACCAGAGGAGGTTTAGTTTGGATATAAGGAAAAATATCTTCATTGAACTGCCTTCTTCTGGAATGGTAAAAATTTATGGTAAAAATATTTAGTTTGGATATCACAAAAATATCTTCCTTGAAAAGGCTGTCCAGCCTGCCCAGGGTATAAATGGAGTCCCCATCCCTGGAGGGATTTAAAAGCCATGTGGATGTGGCACTTGGGGACACAAGTGGTGGCATTTGTGGTATCATTTTATGGAGCAGCTGTGATGCACCCAGCTCTGCTGTACATCAGCAGTGGGCTGTGTCCTGCTGATCCCTGCTGTAAATTCTGACTGCATTCTGAAGCATTTTCATGTTGGTATAATTTTCATGTATTTCCTGTCTCCTCCAGGTTATAAAATTATTCACCTTTAAACTTTGCCAGACATTGAGGGAATGGTTGGACTTGACTTTTCCAACCTCAACAATTCTACAGTTTTATGCATCAAGGACTCTGCCCATCCCCAGCATCTCTTGGGCTGCCATCCAGCTGTGATGACAATATTAAGAATTTGTTTTTTTCAAACGAATCTGCAGTTCAAAAATCCTCAATATAACCTTTTTCCCTAATGAATTCAGTCGGATTTTGGAAGCACTGGGATGCAGGGACTCCTAGTGGCAGGGACACGGAGTAACCACAGGACAGACTCAGTGAAGCCTCTCTTGGCATTCAGTTTTCCAAGGGAAGTTTGGTTTTGTGCCACCTGAAGGGTTCTGGCATTTCTGGACAGCTCCCACAGACCACATTCCCTCTGTTTTCCCATGCCTGGTGTTTCTTATCCACCTCCATCTCCATGTTGTGATTAATGAACCTGTCTCAAGGAACTGCAGAGAGTTGATGCAATGCAAGTACAACTCCATAGTCAGAAGCAATTATATATTCCAAACTAAAGTGCAGATAAAACAACTCACAGCTCATTTTGCAATCTGCACTAACTTATTTTGGAGAGTGTCAGATCCATTTGTGTTCAGAGAAGCAGCAGTTTAAAGCCACCCATGGTGTTGGTTGAATGGGACACCATTTTAATTCAGCACTCCCTGCTCAAAACTGGCAGAGACTCCCAGATTCCTGTGTGGTTTCCTCTCCAGTTAAATGGCCCAGATAAATTGTTTTATATCTGAAGGGTAAGTTTATATCCTAAATTTAAGAGATTTGTCTTACTAGCATAGACTCCAAAAGTCATTGTTTAGTTCTTAGTTCTGATCTTAGCAGCCAAAAGAGGCAACAAGGACTAAACCCATCAAATAATACAAATGCATTTGGGAGGGGTGAGGGAGAAGGGTGCACCCTGAGAGGAATTTCACTTCATATTCAATATATCTAACAATAAAGGTGTGCTTTGGGGGCTGTTCATACCTTGACAACTGCTTTGCTTGGGACATCAAGTGGCTGCCACTCATTGTCTTGAAGCTTCTTCAGATTATCAAATTTTTTATCCACATCTTCAATCTGTTGGTCACATTTAAGGAAAACAAAAGAATTGTAAAAGAACCTTTATCCAAACAGAGTTTCCATCCTGCAGGAAACATCTCTCAAATTCCTCTGAAGAAGCAGATCAAACTTTGATGCTTTCTGCAGAGGAGTCAAAATTATGACTGGGACATAACAAATCCATCTCTGCATTTAATTTAACTACTTCCAAACTCCATTGCTGGGTGCTGATTTACAAATACTGCTGAGAGCCCTTTTGAGTATTCAGATTATATTTCATTCTGAAACTAAAGAAAGCATCAACAGAGGAAAAGAGATGAAGGTTTTCTACCACCTAAGCTCAGCCCTAAATGGAGTTACTGTAGTTTCTGCATTTTTTTCATACTGAAGTATGGAACACCTGTTTTTGAGGTGAGCTCCAGGAATTTCCCAAAAACTGGGAGGTAGCCACTGTGACTGTATCCTCACTCCAAAACAGAACAAGATTTGGCCAAACATGTTCATTCCAGAGACAGACAAGATACACAGGTCACAAGAAGACACATCACAAGAACTGGTCCATGAATTATCAGTTATGGTATCCCAAGTGTAACTATTCACTGTCACCAAGTGTTAAAACAAAGATCTGCACTTTTTAACATTCAAAATAAAAAATAGAACCTGAATATATTAAAAAAAAAAGTTTCAATACTTGAATAAATATTCCATAAAGATACTCCATAAAAATACTCCACTTGAATCAATACTCCATAAATAACTCCATCAGTTTTATCCTACTAAATTAACATGCAAGTACCTACCTGAAAATTAACCATATCCCAAAATCCATCCAGGTCTGTACATGTTGTTTCTTTTTCACCTCTTTTAAACTCACAGTTATCAACCAGTCCTTCAAACTGTTTGAACCTTTCTCCTATGAGCAGCCTGGTCTGACCAACTGTGCTTCGAATCAGGTCTTTAGCTGGTAGCAACAAGACAAAAAAACAAAGGATATCAACAAGACAAAAAACACAGGATATCTTGGATAAATTAATGTTTGAGGAGTCTGGAGTTTGCTGTCCCATCTATTGCAAACCTGCAATAGAGCTTTGCTGTCCACTGAAATGCTCTCAAGCTGCTTCTTTCAAAAAAAAAATTACTCTCTCAAGTAAAGCATAAAGATAAATGCTTAAAGATAAGAATTTTTGGAGTGATCAGTATTTTTCCCAGATAAGAGCATTTATTTCATGTTAAAAACCAATCTTATTTTGAAAAATCAGCTTGGTTAAAGGTCATATATGTAAACACACTTCACACTGGCAATAGAATATTATATTGTTATTTTTATATATATATTATATATAGCTATTTTATGTGCATTTCATTCACTTATCAATCACCATCACTGCAAGTGCTACACAAATTTAGGAATAGGAGATTTTTTGAATCTTGGGGCAGATACACCTCTAAACTTTCTCTAGGACAGCTTTGCAGGTTTTTTTTGCTGTTTTGCAAACAGCACACACATGTCCTTCCCTCTGTCCCATTCAGAATTCCCCTTCCAGTGCCTGTTGCAGCTGACTCTCACCATCCTCTGGAATGTCCAGCTCAAGGTTCCCTTCCCACTGCAGGCACTGGGACAGCAGCCTCTCAGTCTCAGCCCGAAGGATATTTCTGAAAACAGAGAAAAAAGAAGGATTTGGAGGATTTCCTCACTTGTGGCTGTTAATGGTTGCTGTCCTTTTGCTCTCAGAGAAGTCCTTGAGCTGAAGATTGTTTTATTTTGCTGAGTGGCTGAGGTGTAATTTCTTTTCTACTTCTTTCAAGCCCCTGATCCTTAGGACAAGGTGTCAGTCTGCAGNATACTGAAGTATGGAACACCTGTTTTTGAGGTGAGCTCCAGGAATTTCCCAAAAACTGGGAGGTAGCCACTGTGACTGTATCCTCACTCCAAAACAGAACAAGATTTGGCCAAACATGTTCATTCCAGAGACAGACAAGATACACAGGTCACAAGAAGACACATCACAAGAACTGGTCCATGAATTATCAGTTATGGTATCCCAAGTGTAACTATTCACTGTCACCAAGTGTTAAAACAAAGATCTGCACTTTTTAACATTCAAAATAAAAAATAGAACCTGAATATATTAAAAAAAAAAGTTTCAATACTTGAATAAATATTCCATAAAGATACTCCATAAAAATACTCCACTTGAATCAATACTCCATAAATAACTCCATCAGTTTTATCCTACTAAATTAACATGCAAGTACCTACCTGAAAATTAACCATATCCCAAAATCCATCCAGGTCTGTACATGTTGTTTCTTTTTCACCTCTTTTAAACTCACAATTATCAACCAGTCCTTCAAACTGTTTGAACCTTTCTCCTATGAGCAGCCTGGTCTGACCAACTGTGCTTCGAATCAGGTCTTTAGCTGGTAGCAACAAGACAAAAAAACAAAGGATATCAACAAGACAAAAAACACAGGATATCTTGGATAAATTAATGTTTGAGGAGTCTGGAGTTTGCTGTCCCATCTATTGCAAACCTGCAATAGAGCTTTGCTGTCCACTGAAATGCTCTCAAGCTGCTTCTTTCAAAAAAAAAATTACTCTCTCAAGTAAAGCATAAAGATAAATGCTTAAAGATAAGAATTTTTGGAGTGATCAGTATTTTTCCCAGATAAGAGCATTTATTTCATGTTAAAAACCAATCTTATTTTGAAAAATCAGCTTGGTTAAAGGTCATATATGTAAACACACTTCACACTGGCAATAGAATATTATATTGTTATTTTTATATATATATTATATATAGCTATTTTATGTGCATTTCATNTCACTTGTGGCTGTTAATGGTTGCTGTCCTTTTGCTCTCAGAGAAGTCCTTGAGCTGAAGATTAAATTATTTTATTTTGCTGAGTGGCTGAGGTGTAATTTCTTTTCTACTTCTTTCAAGCCCCTGATCCTTAGGACAAGGTGTCAGTCTGCAGAATTTTCCATCCTTTCCTTGCACTCAGGACACAAAAAGGAAGACAGGAATTCCTGCCTGCTCAGGTCACAGCTGACAGACACCAGTCACCATTAAATGAAGCTGATCTTTTGAAGAAGTCTCATTTTTCATATTAAGAACCTTCAGATGGACATGAGGGAAGTGAAACAAAGTGAACCCAAACCTGAAATAGGGCACATCATGCTCTTGCTCTCTTGTATCATCTGACTTCACTGCAAGGGCTGTTGAGACAGGGGTTGTTTTGTTTGATGTCTGAGTGGAACTTCTCTCCTCTGATTCACCTGCTGAAAAACATGAAAGGGATTTGTTCAGAATCTGGTGATAATTAAAAGCATTAAAATAAACCAAATGTGAACTTCCTACCTCCTCCTTTCAAACTTGTGCTCATTTGCTGTTCTTGAATGCCTTTAACAGAAGGTGAAGTTTGACTTTTTAAATTGGGTTTTTGTGCTTTAGTTTCACTGGATTTTTCAAATATTTTGCTGCAAACAAACCAAAGCACAGTCAGTTAAGACACATTGAGAAAGTGACATCAAATATGGCCAATTCCACAGAAATGCAGCATTTAGAAGGCAAACCTCCCCACAACACTAAAGAACTGAAATAAATAAACCTGTGCAGACACAGGGCAGAGTCCTTGAGCTGCTCCTCAAACATGGGCAGAATTATGGATTATACCCACATCTGCTGCAGTGTTAAATCCACATTTATGCAGTGACAGAAACCAGAAGGATCAGGTGTTACAACACCACAACACTTTTTAACAAAATCAGTATTTCCATAGAAAAATGTTTTGGGGTTTGTTTGTTTTTGTTTGTTTGGGGTTTTTTTTGCATCCCCACAGAGAGGTTCACTTGCATTTTAAGCCCCATTAGAAGGAAGAATCTTACACTGGAGATTTTGAGAAGTTCCACACAGCACTGGGTGTCAAAAAAGCATTTGCCCTTGAGGGAGACATGGGTGTGACAGTGTAGGTTGCCAATCCACTCAGAGGCTGAAACACAAAGTTCTGAGGAGCAAAGGAACGTGTCCTGGGTCTCCTTGGAGAAAAACTGCTGTTTTCCACTGAGGTTTGTTCTTGCTGAAGTTCTACTGGCTTTGAGTGCTTGGAATTAGCTGCAGAACTTTTCACCTCTGGATCCACTCCAGCATTTGTCTCCACTTCATGTTTAGAAGAAATGACCTGTAACAGCACAGATGGACAAATCAAATCATCAAATCAATTGTGTGTTTGCAATAGGCATGGGCTGAATTACAACTTGAGTGCCTGAAAGCCATCAGGAAGGGAACAGCTTAAGGTAAATCAGCTCCTAAAACAGCACACTTGGGGCAGAAGTGCTGAGTTACCAACAAGTCCAACCATTTTTGACACCCACAAATCATTCTAGAGACAGAAGTAACACTTCACTACAAAGAATGCAGCAATCCACTGCAGGGGCTAAAGCAGAACAGCTCACCTACCAAAACAAGAATTAAAACTGGCAAATGCTTGCTCCCACTGCTAGAATAAAAAAGCTTTAAGTTGATAAAATCCTCAAGAGTAGAATTACTGCCTCCAAATCCAACTAGGCCTGTTGAATAATCACAGTTTATGCACATACCCCAGTCCAAAAGCTGGAATAGGCTGATAGCTGAGGAATGCAGCCCAAGACAAGTGCAGTTACCACCACAGAATGCCATTAAAAGAGGAGAAAAAAATTAAACAAGAATTCACATTCTGATGAGATGAGTGACTAGAGTCACACAGAACACATTTCTGAGGTACCTCATTGAGATTGTTAGCTCAAGCCAGAAAAACTTTGGGTGTTTTTCAAGGAAATATGAATCTTCAAGTCTTGTTACACTTCAGTCACCTCTGCTAGGAATGTGAACCTTGAGTTCTGCTTTTAACCAGCCTTTTCAAAGGAGCTGCCTGTGCTCACAGCAAGAGTTTCCCAAGTGGCAGAGACTCCTGCCTGTGAAGAGGTGTTTGTCCAAGGAAGATCCAAGGGCTCTTAGCTCCTTTTTGGGTGTGATTGCACAAACTTTAACACACTAAAGCACAGCTGCAGCAACAAGGTGGAGATGGTAGGTGAGAGAGGGAAGAGTGGAGCAAAAGAAGGAAAAAATAATGAATTCCTGTGCAGACAGACACAGGGCAGAATCCTTGAGCTGCTCCTCAAGCATGGGCACAATTATGGATTATATCCACATCTGCTGTTGTGTTAAATCCACATTTAAGCAATGATAGAAACCAGAAGCATCAGGTGTTACATCACATTTTGTTACAAAACCAATCTTTCCATAGCAAAATGGGGTTTTTTTGCATCCCCACAGAGAGGTTCACTTGCATTTTAAGCCCCATTAGAAGGAAGAATCTTACACTGGAGATTTTGAAAAGTTCCACACAGCACTGGGTGATCAAAAAAGCATTTGCCCTCGAAGGAGACATGGGTGTGACATTCTGGAAGTGGTGACATCAAGAACCACAATGTCTGCCTTCAGCTGTAAATCATGCAGAAAATAAGTGTTCTACCTTGCAGAGAACAGCATTTCCAGGTTTACTTTTTGGTGGCTCAAAGCCTAAAATTGTATTTATTTCTTAGCTTCTAAAACCTCATATTGTTACCTGAGCAGGGAAAAGATCCATTCAGAATGTACTTCAAAAAGGAATTAACTGCACAAAATTTACAGCTGCTTGATTAAACCAGCAAAGCAATTTTTTTTTTTTTTTGCTAGTTAAAAGATCAGAAATATGTCATGCAAGAACTTCTTGTCTATTTTAAATCATTGTCCAGATCTTGATTAGTAATCACATCATCCCTCAGGCACATCCATGTCCATGGTGGGATTTTGGGGCTGTCCTGTGAAGGGCCAAGGATGATCCTTGTGGGTCTCTTCCAACTCACAGTATGTGAGTTCTTTGATTCTACATGAACACTAAATTTGATCCTAATTTTTAAAATATAGCAGTATCAATACACATAACTCCTTCCCAAATTCCAGCTTATTAATGAAATTATTACTTTTATGCTGGAGCACTTCAGCTCCACTGACACAGATTTTGGCTCTTAAATCAGTTTTACTGCTTTTCCATTTCAGCTGTTCCATGACCTACCTTTGTGGGATCAGGTTTGACAGCTTTCTTTGGCTTTCCTGTGTTTGCTGTTTTCTTCTGTGACTGGCTACCTACAAAGAGAGACACTCCCAGAGGTCAAAAAGGCATCTGATTAATGTAATCTTTCACCAAAACACTGCCATAAAAATCCAGTTGCTAAAGACAGGGAGAGACTGTTTTATTTTTGGGGTGGGAGGTGGCTAGAGGAAAGAAATAGCATTGCAAAAGTTCATTCAAAAGAAAACCTGGCCTAGGATTTAACAGCCTAGTAAAAGATGTATCACCAAGAAATCAGCTTTATTAAGCCATCATTCTTTAGATGTTGCCACATAGTAAAAATAAAAGTCACCATATTTCCTAAAAGGTTGAAGAGAGTGAAGAAAGCCAATTTGAGTTGAGATTTTTAATTTCTATGTGGCACAGGAATTCTGTTGGTGGACTGAATTCTAGTAAACATCAAACACAGACAAAGAAATCCGTGACCTGAAGAACAAAGGCTCTCATCTCTTCCAGAGATGTTCCTGCCTGCACTTTTAATAATTATATGGCCATAAACAGCCACACACCAAAGTGCCAATCTTTGCCACTTCTGGCTTTGTTCTTTGAGCTTGTCCTTACCATGTGGACATGGATGTTCCACACTGAGGGGTTTTGTGGGGAAACTGATGGGCTCTGTGGGGAAACTCATGGGTTTTGTGGGGAAACTGTCCAGTGTTGGTTTCAACATGTTGATGTAGATATTGAACTAGAATTCCAGACAAGAGTCTGAGTGATCCAGCATTTAGTCCTTTTCTTAAACACTAATTTGGCATGACTTAAATGCAGTCTGAGCTACACAACCCTGCCTCACTTACCAGCAGTGGCAGCAGTTGGTTTCAGCACCTGCCTGGCTGCAGAGGCAGCTGCTCTGGTGACTCTCACACTTGGGGCTGGCTGGGCTGAAGTCTGCAACACTGCAAGAGAGATTCATTAACCCCAGAGATTCCAAGTTTAATAAGGAGCTGCATTCAATAACTGAAAGTTTACATTTTGTAGAAGTCAGGGAAATGCACCAGCAGTTATGAGGTGCATGGGTTTGGCAGAATGAACAGGGCTGGATGCTGTTGCTCAGTTCAGTGCCCAGCTTGGCCTTGGCAATGCCCTGAGGGATCCTGGCTGAAGGTGGTTTCACTGCACAAGGTACCAGGGGCTTGATGGCAGGCACAAAGCTTAAGGAATGCTTCCCACTGCTCCCTGCAATCACAGTCCAGGCCCTCCCTGTTTTACAGATGAAGTTTTTTAGAGTAATCTCTTTGCCATGGTTATTTGCACAGCTGGAAGCTTAAGCAAACCATTGGGGTAATAAAGTGATGCCCTGGCCATGATATGAAAGATTTCCAAGGTCAGAATTTAATGCAATCTAACAAAGTACTCTTCAGACTAATTGGATCTGAAATATTTTATAAACCATGACAAGTTCATGCACTGTATTACCCATCTTAATCATTCTCATCTTTGTATTTTAGCACTGTTTTAAATAAGCTTTTGAAATGACAGCATTTTCCTGCACAGACAAATTTCATGGGAGCTCTTTATTCCATTCCCCTGTCTGAAATCCCCACTTGGTTCCTGTTAATGCTGTTCCTGTCTTTAATGTCAAGCTGTGATTCTGTAGAAGCTAGAATGAAAAGCTGGGAAAAAAATTACTGGGTAAATAACCACAACACTGGATTTATCAAACATTCACTTCCCAAACATTTTTATAGTGGTGTTTCAGAGGATCACAGAATGGTTGGAAGGGACCTTAAGGATCACCTCATTCCAACCTCCCTGCCATGGGCAGGGAAGTTTAAGTATATAATTATAATATATATTATATAATGCATATCCTTGATTCACTACAAAAGAAATAATCAACTTTAGAAAGAAATAATCAATGTATTTAGAAAAAGAAATAATTAATGGATGACCATTTTGCATAAATTAAACATTTTAATTGCTATATGGAACACTAATAATACATCTTTTTAGTATTCACCAAAGGCACTACTGAAATTTAAATAAAGGTCTGCTGCTTGGTGATTTGATTGGATTAATGATGTGAAAGTCACTTTACTCTGCATTACTGAATCTCTTGCATTAACATCAACATTCCACATGACTTGGTTGTATCAACTTAAGGATATCACTGAGCTGTGAGGAAGAGTTTCTGATCCAAGTATTGGAATCCCTTAAAGGTGGCACAGTTTTTATTTTTTAATTGCTGTTTTCTTAAGAAATATCTGTAACTGTGGCACAAAGTGACAGACACAGAAGGCACTTGCTCTTCTCTAACAGCAGTCACTGTCAGATTCTTCTGGAGGCAAACAGAAAGCTCTGCACAGCTCCAGGAGCTGAGGCACCTGGCAGTTGTGCAATTTGCCTCCTGACCTGTTTCTTTTACCTCTCCCAGGGGGAATAATCAGTAACCAGGACTCTCAGGGCCCTGCATTCCATTTCCCCCAGCCCATGGAGGCAACAAGCTCATGTGATCCCTGCAGCCACACACTTGATAATCTGCCAGCTGCTGCCCTTGGGAGGAATGGCCATCTTAAAACCTCCTCCTTCCTTTCTACACCCAGAAATGTACTGTGGATCTTTTCCCCCACAAAAAGCCCAGCTTTCAGGTTCAGCTGTATTTCCATACCTTTCTCTTTTTCAGCCACTTTGGCTGTACTCATCTGTTTCTGTCCAGCCTGTGCAGAGCTCTGCCCATGGGCACTGACCTACAAGAAACAAAAACAGGGTTTTTTTGTGAAGTATCAGATTTCCAGAAATTCAGCAGCCCAATTTCTTTCCTCATCTGTCTATCCTAGATTACAGTAAAGGAAAAAGTCAAATAATTTCGCACAGGGGGCTTTAAAATGTAGAAAGACATTAAGGATAACTTAAAATAGATTGGTTTAGGGATATGTTATCATGCATTATCCAATTAGTTAAAATTGTCAGAAAAAGAATGAAAAAGAAATATTTAAGCAGCAGTTCAAGTATCCTGAAAAACTTGTTTGAAAAACAGATCCAGAAAACCTGTGCTCTTTTCTGCTTGTACTGATCTAATCAAACTTATAAAGACACTACCCTGAGTCTGAAATTGCATCCCTTTCTCTAAATTTATTTAATGAAATTATATATATTTATATATAAACAAACCGTAGAGGACTTCGATGCAGTTGGTATCAGAGTTGGTATCAGAGTTTTTCCTTCTTGAATCTTGGCTTTTGATCGAGTCATCCTCCCAGAGAAAGCAGGAGCTGCCTGGAAACATCCCCAGGGAAATGAGAGTTAATAAACTCCTTTTTCCCCTGTCACTGAGAGACTGAGCAAGAAGCATAAATGTGAAAAGCAACATGGGTCAAGTGTGCAATGTGGAAAGCTTTCAAAGCTGAGTTGACTAAATATGAACAAGTTGCTGGTTCTAAAATAACACAGCTCTTTCATTTGTGGATGAATCATTCCAGTTTTTGAACTAAACATAGTCATAAACACAAAAATCCACATATCATTAGTGGATTTCATTCAGCTTTGTTTAAAAAAGAGAATGAGCCAAATGACTCCCTTATCACAACAAACATTAATAGAGCATTTGCAAAATAAACAGAATAACAGACACATCCTGCACACAAACAGCAATCCAAAGGGAGTACACAGACACAATTAACTCAGATATGAAACATCACCCTTGTTACCTTCTCTTTTGGCTTTGCTACAGCAGGTTCCTCAGCAGCAAGTGCAAGGAAGCCAGGTGCAGCTGGTCTGTAGAGGCCAACCTTGAACACCCCTTTCTTGGCTTTCTCCCTCTGCTCCTGCAGCTTGCGAAGCTCCTTCTCCTCCTTGTAGCGCTGCAGCATCTCCTTGCGCTCGTTCACCCTCCTGCTGGCTGCACTCGGGGCTTGCTCTGGAGCACACATGCAAAACAGACATGTGATAAAATCCTCCAGGTGTTTTTGAGCCAACAAGAAGTCAGGAATTTCCAGTAAACTTTCCCAAGCTAGAAGAGGGACCTAAGTCAAAGAGCAGAATCTCGACATTGTTTTAGCCCTTCCCGCTAAAAGGGAATTCAGTGGTGAATTTCAGCTGACAAATTGACTTCCCCAAATATCCACCTGAGGATTATCATAAATTCACTCCCACTTCACAGGCTTGCAAGGTTACTGGTATGAAAATTAACACTTCAACTTCCTATTTGGTTTATTTGTACCACTTTCTCTGTTCAAACACTTGCAATGTCATTGAAAGCTGAGCTTTACATACCAAAGTCTCAGGCATTTGTTCTCAGGCTAAGAATAATTGAGACAGAAGTTATATGAAATAATAAAGCCTTAAGATGATGCCAAACTTGAATTATGTCTACCTGAAAAATTAATATCCACTTAAAGTAAAAATTTATGAAAGATCATCAAGACAAATTTATTACATTTCATGTTTGATATTATTATTACATACAGACTGCACTCCAATAATCTTAAAAAAATTACTATCCTCCAATAATCTCCTGCTATCAAAATACTAAAGGTGAAAGTATTTCTAAAACAACCTGTTAACATTTTTAAATATTAATTTCATTTCTTAGACCACAAGCATCCAGGGGAGCCAGGGGGCAGAATTCAGCATATATGCAGNAATCATCAAGACAAATTTATTAAATTTCATATTTTATATTATTACAGACTGCTCTCCAATAATCTTCAAAAAATTACTATCCTGCAATAATCTGCTGCTATCAAAATACTAAAGGTGAAAGTATTTCTAAAACAACCTGTTGACATTTTAAAATATTAACTTCATTTCTTAGACCACAAGCATCCAGGGGAGCCAGGGGGCAGAATTCAGCATATATGCAGGCCCTATTTTCTGAGAGGAAAATAAGTTGTCAAAAACCAGCCATTTTCAAAATAAAATCATACTATGCATTTACACATTAATGATTTTATATATAATGCAAAATTGCCCATTGCTGAGCACATTTTAAGCACATGACAAGCATCAGTTAGATGTTAGATGGTATTTCAGATTGGAGTTTTTCACATCTTAAAGGACAAAGCAATCATAAAGGCATTTCCTATTGAATATTAATAACAAAATGCATTATTCTTTAATCAGAGCAAAGCTTCCTTCATACCACTGGAGCAATGAGGAGGGTATTAAGCTGTATTATTAAGACTATTAAGATTTTATTGTCTTGATTTTAACACATGGAAAGGCTGATAAGGTTTTAAATCATGA